>CM047428.1:22728716-22896819 GCA_026168455.1 Theocolax elegans
GGAGCGGTCCCCTCACCCCTGAGGGCATCGGGGCGTGCCTGCTTGACTCCCAGGAGGGATGGAACGCGGTGGTGACCCTCTGTACGTCCGTAGTGGACAGGCTGGGTCTCATCAGAAGAGAAGAGGAGAGAAGGGTTGCAATTATTCGTTAAATCACACCGTAGTTTTTAAAATAACTTACCAAAGAATATTATTTAAAAAAACTTTTACCAGAAGCGTTGTTTACTTATTTCTCTCGTGGTTTAATAGTTTGTGTGGTAACATAAAAATCCTTGAAAATATTTACATTTTACATTTTTTGATAAAAATATTTAACATATCTCTTGTATTGTACACTTTATACTATAGAAGAACTATTAAAATAAGAACATTAACAATTTTTTAATAAGTCTTATGATTCAACAATAAATATCTTAAAAAAATGTTCGGCTTAATATACTTTTTTTCGTTAGATAGAAAGTTTAAATCGCGATTAACGATTATAAATAATTTCACAGTTTCATCTATAGTATATTTACTATAATAAGTTAATAAGAATTTACTCGTGGAAATGTGATCAATACATAACCCATGTAAAACTGCAAAATTTAAACAATTTTTTTTTTATTAAATAATTTGCATGGTAACGTATCGTAAGAAACTAAATAATTGTTATTCTAAACTATCTTAAAAGTTTGTATAATAAAATGAAATAATATCCTTCATTTATATAATAAAGTAAAATAAATAAAATGAGCATGTGCAAAAGTCAAAGAGCTTTTTTACAAATATTGACAAAATTTAATAATATAACAATATAAGTAGTTAATTAATCATCGTTTCTTACACTATCAATGAAATCGCAGTAAATGAAAATATATTGTATTTATAGTGAAATTATACTGTTACGAATTACAAATTTAAATGTGAAAAATCATGATGCGCGAATAAGAACGACGCACAAGTTCATCACGCAGTGCTACAACTGAAAGGGGGCGGGGCCATGCCCAAATTACACGACCGCCGAGCATTTTCACACTAGCGCGTGTCGTTGCTATTCTTACAATACGCAGTTGCAATTTTATGAATTAGCACATACTTTTATCCCATTGATTCTTACGATGCAAAAAAAGTAATATAAGCGATCTTAAATTGCCAACAATTTCATGCATTTCGCCTATTAACTTATTCCATGTTTAAATAGTCCGAACAGTGTTGGCATATAAGCAATACAGTCTTCTCCGTGCACAGACTCAAAAAAAAAAAAAAAAAAAAGAAAACACAGTTTTCGTAATGTACGAGTTCAATACGTTGGCATTAATAGAAATACTTTTTTGGTACTCCCCGATATGATAAATGATAGGTCGTAAAGAGTTATTAATTTTGTGGATTTTTGGTAACCCATAACCTTTAGCTAAACTAGTATTAGAACAAGTGAGAGCATTATTATGAAACTTATATTTTAAAAAACTATTATTATTTAAATTTTTTTATTGGAATATGTGTATAAATATACTCTATACACAAAAACACATTGATAGAATACGAAGTAAAGTAATAAATCATATATGACTTACATTCTAAAAAGGATCTTTGTTACATATCGAAATACTATTTTATGTTTACTTCTAAGGCGATAGCCGTTCAGCCCGTATGCACTAGCTTAGTTAGTTCGAGTCAACCAGTCTGATGAGAAAGACCTCTCAGCCTTCCTTAGGTTTTAAATAAAGATTATAAGTTGCATTTTATAAAACTCTATTTTATTTCATTGCCCATTTATTTAAATGTTCGAAGTGTCAGTTTGTAAATTTTTTAATGGATTCTTTTAATAACTTCATATACCGAATTATCGTTAAAGATTTCTGTCATTCTTGATATATACCCTGACTTATATATACAAACAGTTTTATTACATTTATCTGATCTAATTTTTTTTGTCGCAAAAAGTTTGTTTTTAAAGTTTTTTTTCCGTGATATTTGTATGAATTTTTGTCTTAATAGTTTTATTAATAATATTAATCACTTTTTCTCTAATTTCTGACTTAATGTTGTTATTAATGTCCAAAGTTTGCAAACAGTTTTCTAAGTTTTTAATTGTATCCATAACTACTGATTTCGGTGCATGGGTTTTTAAATTATAATTAGGACTTAAAGACACTACATCTGTGACGTCATTCGGAATGACAACATTTGTCAAGCTAACAAGCCAGTCACTTTTGTCTGAAATAGTTAGTGTTTCTTGTTTTTTGTTCATTTAATTGTTTAATTTTTTTAAATAAAAGTGCATTATGTTTATCACGAATAGCAGAACATTTTTTAATAGTCAAATAAAAAAGTTTTCTAGTATTACTTTCTTCCAGTCTACAATTAGCAATCTTGTGTTTTAGTTTATTTTTGTTTTTGAAAGCTTTTATGCGATCTGACGGAGGCAAAGGAAAAAAAATCTTAAATAGACAGATTTTTTTATTGCAAGCAACGTTTCAAGAAAGAGGATATTAAATTTTTAAATACCACTTATTTGTCAGTTCTTAGAAATTTATATGCCTAATTAGCAACCGTTTGACGTTTTATAATATTAATGTATTAAAATGCATTTTATTTTAATTACAAAACCTATACGCACACACACACACACACACACACACACACACACACACACACACGCGCGCGCGCGCGCGCGCATGTACGCACGCCTAATTAACCTTTGTTGCGTATGGAGAAGGTGATAGGAGAGGACCGAATAAAAAATTGTTCGGACGCCGGGACTCGAACCGAGGATCCGCGAGTTTCCAGTCACGAGACCTAACCACTAGGCCACCGTCCGCGATTTCTTGTTGTAGTTGCATTCGTCATGATATTTCGCGTTTCGGTCATCCTACACCGTTCTCACACACGCGCCGATCCGCGCGTCGATGTTACGTACGTAACACCTCCGACGGCCGGGAATACGACGTCCTCGTCGTGTTTATTGTCATTATACCTCCGGGTTATTTTTATTCATCATTAACTCTTCTTTATCGACGCGTCTCTCGGATCCGCTGCGTGGAACTTCTGACTTCACGGGGACGAAACGCTTTATTTATTTATTTTCGAGGCTCGTTCGCTCGGTACACTTAATTATTTTTTCTTCATTAATTAGACCACGGAGGATAATGTAGGAATTGATTTTTACGTGGGTTCGTTCACTCGAGAGAGATACCAGCAGTGAATTAGTGGATTCTACTCTCCCGCACCAGGGATGCCATTTATGTTGCGTATGGAGAAGGTGATAGGAGAGGACCGAATAAAAAATTGATCGGACGCCGGGACTCGAACCGAGGATCCGCGAGTTTCCAGTCACGAGACCTAACCACTAGGCCACCGTCCGCGATTACTTGTTGTAGTTGCATTCGTCATGATATTTCGCGTTTCGGTCTTCCTACACCGTTCTCACACACGCGCCGATCCGCGCGTCGATGTTACGTACGTAACACCTTATATTTATAACTTTATATTAGTATATTTTGTAGTTTTTAAGATTACAAAGCTGTTACACATGTAAGATAACGTTTTATTAACCTTTAGAGGACGGGATGGCCCCTATACGGGCCATGCCCATGATCGATCCTTTACATGTGTTAGTTTTGAGATGTGAGACATCACATAAACTCGATTTCTATAGAAAAGTGAGAGAAAACAGTAAACCCAAATCCCCGTCCTCTAAAGGTTAAAAGTGATCCGATGTTTTTAGACATTAATTTTATTGAAAAAAGCTTTTTTGAACCAGAAAATTCCCGTCCTCTAAAGGTTAACAATTAAAAACAAATGTAAAATAACAAATACATTCAGATATAGTTTTTACTACTAATTAAGTGCCTTAATATCACCTGAACATACCCACAAAATAGTATTACATAAAACAGGCCCTGATCTCCACCCCATTACATTTTTTAAAGGCCCTTTACAGACACCTGTTCAGGGCCTTTTAATATTCGTCAGGTATCTGAACAGGGCCTTCTTTTTGCCTGGAAATCATTTCTACTCGGGAAGGTAAGCTAATGGTACGATAAAGTAATATGAGTAATCAGACATATAATTCAAATAATAAAAATTAAAAAAAATTTTGTATTTTTGTTAGATTACAATTAAATATGTATTTAAAGCAATGAAACGTGTCACTTGACAGAACGAAATGCGTTCATTCATTTAATAAACTAATGTATATCATTGGAATAATATAATTCTATTGATTTGAGTACATATAGTTTTATACTAATACCGTTAGGACCATAAATATGAAGAAATATGTAACAGATACAATAAATTAAAAATTATTTGAACTATTAAATTCGCTATACGTAATACCTTCAATTTAATTCCTTTCAAGTATTTAATTCAATTTCTAATAATTAATCGTGAATATACAATAAAATATGGAATCGTGTGTGTAATTTTTTTTCTCAGTGTACGCTAATGCAGTAATAATTTTTCTTATAGATACTTTATCTGCAAAAGGGATGGAAGATTTCACTAGTTACTTTGAATAACCGAATCTATTTGCTAAATTATATGAAAAGAAAGTTAGCAATCCAAAAACCTTTTGGAATTTTACATCCATAAAATATTGAGAATTGTCCAAATTAGCACAAGAATTATTGCTAGTACCTGCTTGTATACCAAATATAGAAATAAGTGATATTTCACAAAATAATTGAAGCAAAGAGCAACAGGATAAAATTATTCCACTTTATTAAGCTTTAAAATTAAAGTAATCTTAAAAAGTAATAAAAAATTGCAATATTTTTCGTTTTTATAACTATTAATTTTTGCTATAAAATTTTAAGATTCTCAGAAAGTGACTTCGAAACTAGTTGTGGTAGTAAATTAAAAGAGTATTTTAAAATATTTAAATAAATATTTCAATAAATATTTCAATAAGAATATGACGACTGTACCGAAATATATATTTTTGTAAATAATTTGCCGTATGATTTGTATACATTTTACGATTGTTATTTTAATAAAAATAAATACAAAAAGATTATTGCTTTCAATATTCTTTACCTTAATTTAATTATAATAATTTTCAACTAATTGTTGTATCAAAAATAATCATTACATTACATGGCCGAAACTTATATATACTTGTAAATACTTATTTGTTTCACATACATATACATTTTTAAGCCTATCTATACCCATTCAGCTATATATTATGTCATATTAAAAATTTTTTGGAATATTGATCCAGCATTGGTTGGTTTCATGTACAATTGCTTTTATAAACCTATTCCCCGATTTAGGTATCAAGAAAAATATATTATAATCTTTTTGAAATTGGGATCTTCCAATGGTTAGATTCACATGCAATCGCATTTATAAGCCTAACTACAGCCATGAAAAATAAAAATTTTCATTTTTCCGAATTTTGATGCTGCATCGGTTTGTCTCACATGCAAGCGTATTTTTAAGAATAAGTATACCCATTTAGCTATGAAAAAGTAATTTTCAAAAATTTGTTGATATATCAAACTCCATCATTTCGTTTCACTTATAATTGCATTTTAAAATCTATTTATACCCAATTAGCTATGAAAAAAGTCATATTCAAATTTTTTTGGAATATTAATCCAGCATTGTTGTTTCATATACAATTGCATTTATAAACCTATTCCCCGATTTAGCTATCAAGAAAGATATATTATTTTTTTTTTAATTGGGATCCTCCCTTGGTTATAGTTTCACATGTAATTGCATTTATAAGCCAATCTACAGCCATGAAAAAAAAATTTTTTTTTTCCGAATTCTGATCCTCCATTGTTTGTCTGACATGCAAGCGCATTTTTAAGAATAAGTATACCCATTTAGCTATGAAAAGGTCATTTTTAAAAATTTGTTGATATGTCAAGCTCCATCATTTCGTTTCACATGGAATTGCATTTTTGGATATTATTCGGAATTTGACCCTCAAAAAAATCATGTTTTTTTTAATCTAATTGATTAAAAGGTGCATAAAATAACTTTCTAATTACTTTTTTTAGTGGAGAAAGGTGTTTCCGATCGATTTTTAGCAAAAAAATCATTTTTATTCCACGATTTATTTCACCATTTCCATTACACTGTAATTTCAACTTGCTTTTGTATCCGTCCAATAACCCAAATATGCATAAACCCGTTTATCGGGCTGAACTTGCTTTTGGGTTAAGCGAACTACAAATCACTAAAAAAATACCGAAAAAACATTTCTCCACTATAAAAAAAGTATTTAGAAACTTATTTTATTAATTTTTTAATCGATTGGGTTAAAAAGATATGATTTTTTTGGGGGTCAAATTCCGAATATAAGTACCGCATTTTTAAAGATATCTACACTTTGGACAAACTCAATTTTTTTTACGCGGGTAGGTAAAATATAATAAAACACAATAAAACAAAAAGATGAAAAAGCGCGACAGCGCCCAACGCAAGTATGGATGCTTTAGCCTTATTAATATATTACCTTTTCTGGCGTTCTTTGTACAACGAATCTATTTTAGACAGTAATAAGTCTTCATCATCTGTAAAATATGATAATACGTAAAAATTACTAATATTAAGTAACCATTAACAAATTTTTAAGTTATTTAACCAAGAGTTTATACATTAATATTGAATTTTGTCGGTCTTGCTGAGCTAACGTCTAACAAGAGTTTAACAAGAGTTTATACGTTAATAGTTGTAGTCTTTAATAAGAATTCTATAAAGTGATATTTTATAAAAATATATAACTTACCATTTTTATCTATAATACAATCATAATACTCTTTGGTTTTGGAAGATTTTTCATCTCATAGAAACTTAATTCTATCACCGACTGACAACATATTTCAATATTTGTCACTATAAGACATATTTAAAAAATAAATTATATAATTTATACATAATTTTTGTATGTATGTGCGTGTGCGCGTGGGCGCGTGCGTGTGCGTGTGCGTGTGCGTATGTGAGTGTGCGCGCGCGTGTGTGTGTGTCTCTGTGTGTGTGTGTATCTAGAAGGTATGTTGATTGTACTCAATTTACACATTATTTTTTTTGCAAGTGTAAAGATAATTTAAAAGTTAATTTTTGTGTTTTTATTAAAAATTTTATTGTCAGCCAACTTGCCCCAGAACATCGGCCAACCTATTCCGTATGCGGCGCAGGTTCGCTGAAATTTTTGTCGCGTAAAAATATCGTACATTACTTCTTTTGGTTTTAATAAATGACTTTCAAAAAAATCATGAGTACTATTCAGATTATGTAAGTACAGGTAATCTTTCTTATTTCATGATGAAGTGTATAATTTCCTTGAAAAAATTAAAATCGAAAGAATCGACCAACCTGTCTCGGTGTTCCCTACAATTTAAATTTAGTTCTCGTTATTAAGGATTAGAATTATGTTTTTGTAAAAAACTGTGACTAAAAATCACTTTTAGATCTTGAGGGAATACAATGAGCACTTTTTTTCTCGGCACTATGGAATACGATTTTTTCCCCTGCGCTGTTCGGCGAGACAAGCGAAACGGTACATTTAATATTTACATTACAATTAATTTACCATAAACTTCCGTAGGTCCGAGGCACAAAATTAATTTCTCATAAACCTTCATTGGCCAGTATACATGAAACTAAATTCCCAGAAACCGCTTAAGATAAAAATATTACCCTCCCCACCTGGTGCACATACGATGAATGCCAATGTCAATGCCTATACGTATAAGTCAATCACCATGCTCCAGTATCCATAATCTTATACTTTTTGAGTTTATGTGTTTCCTTTGGCCTGCAATATTCGGCGCCTTCAGATTACAAGCTCCTTCCTGCATCCTTAATTGCTACCCTAAAAATATGGGATGATAAGGAAGTAGTTGTTGTATTCTTATTTTGCGTTACCAAAATCCACACCGACACGAGACACAATGCACACCAGACACTGGACAACGAATGGATTTTATTTTAAAGTAGATATATTGATGTAGAAGCTGTAGAAGAAGATGTAGAAGATAAATTTGTATAATAGACTAGATATATGTTTATTTTAAATGTGATATTACTATAGTAGTTAGAGAAGTACATTTAATTTTAACCTATAAATTTCTAATAAAATATAAGTATAAGAAGTAATTATTTATTTCTTCTTAAAAATAAATATATTATACAAACTGACAAAATTACTGAGGTAATAGAAAAAATTATCGTAGCGATCATGTATCCATTTGAAGGTTCATCTCCCGTAACTTTTTGTACGTGGATTTCGCAGTTTGGATCCGAAGCATTAGAACTTATCGGATCTAAAATTGTAAATAAGCGAGTAAGTGCATAATGTTGTAAACGTAAACATAAAGTATATAAAAGTATTTGTTATAGTACCAGGTAGAATAACATTGACGACAGTATGGGTCTCAGCATAATCGACGGTAGCCTAAAAATATTTTAATAGTTATAATAAACATATTTAGCAATCAATTGATAATCACTTGTACATATTTCAAAAAAATTACCACTACGTGTAATAACAAAGCTCTTTGGCGTAAAAATTGTGTGGTGAAATTGTTTATTGCGATGAAACATTCGACACCGTAATCGGACATCGATCCGTGGTACGTCAATTTGAAATGTTTTTTATTTTCTGTAATAAGTGAAACATGTTTCAAATAAATTTTCTAATTTCTTGTACCATTTTATAAAAATTTTAGTTTTGTTAAAATGTTATTTCATGTATAAGTACGTATCATTCTTTATACGGATAGATTTATAGAACCCTGAACAAGAAAACTTACCGACGTTTACAGTTTCAAACTCTACAAAACCATCACATTTTGACATTGTATGATTAACTCCCTAGGTTTTGATAAAAGCTAGCGGAAATAATTACTAAAATGTTATAAAATTTAAGTTCTCTTAGTAAAGTTTCATACGTAAATGTCGGTAAGGAGGAAGTTACTCAATTTTTACCGGCCGAGTTAGTCGACACGAAAAATATATTCTAACTAAATTAATACGGTAAATTAGGAAAAACCAAAATATCATTACCCTTCGTTTCAGTGTTATCTATCACTTACAAGGAGAGTCCATACCCTTTGGGAAACGGATCGATACCAAACTCTAGGATATGATTTGTACTATAAAAATATGAAGAAAGCCAGGTTATTAGATTCCAATGCCAATTTTTCCGATAGATATAAGCAAATAACGAAAAATCTCGCTGAAAAACCCCTTAAATTTGATAGATTATAACTCGGAATCAATTGAAGATGTACATGCAAACCAAATTTTAAAAGAAAGCCGAGTTCAAGTAGATACGTATTGAAAAAAGAAGCTCAAATATCTTAATTTGGTCAAAAGTTATGGAAGAAATAAAAATTAGACGAAATTTTTGTCTAGAGAAATCATCAAATTGTAATGCTAAATTTTCGATAAAATTTTGTGTAATTTTATTTCTTTCATAACTTTTGACCAAATTGAGTTATTAGAGCTTCTTTTTTTTCAAAACATATCTGCTCATAGATCAATCTCAGTTTTCTTTTAAAATTTGGTTTGAATGCTTATCTTTACTTGTTTCCGAGTTATAAGCAATCAAAGTCAATGCTTTTTTCAACGAGATTTTTCGTTATTTGCTTATACATATATCTATCATAACAAAGGGCATTGGAATTTAAAACTCCGGCTGCCTTCATATTTTTATTAGAGTTTGGTAAAGATTCGTTTCCCAAAGGGTGTGGATTCTCCTTGTTAGTAAAATTAAAAACTGCATTAGAAGGCAATTTTAAACGCGTCGAAATTTTTGTATGAAACAAAAAGCCTTATTTTTTATAAAAAAAAACGTTTTTTAGTTAATCAATTGAATCGGTCCGTAAAATTTGAATTGTAGATCCAATATAATATATTACTGAAAAAATATTCTAAAACGTTTTCCTTATATATACCTTCAGAAATTCCCCTAATTTCAAGATTTTTGAAATTGTCATATCCACGTATTAATGTGACATTAGCATTGTCAACAAAACTTAATACGGTTGTCGGAGACTGCAACATAATAATTTGTATCAATACTTAACATGATTTGTCTATATTTGGTATATAAATATTAATTGCTTACGTTAAGGTAATCAAAGTTCATCAGATCAGCAGTGTAAAGAGGTTGCGCAAATCGAGGATACGAGTTTTGTCCATCTACACGAATAGTAACGGTAGTGTAGGATGTCCGACTTGGTGTCCCAGAATCCTGATAAAATGTAAAAAGTTATATTTTACGTTGGGTAATTGTATTAAGTTTATAATCAACTAAATTAATTTAAATAAATGTTTATTTTGTTGTAATAATATACATGAGAAAAATTTGTACACACATACCGTTGCAGAAATGTTGAAGGTAATATTTTCAGTCAAGTCTTGCGTTACTGTATTCACAAATTTGGATAAATAATTTTTTTTATCGTCTAAACTAGTAGTAGTACCAGAGGTAAGTGAAAATCCATCTGCTCTCGGATCTTCTATTTTGAGTGGATTTCGCAGTTTGGATCCGAAGCATTAGAACTTATCGGATCTAAAATTGTAAATAAGCGAGTAAGTGCATAATGTTGTAAACGTAAACATAAAGTATATAAAAGTATTTGTTATAGTACCAGGTAGAATAACATTGACGACAGTATGGGTCTCAGCATAATCGACGGTAGCCTAAAAATATTTTAATAGTTATAATAAACATATTTAGCAATCAATTGATAATCACTTGTACATATTTCAAAAAAATTACCACTACGTGTAATAACAAAGCTCTTTGGCGTAAAAATTGTGTGGTGAAATTGTTTATTGCGATGAAACATTCGACACCGTAATCGGACATCGATCCGTGGTACGTCAATTTGAAATGTTTTTTATTTTCTGTAATAAGTGAAACATGTTTCAAATAAATTTTCTAATTTCTTGTACCATTTTATAAAAATTTTAGTTTTGTTAAAATGTTATTTCATGAATAAGTACGTATTATTCTTTATACGGATAGATTTATAGAACCCTGAACAAGAAAACTTACCGACGTTTACAGTTTCAAACTCTACAAAACCATCACATTTTGACATTGTATGATTAACTCCCTAGGTTTTGATAAAAGCTAGCGGAAATAATTACTAAAATGTTATAAAATTTAAGTTCTCTTAGTAAAGTTTCATACGTAAATGTCGGTAAGGAGGAAGTTACTCAATTTTTACCGGCCGAGTTAGTCGACACGAAAAATATATTCTAACTAAATTAATACGGTAAATTAGGAAAAACCAAAATATCATTACCCTTCGTTTCAGTGTTATCTATCACTTACAAGGAGAGTCCATACCCTTTGGGAAACGGATCGATACCAAACTCTAGGATATGATTTGTACTATAAAAATATGAAGAAAGCCAGGTTATTAGATTCCAATGCCAATTTTTCCGATAGATATAAGCAAATAACGAAAAATCTCGCTGAAAAACCCCTTAAATTTGATAGATTATAACTCGGAATCAATTGAAGATGTACATGCAAACCAAATTTTAAAAGAAAGCCGAGTTCAAGTAGATACGTATTGAAAAAAGAAGCTCAAATATCTTAATTTGGTCAAAAGTTATGGAAGAAATAAAAATTAGACGAAATTTTTGTCTAGAGAAATCATCAAATTGTAATGCTAAATTTTCGATAAAATTTTGTGTAATTTTATTTCTTTCATAACTTTTGACCAAATTGAGTTATTAGAGCTTCTTTTTTTTCAAAACATATCTGCTCATAGATCAATCTCAGTTTTCTTTTAAAATTTGGTTTGAATGCTTATCTTTACTTGTTTCCGAGTTATAAGCAATCAAAGTCAATGCTTTTTTCAACGAGATTTTTCGTTATTTGCTTATACATATATCTATCATAACAAAGGGCATTGGAATTTAAAACTCCGGCTGCCTTCATATTTTTATTAGAGTTTGGTAAAGATTCGTTTCCCAAAGGGTGTGGATTCTCCTTGTTAGTAAAATTAAAAACTGCATTAGAAGGCAATTTTAAACGCGTCGAAATTTTTGTATGAAACAAAAAGCCTTATTTTTTATAAAAAAAACGTTTTTTAGTTAATCAATTGAATCGGTCCGTAAAATTTGAATTGTAGATCCAATATAATATATTACTGAAAAAATATTCTAAAACGTTTTCCTTATATATACCTTCAGAAATTCCCCTAATTTCAAGATTTTTGAAATTGTCATATCCACGTATTAATGTGACATTAGCATTGTCAACAAAACTTAATACGGTTGTCGGAGACTGCAACATAATAATTTGTATCAATACTTAACATGATTTGTCTATATTTGGTATATAAATATTAATTGCTTACGTTAAGGTAATCAAAGTTCATCAGATCAGCAGTGTAAAGAGGTTGCGCAAATCGAGGATACGAGTTTTGTCCATCTACACGAATAGTAACGGTAGTGTAGGATGTCGGACCCAAATTACAGGAATTTGCACTTTTCAACCCAATAATTATATCTAAAATATTGAATTAAATATCTGAACAAAGATTTATACGGATAGCATAAAACATAAGGACGGGTTTGTCGTTTTTAATTTTTTTAACAAAAGATCATTTTTTAAATAATAATTGAGTAAAAAATTTTCGGTCGGTAATTATTAGTCAAAAAAGGCATAAACTTCAACCCAAACATCGTGATCAAATTATGGATTTAAAAATCTGGAAAAACATTTGTGTATATTATTTAAAGCATGCCTAAGGGCTTGAGGTTCAGGGTTTTCTAAAAATTTTATTTATATGTTTATAAAAAAAGTAAAAAATGACTATTTTCTGAGTCCTTAAAACTTACCTGTTCGTGTTCATAATTCTCAAAATTTCGGTTTAAAGACACATACAGCTTGTGTTTATTGGTATCTGCCCGTACGTACATAGTGTCTCTTTGGTTATTTACTCTTACACTATCAACTATATAAATATATTGTTCCTTAAATGTTACAAGTATTGTACCGACTTCTGTTACGTCATCAATTTCGGGAAGACGTATTCCGTTTTTCCATTCGTCTTCAGTCAATTCGTTGCCGTCTTCTTTTATAAGAATACAAGTATGTCCTGATTCTTCCGATGATTCTTCCGATGAATCTATCGAGTCTGAAATGTTCGTAATAACATATACACACTCTATCACAAAAAAGTACTATGAAGAATAGTAAATTAAGCATATATACATTTTGCAAATATTATAAGTACTTTCAGATGCACGATATTATTATTTTTAAACAGTTAAATGCTGGATTTTAGTTTTACATCCCTTACAAGAATTATAATACTAATCTGAAGGATTACTATAAAAGTATCAACATTATTATTATTATTCAGCAATACATGTTTAGATTTCACAAACTTGTCACTGTCACGTTATCATATTATTCATTATAATTATATATCCGATTTATTATATATCTTTTGTATTAAATACGTATATTCAGTTATTGTAATAATGATGTTTATATATTTATAGTAATCCTTCAGATTAGTATTATAATTCTAGTAAGGGATGTAAAACTAAAAATTCAGCATTATAAATGTTTAAAAATTAGTTTTTTACATTTGTATAATATATTTGTATTTTTAGCAGCTTACAGGGGATTAGATGGATACTGAAACAAGTGAAGATACTTTTCTACCACTCCAAGGTAAGTGCACAAATTTTTTTTGCAATGATCATGCTAATAGATTCATCGTTATAAGGCAACAAATATACATTTCTCTTAATATTTCGGGCACTTTTCCGGATATTTTGACCATAAGTGATCTTAATGATTTAAACCCGCTCTGGAAATTTTTAGGCAGTTTCTGACTATAAAAGACATTTTTTAGACAGTACTAGGTTACCAGAGTCCGGAGCAGAATTGCTGATTTTCACTATTTAGGTTTAAATGGCTTACAAGAGTGTGACAGCATACATTTATGTCTTTAAAAGTATTTTTAATGAAAAGTTCGGAAAATTTTAGAAAAAAAGTCATACTTATGTTTTTAGTGAAAAATGCATCCCCTAGGAGCTAAAAATTCATGAAAATGGGCATATAATGCAAAAAAGTGCTAAAACGTCAACTTTGACTCTCTGTAACTTAAAATAATGGCCCAGAAAAAATCTGAAAAATTCAGGAGAACTATTGGATACCTCTAAAACATATTCCCACAGTTATAGCAATATTTATTTTTTTCATCTTCGATGTCACAGAGAACCACCATATACATATATTTGACCCTATTTTTAGAGCGGTAAAAACCCTCAAAATTGTGCACTTGTCACAAAAAATATGGTACGCACCAAGTGCTAATGGGCTTTTTGGCCTAAAAAAAGGCCCACTTTACGCATTTGGTTCACAATATACTATTTTAAATTTTCATTGGACCATCTCACATGGAATATCCCATATATATATATTTATGCGTGTACTTAGGTACGGTCGGACGAGCGGACGCGGAAAGTGCATAATTTAAGATTTTAAAAATATAAAAATCAATTATCTAATTAATTTTTTACGTTAGAAAATTGCTTGTTGTATCGCCACGATTACATTTAGTGGATAAAAATTTCTTTTTACAAAATAATTTTGCAACATAAAGAAATATTTACATACATTTTCACTTTTCCCGTATAAAACTTTAATGTAGTGTGGATGTCATTATTATATTAAATATTCAATTATTCAACAAAGAATTTATGTCGCACGTATACGAACGGTCGAATTGACGGATCGATGCAAAATGTAAAAAGTTTAAGGCTTTAAAAATAATATATAAAATAAAAATATAAAGAAACACAAAGTTATAGACTCTAACGCTTTATTACGATAGATATAAAGCAAATAACGACAAATTTTGCCAAAAAATGCCTTACTTTGATTAATTGACAAAAAGGTGAGATTGAAAAGTTTAGATTTCACAAACTTGTCACTGTCACGTTATCATATTATTCATTATAATTATATATCCGATTTATTATATATCTTTTGTATTAAATACGTATATTCAGTTATTGTAATAATGATGTTTATATATTTATAGTAATCCTTCAGATTAGTATTATAATTCTAGTAAGGGATGTAAAACTAAAAATTCAGCATTATAAATGTTTAAAAATTAGTTTTTACATTTGTATAATATATTTGTATTTTTAGCAGCTTACAGGGGATTAGATGGATACTGAAACAAGTGAAGATACTTTTCTACCACTCCAAGGTAAGTGCACAAATTTTTTTTGCAATGATCATGCTAATAGATTCATCGTTATAAGGCAACAAATATACATTTCTCTTAATATTTCGGGCACTTTTCCGGATATTTTGACCATAAGTGATCTTATGATTTAAACCCGCTCTGGAAATTTTTAGGCAGTTTCTGACTATAAAAGACATTTTTTAGACAGTACTAGGTTACCAGAGTCCGGAGCAGAATTGCTGATTTTCACTTAAGGTTTAAATGGCTTACAAGAGTGTGACAGCATACATTTATGTCTTTAAAAGTATTTTTAATGAAAAGTTCGGAAAATTTTAGAAAAAAAGTCATACTTATGTTTTTAGTGAAAAATGCATCCCCTAGGAGCTAAAAATTCATGAAAATGGGCATATAATGCAAAAAGTGCTAAAACGTCAACTTTGACTCTCTGTAACTTAAAATAATGGCCCAGAAAAAATCTGAAAAATTCAGGAGAACTATTGGATACCTCTAAAACATATTCCCACAGTTATAGCAATATTTATTTTTTTCATCTTCGATGTCACAGAGAACACCATATACATATATTTGACCCTATTTTTAGAGCGGTAAAAACCCTAAAAATCGTGTACTTGTCACAAAAAATATGGTGCGCACCACGTACTAATGGGCTTTTTGGCCTAAAAAAAGCCCACTTTACGCATTTGGTTCACAATATACTATTTTAAATTTTCATTGGACCATCTCACATGGAATATCCCATATATATATATTATGCGTGTACTTAGGTACGGTCGGACGGATGGACGCGAAATGTGCATAAGTTTAAGATCTTCAAAATAAAATCAATTATCTAATTAATTTTTTACGTTAAAAAATTGCTTGTTGTATCGCCACGATTACATTTAGTGGATAAAAATTTCTTTTTACAAATATTTTACAGCATAAAGGAATATTTACATACATTTCACTTTTCCCGTATAAACTTTAATGTAGTGTGGATGTCATTATTATATTAATATTCAATTATTCAACAAAGAATTTATGTCGCACGTATACGAACGGTCGAATTGACGGATCGATGCAAAATGTAAAAAGTTTAAGGCTTTAAAAATAATATATAAAATTATTCGTCGTACCGCCGCGAACACATTAAGTAGAAGCAAAATCATTTTTACTAACTATTTTTTACATTACAGAAAAGTTTACTTTTCCGAATATAATTTTGGGAAAATAATGTAGATGTAGATGTGAATATGTATGTATGCAGAACAACATTCTCATAAACATGAAAAATTTTTTAGGAAATATAAATAAATACTTTACCCAATAATGTAGGTCCACCATTAATCACTGTCACGAAAACGAAACTAATCAAAAAGTAACCACAAATATACTTCATTTTGAATGTTTCGTTTAACTAAATTCTACTTTTTCCCTTGTAGGAAACACGAGAATACACTGTTGTTATTCGCGGTGTCAATGCTTTTGTAAATGTATCATTTCAATAATAATTTTAATTGATGATTAAATCTAATCAGTAATTATCGTTTACGTGACTTTCAATGCTGATTCTAGAGGAGTATTAAATGATAAATGATAATAGCTAATTATGAATACTTTAATTCTTACTATGATTCCTATCTAATTTTTACTATAAATGCACAAATATTACAAATAGTTTTGTTATATTATATTTGTTCACATCTAAGCCATCGTTGTTATTTACATTGTCAAAATAATTTATAGAACTTAACGTCTCAGTATACATAACAATTATTTAATCGTCAGTTGAACATTTTAAGATCTTGTAAGGAGAGTGACACGTCTCTGAGGAAACTGATCTTTACCAAACTCTAGGATATGTTTACTACGAAGAAAAATAATATATAAAATAAAAATATAAAGAAACACGGAGTTATAGACTCTAACGCTTTATTACGATAGATATAAGCAAATAATGACAAATTTTGCCAAAAAATGCCTTGACTTTGATTAATTGACAAAAAGGTGAGATTGAAAAGATTAGATTTAAAAAAATGGAGGTACGAATGGAAAAATCATGAAATTAAAGAGGAGTAATAATTTTTCATAAATAAATAATAAATATCTCGGTTGCGCTGATATCGCTACCTTATCAAAATAGTTCATGATATAGTACTGGAACTTTTCTGGTTTCTTAACCATATAAAACGTATTTGAACTAATTTTCTTCCTTAAGGGGATGTCGCGCCTTTATTTAAAACACACACTTACCGATATTAATTGATTTTTCAAATTTATCATTTAATTTGAATATTTGTTCAATTGTATGAATTGAGGCATATTCTACGATGTGTAACAATTGTGCGCGTGCTAAAAAGATTTAGAAAAAATGAAAATTAAAAACTATATTTGAAAAATCAATTACAGAAATCTGTAATTTGTACGGACTCCCCTTAATTAATTTCATATGGGGAGTTGATTATTTGAAATTATATTCATGATTTATTATAAGTACTCCGATTTTGTCAAGAAAAATTTAAACATTACGTTTTTCTGTCAAATCTAACCTACAATGTTTTAGACGCATGCGCAAAACGTAAACCAATCACATAGCCGTTTCACTTGGCTTCACAACAACCGCCAATCACTTTTTTTATACAAGGGTAATAAATAAAACGACAATAATGAATAAATAGTTATGTTTTAATCACGTTCATTGCTAGTTGTTGCCCATTTATTATATCCTAATGGGTGCATTTATTTATGCATTATATAAACATTTTTGAACACGTCAGTAAAGTCGTAATAGTTATATTACCATACTCATATTATTTGTCATAATACTTAATTCACATACGTAACAAATCTTTATTTTCAAAAATAATATTCCTCTTTTTTCAATGTCTTACGTTTATTTCTATATATGTATCACAGGTATAAATAGAATAATTAATCTTGTAAGTCAATCACGAAATAATCCGGGTACATACATAAATAAACTTTACTTTTATGCTACATTTGGTAAAATAATAGTTTATTTCTATCTTTTTAAAAAAATAAATAATTAAACCACCCAAAAGAGTTATCGAGATAATGGCAAGAATTATCGTAGCCACCATATATCCATTTGTTGATGACTCTTTACTTTCTTCCGGATTGCTTTCACATTCTGCCTTCTTTATTTTTAATGCATTTGTATCTTTCGGTATTTCTGCAAATTATTAATAAAAACTATTATTTTCGATTTAAGAAGCAAAAGCGAAAGAAAACTTGACTATACGCATCAGTGCTATACCTGGTAATAGAAATAGTAACGATAGTGTAGGTTTCAACCTTATCGACACTGGCCTGAAATTGAATAAAATTTGATATTAAATATTGAATAATTATGATACCATATAATTACTACTTAATTTTCATATAATTACCGTAACTATAAGTGACAGTGCTTTTTGCCGCATAAAATCTATAGTAAGACTGTTTATTTCAATGGAACATTCAACTCCAATTCCAGAAACCAATTCTTTTTCGTCAACTTGAAGTGCTTTTCATTTTCTGAAATAAGAAAAAATAGTTCGACAATAAAATTATCCAATATACGATTGACTTTTACTTTGGCGTATACGAAAATTTTTTAAATAAATAATAAATATCTCGGTTGCGCTGATATCGCTACCTTATCAAAATAGTTCATGATATAGTACTGGAACTTTTCTGGTTTCTTAACCATATAAAACGTATTTGAACTAATTTTCTTCCTTAAGGGGATGTCGCGCCTTTATTTAAAACACACACTTACCGATATTAATTGATTTTTCAAATTTATCATTTAATTTGATATTTGTTCTAATTTATGAATTGAGGCATATTCTACGATGTGTAACAATTGTGGCCGTGCTAAAAAGATTTAGAAAACTGAAATTAAACAACTATATTTGAAAATCAATTACAGATATATCTGTAATTTGTACGGACTCCCCTTAATTAATTCAATATGGGGAGTTGCCGATACCGACCTGATTATTTGTATAATAATTTTATCATGATTTATTATACTCGATTTGTCAAGAAAATTTAAACATTACGTTTTCTGTCAAATCTAACCTACAATGTTTTAGACGCATGCGCAAAACGTAAACCAATCACATAGCCGTTCACTTGGCTTCACAACATCCCGCCAATCACTTTTTTTTATACAAGGTAATAAATAAAACGACAATAATGAATAAAATAGTATGTTTTAATCACGTTCATTGCTAGTTGTTGCCACATTTATTATAGCCTAATGGGTGCATTTATTTATGCATTATATAAACATTTTTTAACACGTCAGTAAAGTCGTAATAGTTATATTACCATACTCATATTATTTGTCATAATACTTAATTCACATACGTAACAAATCTTTATTTTTCAAAAATAATATTCCTCTTTTTCAATGTCTTACGTTTATTTCTATATATGTATCACAGGTATAAATAGAATAATTAATCTTGTAAGTCAATCACGAAATAATCCGGGTACATACATAAATAAACTTTACTTTTATGCTACATTTGGTAAAATAATAGTTTATTTCTATCTTTTTAAAAATAAATAAATTAAACCACCCAAAAGAGTTATCGAGATAATGGCAAGAATTATCGTAGCCACCATATATCCATTTGTTGATGACTCTTTACTTTCTTCCGGATTGCTTTCACATTCTGCCTTCTTTATTTTTAATGCATTAGTATCTTTCGGTATTTCTGCAAATTATTAATAAAAACTATTATTTTCGATTTTAAGAAGCAAAAGCGAAAGAAAATTTGACTATACGCATCAGTGCTATACCTGGTAATAAAATAGTAACGATAGTGTAGGTTTCAACCTTATCGACACTGGCCTGAAATTGAATAAAATTTGATATTAAATATTGAATAATTATGATACCATATAATTACTACTTAATTTTCATATAATTACCGTAACTATAAGTGATAGTGCTTTTTGCCGCATAAAATCTATAGTAAGACTGTTTATTTCAATGGAACATTCAACTCCAATTCCAGAAACCAATTCTTTTTTCGTCAATTTGAAGTGCTTTTCATTTTCTGAAATAAGAAAAAATAAATAAAAAAAATAAGAATTATCCAATACAAACGATTGACTTTTACTTTGGCGTATACGAAAATTTTTTTAAATGATTCAATACTTTTTTTAAGTTACATAAAATATGTAGAAGTAAAGTCAGTAATTTCTTTACCGTATTTACCTTTAGAAAGTCCTTTTAATGCAATATCTTTTAGACCGGTGTATCCATATTCTAAAATGATTTTAGATTTATTCAGAAAACTTAATACGGTTTTATCATTCTGGAATGTAATGATTGGAAATAGCAATTAATATAGTTCAATATATTAAAAATGAAGAAGAACAAATAGTTCATACTTTTCTATAATCGAAGTTCGTCAGATCAGCTATGTAATAAGGTTGAGCAAATCGGGGATACGAATTGGATTTATCTACATGAATGTTAACAGTCGTGGTAGAATTCAAACTCGGTGTTCCAGAATCCTGAAAAAAATACAAATTACTATAATATTACTATAATATTATTTTTCTATATCTGTTTCGATTTTACGGGGGTACCAATGTCAAGTTTTATCCTTCTTACCTTACCAGGCTCAAAAGTCATTGAAAATGAGTTATAATTAAGAAAAAGGACGATAATTTAAAAAGAACAGTCTCCTTCATTTTTTAATAATCTACTTCAGTTCAAAATTTGAAGCAAAAATATGGATTGGATTTCGAGTAATCCCTTACCATAATTAATGACAATTTCATCCAATTTAATTGAAATTATACTTTTGACTAATTAAAAAACATGTCAAGATCTTTGGTAAGGGTTTTTTCGAAAACTAGTCAATATTTTTGCTTCAAATTTTAAAGGCAGATAGATTATTATTAAAGGAAAAGGACTTTTATCCTAGATTTACGTAAATTAACTTTCTTATAATTTTAATTAATTTTATGTTATTTTCGAGGTCGGTAAGATTAGTCCAGTCAAATTAGACTTTTCATGAAGAAATTATATTGTCGACAAAAAAATACGTTGATATAGTATGAAATAATACGAATTAGCCCAACTATTTTCCAAACAAAATTTGTGTACACTTTTCTCATTGAAAAAAAATTGAAGTTACAAAAAGCCGGTTTTTACTTATATTTTGAAAACTATTAGTAATCGAGAAAAAAGTTTGAATACTTTTTGTAGGCCTTGAAAATATCTATCGAGTAAAATAAAGTTTGTTAACTTCGCGTAATTAGCTAATTAATAAATTAAGTTTAAAGCGCAAAAATTGACATTTTACGACCTGTCTATAGTATTAAATCTAAGATAGGAACCCCTATAAATAACAATGTTAAAACATTACATTTGGCACAAAAAGAAAGTATAGAACATTTTGAATCGATATTTTTTTTAGTTTTTTAAAAATATCCTTTTTTAAAAAAAAGGGACCGATTCACACGTAAAAAATAAGACTGGAACATTGTGGAGAAACCAGCCAAGAACAGTACATTTTTCAAGATCCATATTTTAATGTTTAATAGTTATCTACACATTTTTAATTATTAATATGAATAAGGCTTTGCATAATATTAAACTATGTAATAAGGTTGAGCAAATCGGGGATACGAATTGGATTTATCTGCATGAATGTAACAGTCGTGGTAGAATTCAAACTCGGTGTTCCAGAATCCTGAAAAAAATACAAATTACTATAATATTACTATAATATTATTTTCTATATCTGTTTCGATTTTACGGGGGTACCAATGTCAAGTTTTATCCTTCTTACCTTACCAGTCTCAAAAGTCATAGAAAATGAGTTATAATTAAGAAAGGACGATAATTTAAAAGAAACAGTTCCCCTTCTTTTTTAATAATCTACTTCAGTTCAAAATTTGAAGCAAAAATATGGATTGGTTTTCGAGTAATCCCTTACCAAAATTAATGACAATTTCATCCGATTTGAAATTATACTTTTGACTAATTTAAAAGGTATGTCAAGATCTTTGGTAAGGGTTTTCTCGAAAACTAGTCAATATTTTTGGTTCAAATTTTAAGGCAGATAGATTATTATTAAAGGAAAAGACTTTTCTCCTAGATTTACGTAAATAAACTTTCTTATAATTTAATAATTTTATGTTATTTTCGAGTTTGGTGAGATAGTCCAATCAATTTAGACTTTTCATGAAAAAATTATATTGTCGACAAAAAATACGTTAATTGATATTGTATGAAATAATACGAATTATATCAACTATTTTCCAAACAAATTTGTGTACACTTCTCATTGAAAAAAAATTGAAGTTACAAAAAGCCGGTTTTTACTTATATTTTGAAAACTATTAGTAATCGAGAAAACAGTTTTCAATATTTTTGTAGGCCTTGAAAATATCTATCGAGTAAAATAAAGTTTGTTAACATCGCGTAATTAGCTAATTAATAAATTAAGTTTAAAGCGGAAAATTCGACATTTTACGACCTGTCTATAGTATTAAATCTAAGATAGGAACCCCTATAAATAACAATGTTAAAACATTACATTTGGCACAAAAAGAAAGTATAGAACATTTTGAATCGATATTTTTTTTAGTTTTTTAAAAATATCCTTTTTTAAAAAAAAGGGACCGATTCACACGTAAAAAATAAGACTGGAACATTGTGGAGAAACCAGCCAAGAACAGTACATTTTTCAAGATCCATATTTTAATGTTTAATAGTTATCTACACATTTTTAATTATTAATATGAATAAGGCTTTGCATAATATTAAACTATATAATATATAGTGCAGTGAAAATAACATATATGTAGTTTATATTATAATATACGCTGTACATTTTATTTATTGTCTGTGTAGAAAGCCTTATATATTTTAATAATTAAAATTTTTTTTTGTGATACAAATAACTGCTGCTGCTAAGTAGTCGTTTAGTTAATATATCCCCCCTTATTTTATGATAAGAGTGACAAAAATTGTAATTTTACTATGCTCACATTAAAATTTTTTCTGTATATAACAATTATTCCATAACATTAAAAAGTTGTAATTAACGTGTAAAAATGATGTATCCGATATAGATTCTCGCCGCGTAAGTTTGAATTTCGAGTGAGTGCGCATACTCCGTACGCCCTCCACTCCACTAACTGTCGGAAGGTTGCGAACATGCCTCAAATATTGTGTTCACTCAACTTGCTTATATTGTAAGTTAATAATTATATCACGTCAATTATTATAGTAAAATGAACTTCAAGCTCTTATCTACCTAACAGCGGGTATTAAATTTCTTAATTTTGCCATCAAGCTGAGTAATAATGAAAAAGAAAAAAAAATATCTCGGGTACTAATTAAGCTACAACAAAAATTTTCATACTTTTCCAAACTTGTCCCACATTTAAATGTGTGAGTTGTCAAGTTTGGGAAAGTCTCATTGCCCAAGTTGCGCCAACTTTATACCAACATAAACTTGGGCCAAGTTTGGCACAAACTTTCACATTTTTACGCGGGAAGTCTTATTTTTTACATCTGAATTGGTCCCTTTTTTAAAAAAATGATATTTTTTAAAAACTGAAAAAAAATCGATTTTGAAAGTTTGTGTACTTTCTATCCTGTGCCAATGTCATGATTTAACGTTGTTTTTAATAAGGGTTTAACTAATTACGCGATCTTAACAAACTTTCATTTTCAAGGCCTACAAAAAATATTGAAAACTGTTTTCTCTATTATTAATAGTTTTTAAAATATAAGCAAAAAACCGGCTTTTTGTATAGCTGGGCTAATTCGTATTATTTCATGTTATATCAACGTACTTTTTTGTCGACAATATAATTTTTCCATGAAAGGACCCATTTTAAGCTAATTTGACTGGACTAGGTAGAGAGGATAAAACTTGGCTTTGGCACCCCGTTTGACTTCTGATGCCTCCTGAAAAGGATTAAAGACCGATATGAGGTGATTTAGATGTTTGCGATTAATTTTTCTTTTTCTTTTGTTTTTATTTATTTCTTTTTTTATTGTATTAATGTTCAATTAATTTATTTATGTATTTTAGTGCATTCTATCGACAATTGTTGAAAAACTCTATGTCGTCAACCAGATGTTTGTAATAATTTTAAATATGTGAAACTAAATGTTTTAGGTATGTCAATAAGTTAACGTTTTTGTTCGTAAAATGTTCGTTAATTTAAATCAAACATGTTATGCAATAATTTTTAGCTCTGATGAAGACCGGGATTATTTTATGTACGGTTGAAACGTCGGCATAAGTAAAATGTCTGATAACTCGTAGTATTCGAGATCATGGTGTCAATTTATTTTTATAATATAATATCAACATCGAAAAAATATATATAAATTTGTGTTCGGGTGTAATATTGGAATTGATATAAATTAATAAATATTCAACAAGCAGACATTTATTAATAATCCGGTTATTTAAATTACTTAGTATACTAGGCTATATTTATATTTAATAATTGTATCGAAAATTTTTTTTACTTTTGCACGAAAAATTTTACCAACACTTACCGTTGCAGAAATGGTAAAGGTAATGTCTTCATAGAAATCCTGTATCGCGGTTGTTATAAATTTGGATAGGTAATTTTTCTTATCCCGAGGATCAGTTACAGTACTGATAAGTACAAACCCACTCAATTTCTCATCTTCTATTTTGTACGTGATTCGATCGTTGGTCAAATCAACATCTCGGGCTATCACCGGCGTCAAAATATCAAATTCAAATCCCTTTAGAATCGGCATAGGAATCGTGTATTTGTAAGGAGCATTAACAAATTGCGGAGGATGATTGTTGTTGTCGTGTATTGGTATGGCAAGAGACTGAAAAATGAAATATAATTTAGTTGTCATTTTGTTAGATGCAATTATTTAATATAAAAGGAACTAGTAAACAAAATATTATTTCAAAATCATCTTTAAAATATCAAACTTATAATCAGGAAAATTCATAAAAATGCTTCTGAAAAATATCATTTTTCAATAAAATGGCATAAATAATAGTTACTTGGTATTTTTGAGTTAAAAACTGGTATAAAAAGTATCCGAGAATTCTATACAAATTATAGGTGTATAAAAATGTAAAAATTTATTCAAGTATATTTCGATTCGTTCTGGTATTAATTGATGAATTGTTTAACTAAAGTTTGTATAATGCGACTCGGTTCTAGCTTACAGAGAAAAAATTTTGTTAGTCTATTGTAACGATCGATAACAATAAATATTAAAAATAAAATTCCTTATCTTGTTAATAAATTAATTAATACTTACTAAATCTTTTTTCTTCTCGTTCATACACTCAAAAATGAGTTCCACTTCTATTTCTGTATCTGTCTAAAATCATAATTTAATAATAAATATCTTAGAGAAGGTAATATTCAGTTAATGTTTCTTTCTGCACTGTTTTAAAGACATAACAATTCATTGAAATTAGTTGGAAATTCCTTATATCAATTGGTATTAATATTATAAATATAAATACGTTTCAAAACACCGAAGAAAATTGAAAATTCATTTAATTTACGTTAAATTTCCAAAAATAAATATTTTCAGCTTTCTTCGTTTCAATAGAATTTGTTCCCCATTTACCATGTATTAAAATACGTTACAAATTGTTACCTGCTCTTCTTCATAATTTGAAAATTTACTGGTTAAAAGTACAGTAAGCTTTTCTTTGGTCATTTTTGCTTCGACATATTGAATTTCGTTCTTTTCTTTATATTGAACAGTAACTTTAGCAACGTTTTCATGTAGTAAAGTCAGAAGTTCTGTGCCGGGTTTAGCTGTGTCTTCGATTTTCGATAAAGTAATTCCATAGTTCCAATCATCGTAAGATAATTCCACGCCGTCTGTTCTTTTAATAACACATGGTTTCTTTTCTTTAGAATCTAGAATGTATAATAATAAAAATATCTTTTTAATATCGTGTGAATAATCGCATAAGCACTGTTCGGTTTTTTTTAAATCGAATTTACACCTTCTGTATAAAAAAATATTGTTCAATTATGAAAGATGATTTATAATTTGTTTTAAAAAAACATTTTCACGATAGCATCGAGAAGTACTGTATATTATGTGAAGAAAGTAAAATCAAATTGTTTCGATGTAGGTCAAATATTTGAAAAACATCAATAATATTTGAAACATTAGCAAGTAATCACTGAAGTTATAGTACTTGTGCGTATGTGTTTTTACACACGTGCTACGTATAATATTTTTTTTATAAAAGTGTGGATAAAATTCAATTTTCGTACTACTATATATAAACGATACTTTGTATTTTATGCACTAGTATTGAAAAGTGTCACTTTCCACTCTCAAAACAAAATGATTTTATGCACACTTTAAAACTTAAATTATTAAATTAATAAAAAATTAATAATTTTATCAGTTTATAAAATTAGAAATCAATAATAAGTTAATATTTTACTGTCGAATGATGTGGTTGCACTATGTCCTCCATTAATCACTGTCACGAAAACGAAACCAATCAAAAAGTAACCACAAATATACTTCATTTTGAATGTTTCGTTTAACTAAATTCTACTTTTTCCCTTGTAGGCAACACAAGAATACACTGTTGTTATTCGTGGTGTCAATACTTTGGTAAATGTATCATTTCAATAATAATTTTAATTGATGATTAAATCTAATCAGCAATTATCGTTTACGTGACTTTCAATGCTGATTCTAGAGGAGTGTTAAATGATAACTAACTCTCGTATTCAATTTTTATTAGCTTATAGTGAGAGCATACATTTATTATTTCAAATTAATAAACATTTCATTACATATCTTGCTATTTATTTAATTAAATAATTTACAATTTCGTATTAACTAATTTTAATTTTAATTTTCCTATATATATATATACTGAATACAATCAATAATACAATTATTTATTTAATTGTTATAATTATAAAATATAGTATCAAAAATTAATAGATTAAAAGTTTAAATGGGACCGCTTTTGAATCTTTTTTGTAAACGCATATTACCGATCACGTGATCGATTTGGTTTACTTGCTCTTGGAGACATTTATACTTTGCTCTTAAAATTTTCATTCTTTCTCTATGTATCTCGACCCCCTGTTCTAATTTCATTTTATAAATATTCATCTTTTTATTGTGTTCTTCTTTTTTCATCTCAAGCTGAGCGCGGGTGAATCCATGATGTTTACTTAATAGTTCATGGTCGAAATCACTTAAATGTAGTCGGCGTTTACTTGTTGCTAGTGATCCTTCATTACTCGATGGTGAATTATCTTCATTATTGTCTGCAATAAATTCCTCGATTTCGTCAAGAATAAAAAGTATTCCTCTATAATGTAAATATTATATTTTTTACAATCTGCACAGATTTTTTTCGTGTTCACGAATATTTATAAATATTAAGTCATACCCATCACTGTCACTTAAAGGTAATGTATCATCTATATTGTCTTCTTCATTGTTTTCTTCTTCAACCCTCTCTTGGTCTGCCTAAACCCAAATAGAATTTCTAAGTAAGTATAGTTGATTATTAAAGTTTATCATTTCAATTCCACATATTTTTCTATTACTATATTTTAAATTTTTCATTTAGATTATATAATTTTAAACTTTTATCTAACCAATGTTAACCGACGGTAAAAGAAATATAACTTTTTAAATTTAATTAACAATATTATATTAATACAACTTTGTAATATTATCTACAGTCAAATTAACGATAATCAAAATTATTGCTTTCCAAAATAAATATATGTGTCATTTTTTATGACGCAAGAACGTGTGTGTATATATATATATATATACACACACACAATTCTGGGAATGAATTGTAATTCTTGGAAATGCGAATTTTCAATGTTGACTATAAAAATAAGACAGCTGTATACAATTTACAATTTTATACGCATCAAATGCGACAAAAGTTATATATTGCATTTGCTAAAAAATTATTACGATATGCAAAGAAAAAAAAAAGAAAATTGTCAGTTACCGAAGAATTATATATAACAATTGGTAAATTATTGATATCCAAGTTTTCGTTTTGTACAGCGGTTTCCATTTCCATCTTCGTTACATCTAAATAATTTTCGTTAGTAATTTCATGTCCATCGCGATCCATTTCTTGAGCTAGCTGCTGCCTCTTTTCATCTTCATCCCGATGTGTATTTTCGTGCAATGTATTTTTAACGTACAATGTGGATCCCGACATTATGTATAATACTTATTTAACTTTTGGTTTTCTTGACGATGCAAAATGTGTACTTAATGCAGTTTCACCTTCCACCTCGAAATGGCGTAACAAGTTGAATTAAAACTATTTAAAAAAGTACGACAAAAATTCAGTTCCAAATCGTTCAAAAAAATGAGCAAATTTTTACTGTCCGTTAGATTACGACAAACAGTCGACTTATCGTCACGACACCAAAATAATCTAGACGCGCAATTGAGGTACCAAAAAAAATGTACGAGAAATTCGAATAATATTTTCCGATACATTCGATTATTTAAAATTTTAAATAAAGTGTATTTGATAAAACAGAGTTCAAAATTTGAAACATTTTCAAACACGTGTAGGTAGATAATCTGACCGCTCGGTGTCGCTACTGTAACGCGAGTCTTACGAACCGCAATGTGCAATAAAACTGCAGTGCTTACTGCTTATAGTCCTTAAAAAAAAAATAAAGAAAAGGGCAATACCAAAACAGATTGCGTGTCGAGGTCGTCGATTTATGTAACACGAATATCTGAACAAAAATAAATCAGATTACACGTTTAAATAGAATTCGAATGGAATTAAATAAATCCTGAGTATTCCCTAATTGAATAGAGCTCTCGGCAATCGACCGAATGTTGGACGTGTGTGCTTGTATATATATATATATACAGATACATACCTGCACACATAAGTTAACGGCCAGTCGCGCCGACGTATTCGCGGTGAGCGAACGAACGGTGTCATCCTATTTTTCCCTGCTGCGCGGGGAAGAACGTAAACAAACCGCAAAGAGGGGTGGATCTATTCCGTGGAAACTTATTCGCATATTTCATTGATATACTCGATAAAAGATAAAAATACATCAAGTGACACGTGTGTATTTTTTGCGTCACAACAGATTGTGCGTGGTGTGTTTTTTCAAAGTGCGACGGAGAACCTTTCTCCTTTCCACCCACACGCATATATATATATATACATATATACATGTACACACATATTATTGCTACAGAGTTTGCGGGAACCGAAGAAGGAGAGGAAGAGAAATCTTGCGTTCGAGTGAATTTTGCGTAGGTGGCTTTGGTACATCAGCTGTCAAACTTTCTTCCTGTTACAATTTTCTCATGTAGTCTCTAATTTTCTATGGAACTTAAAGAAAGACTGTGCCGCTCCAAGTTGGAGGTATCCAGAAAACAGTGGTTTAACATTGTTAAAACTTCCACGGGTAAAGGTTCCTGAGTTGAAAAATTTGCAGAAAATATATGCATAAATTCTAAAGAAGACATCTCCTAATATAGCAACAAGAATAGTAGAGAGGAAAGGGTATTGTATTTTAAATATTCTTTCCTAGTTTCTGGTATGAGTAGCAGATTCACATGGAAAGTAGGAAAGGTACATACAACACTATTCTATTTCATTTTAGCAATTTCTCTCTTAATTTAACTTGTTCTCTTTGGCATACAATTTTTATCTCAGGTACAAATAACTATGTACTAAATAGTTAAAAAGTGCAAACAGGTGTAAATTGTAAGAATGCATTTTTCTGTACCTGATACCCAAGAACTTATCGACGAAGCTGGCAGTACATATTTGGTAATTTTTTCATTCATAAACCTATATATCCAGTTTATGTAAAGTTATTAATTGTGAAAATATATTATTGTTGCGTATACTAATTAAGTAATTATTTTAGGGTTATAATGTGCACATCAATGGTTTATTTCACTGTACTGTCAGGTACAAACGCTTCATAATCTTCACGAACAGCTAACAAAAGATTTAGAGGTACCATTGCCATCTTTTCCTCCAAAAAAATTCTTTCCTTTGACTATAAATCAACAAGAGGATAGAAGACTGTCGCTTGATAATATATTCAAACTATTGGGCAAAATACAAGTATTAATAATTCTGAACTTTTAAATGGTTTTTATTAAGTGCTCAGTTAGAAAGTGCAGCAGGCCTAATTGAAGATGAACAAATAGATATATTTTTAATGAATGGGACAAAAATTAATATTGACGTAACATTAGCTGAAAATTCTGGTCAAGTTTTAAAGGTAAATTTTATTTTATTTTCTGTAAATAATGTACAATAATGCACAATATCATTTTTTAACTATTAATTATTTATTAACAGAAAGTATGTAAAAACATTAAATTAAATGAAAAATATTATCCATATTTTTCCTTATTTATTGTTTATCAAGATGATGAAAATTTTGTTGGTAAATATTTTGATTTTTTATTTATAAGAAGCAATAATTTCTTATTTTATTTCATGTATACATTAATTTACATTTTAGTATTGCGAAAATTACAAGACTTTGAATCGCCAATCATTACTCAAAATAATATGCATAAAATTGGTACCAAAAAAAATGTACGAGAAATTCGAATAATATTTTCCGATACATTCGATTATTTAAAATTTTAAATAAAGTGTATTTGATAAAACAGAGTTCAAAATTTGAAACATTTTCAAACACGTGTAGGTAGATAATCTGACCGCTCGGTGTCGCTACTGTAACGCGAGTCTTACGAACCGCAATGTGCAATAAAACTGCAGTGCTTACTGCTTATAGTCCTTAAAAAAAAATAAAGAAAAGGGCAATACCAAAACAGATTGCGTGTCGAGGTCGTCGATTTATGTAACACGAATATCTGAACAAAAATAAATCAGATTACACGTTTAAATAGAATTCGAATGGAATTAAATAAATCCTGAGTATTCCCTAATTGAATAGAGCTCTCGGCAATCGACCGAATGTTGGACGTGTGTGCTTGTATATATATATATATACAGATACATACCTGCACACATAAGTTAACGGCCAGTCGCGCCGACGTATTCGCGGTGAGCGAACGAACGGTGTCATCCTATTTTTCCCTGCTGCGCGGGGAAGAACGTAAACAAACCGCAAAGAGGGGTGGATCTATTCCGTGGAAACTTATTCGCATATTTCATTGATATACTCGATAAAAGATAAAAATACATCAAGTGACACGTGTGTATTTTTTGCGTCACAACAGATTGTGCGTGGTGTGTTTTTTCAAAGTGCGACGGAGAACCTTTCTCCTTTCCACCCACACGCATATATATATATACATATATACATGTACACACATATTATTGCTACAGAGTTTGCGGGAACCGAAGAAGGAGAGGAAGAGAAATCTTGCGTTCGAGTGAATTTTGCGTAGGTGGCTTTTGGTACATCAGCTGTCAAACTTTCTTCCTGTTACAATTTTCTCATGTAGTCTCTAATTTTCTATGGAACTTAAAGAAAGACTGTGCCGCTCCAAGTTGGAGGTATCCAGAAAACAGTGGTTTAACATTGTTAAAACTTCCACGGGTAAAGGTTCCTGAGTTGAAAAATTTGCAGAAAATATATGCATAAATTCTAAAGAAGACATCTCCTAATATAGCAACAAGAATAGTAGAGAGGAAAGGGTATTGTATTTTAAATATTCTTTCCTAGTTTCTGGTATGAGTAGCAGATTCACATGGAAAGTAGGAAAGGTACATACAACACTATTCTATTTCATTTTAGCAATTTCTCTCTTAATTTAACTTGTTCTCTTTGGCATACAATTTTTATCTCAGGTACAAATAACTATGTACTAAAATAGTTAAAAAGTGCAAACAGGTGTAAATTGTAAGAATGCATTTTTCTGTACCTGATACCCAAGAACTTATCGACGAAGCTGGCAGTACATATTTGGTAATTTTTTCATTCATAAACCTATATATCCAGTTTATGTAAAGTTATTAATTGTGAAAATATATTATTGTTGCGTATACTAATTAAGTAATTATTTTAGGGTTATAATGTGCACATCAATGGTTTATTTCACTGTACTGTCAGGTACAAACAGCTTCATAATCTTCACGAACAGCTAACAAAAGATTTAGAGGTACCATTGCCATCTTTTCCTCCAAAAAAATTCTTTCCTTTGACTATAAATCAACAAGAGGATAGAAGACTGTCGCTTGATAAATATATTCAAACTATTGGGCAAAATACAAGTATTAATAATTCTGAACTTTTAAATGGTTTTTTATTAAGTGCTCAGTTAGAAAGTGCAGCAGGCCTAATTGAAGATGAACAAATAGATATATTTTTAATGAATGGGACAAAAATTAATATTGACGTAACATTAGCTGAAAATTCTGGTCAAGTTTTAAAGGTAAATTTTATTTTATTTTCTGTAAATAATGTACAATAATGCACAATATCATTTTTTAACTATTAATTATTTATTAACAGAAAGTATGTAAAAACATTAAATTAAATGAAAAATATTATCCATATTTTTCCTTATTTATTGTTTATCAAGATGATGAAAATTTTGTTGGTAAATATTTTGATTTTTTATTTATAAGAAGCAATAATTTCTTATTTTATTTCATGTATACATTAATTTACATTTTAGTATTGCGAAAATTACAAGACTTTGAATCGCCAATCATTACTCAAAATAATATGCATAAAATTGGTACTAAAATAGTGTTAGGTAAATGGTACTGGGATACTGGATTTGATTTAGAAATATTTAAAGATCCAGTTGGTGCAAATTTACTTTATATACAAGCTGCTGCTGAAATAAATAGGGGATGGATTCCTGCAGTAGAAAAACTACAACGCCGATTAAATACTTTAAGAGAGCATAACAAGAAAGAAGAGGTAATTAATCATTAAATGATTAAAATGTTCTAATCAATGAGAAAAAACTTATACAATACATTTTTTATTCAAAACTTCTAAATTATTATTTATACTTCTAGTATTTAGAACTAGTTCGAGCATTAAAATACTATGGGTACATACAATTTGCACCTTGTATGTGCGATTATCCTCAACCTGGTTCAAAAGTATTAGTTTCAATAGGAAAAAATGAACTGAATATAAGAATTGCTTGCTTTGATAGTGATCCTGAAGAAGTAGGATTCAAAGTTACAAGGATGCGTTGCTGGCGTATTACAACGTTACATGAGGTACTAAAAACATAAAATCTAGCTATGTTCAATAACTATAAAAAACTAATATACTTATGTATTTAGGGTAATGACAGATTTGAAGAAAGTTCTGAATATAGTCTTGAATTGTCGTTTGAGTATTTAATGGCTAAAGACCATTTACAATGGATTACTATTTCTTCTGAGCAAGCCATATTAATGTCCATTTGTCTTCAATCAATGATAGATGAACTGTTATTAAAAAATGTTGGTGGTGTAAAAAATGAAGAAGTATCTGGAAAGACATGGACATACATTACAAGAGATGGTCATTCTCAAACTATTATGGGATCGCTTTCTCCTGAAACTTTTAATAGAAATTCTAAAGTATGAATATATTTTATTTTTATTAAATGTAAAATCCTCAAATATAATAGTAAAATTATAAGTTGATATATGTTTTATTTGTTTAGGAAAATGATATAAATACTCGTTCAAAAGCAGAACCAATCATCAAGAAAATTACTGAAAGATTTTCTGCTGTTAAAGTTAAGAAGACAAATATAGTAAAATCTACATCTGCTCCACACCAAGAAAGGAGATGTAATGCAGATGGAGATTTACTAGAAAATAATGCATTTTGCATGATAGGTGATGATGACTTATAAAAGGAATTAATACTTTTAATTCTGTGTGTTGCCATGTTGTTAGATTTCGATATATTTTTCATATATTCCATTATGAAATAATGAACAAAAATTTATTAGAAATTTTTAATTTATTAAAAAATTGATATATGATAAAAAATTCTTTAAAATAATCGTAAGTGTTAAAACATTTTTAACGTTTTTAAAAGAACTTCCGATATGTCAATTCTTTGACAACTATAAGTACTTATATAAAAAAAATTCTCATTCATTAAACACTATATGTTAAGTAATATAACACTGATATTACAACTTGTTATTAATATATAATATTCTTACATATAAGTATATATGTAATAAGAAAAAAATCGCGTTTTTTTTTTTAATTTTATATAATACAAAATGAAAATATTTTTTCATATAACATCAGTATTTTAATTAGAAAATACAAAACGACTAAGTAATAAAGTTATTGCAATAATATGTTGAAGTTCACTAAGAAAATAACCAGTGGCCAAATGATTTATAAAGAAATTATATTATAAAGTATTATGAAAAGTATATTAAACCATTCTATATTTTTAGTAATTTGCGGTTTGTACATAACAGTGCCTGGGAGTAGGGATCATGTCAAGTAAATTTTTGTTTATATTTTTAATTATAGACATTTTAAAACAATTGTACATTTTAAAATAATTGATGCATAATGTAAGTAATAACTAATTGTAAGATTGAGAATTTTTTAATTCGAGAGTTTTAAAAGAAGATAACTCATTGGAAGTATTTTACATAAACTACCTCGCCTGTAAATAAATCATTTTTATTTTTCTTTTTTTTATAAATTTTTCAATATGTAATGCATTTATGGTAATATTAAACCTTATGAGATTAAACCATATTCGAGAAGAAAAATATAAGAAACATAATTTTAATGTACATATCATGACAGTTTCAAAAGAAATTGTTGTTTATAATGTGATAATGATAAATTATAAAAAATTTCTTTAAATCAAAGCAACGATGTTTCTGAAAATTAAGAAAAAAATTTGAATCTCTTATTAAATTATCTTAGCGCACAATCATCTTAATTACAATTGTGTATTTGTGTGCTATTTAAAGTATAAAGTGTAACATATGTAATACTGTAACTGCCGCTTGTGTAAATCAGAGGTCAATAAATTTATATATTCTCATTTGTAAATTTGAGTATTCATTTAACTTATATCCTATTATATAAGGTATCATATAAGAAAAAGCAAACAATTTGCATAAATGCATTCTATTTTTTAATAATGTTTTCTTTTCATTAAACGAAAAAATGTTCCACATCATTCTAAACTTAGTTAATGTTTGTTCTTCACTTTAGATAAATTACAATGGTATTACATGTTTGCTCGCACTGACGTTATATATATATAGGTATATTTTATTTCGAAAGTCACTTGTCGATTTTCGACGCTTTGTTCTACTGAGTTTCTTTTTCTGTTGGAACCTTGTAGGTTGAGAAGGCGCATAGTTTTATTTAATTTCTATATCAAAAATATGGTAGCTATTTCATTACGATTGTTCTCCAAATATTAATGTACGGTAAGGTATATATCAGTTCTTATTATAAATTTGTTTTGTTTTTCATACGAATACACTCTATTTCTCTTCTACAGTCACATAGTGCAAAGATCAACGAAGAATCTTCATCGATTATGTTAATACAATAATTTATCATTTTTATTAAATCGTGTAAAATAATGGCAAATACATTTTTTAATTGTCCGTCGTAACATTAAATAATATAATAATAATAGTAATAATAATTAAAAAAAAATAATAATAATAATTACAATAAATCTATCACTGATTTTTTCTTTAAAAAATTTGTAATAATATATATATATACAACTAATGTTGTAACAATAATTCAAAAGCATTTTGATCTGAAGTATATATAAACATATATATCTCATGTCGCAGTGCAATGTATAAAATTCATCGTTGTATTCTTTACAAAATGATGTTGAATTTCATTCTTTTATAGCGTTGATTTAACAATACGAGACGTCATTTTTTTCGAATACATTTTGTAACAGGGAAGACTAATACTAAATAAAGAAGAAATTAAAACGTTTCGCTTTCGATTAAATTCGTCATGCCTGTATTCCTTTTCTCTTGCAAAAAGAATACATTACTTTTGTCTTCTATTTCTTCTCAAAGAACAAGGGGGCGATACATTAATTATACATCTATCAGATATAGAGAGAGAGAGAAAGAAAGAGAGAGTAAGGGAGTGAGAAGCGTTCACACATGGTTTATTCGCGAAAAGAAAAAACTGATTGCGTAAAAACAAATAAGTTGAGTGCATAAATGTTTTTAGGCAAACCTATATTCTTTACTTATATGGCAGTAGGAAGCGGTTTATGTCCTCATGCGTTTTTATTTTATTTTTTGTACGATAAAAATGTGATAAGTATTTCCTGTTAAAATGTTGTCTCAGAAATACTTTTAGCGAGAATTGTTCAGGATTTAATACCGACTTTTATTTTGTAGATTATGCAGTATACAGATTAAACAGTCAGTCAAACGATAATAAAAGTTTGTATTACCTGTATTTTCTATAAATAAGAAAAACTTTATAAAATCGTAGTAAAGTTTATTTTAATACAGGTGTGTGAATATGTATATGGAGTCATATAAATATCTTATCTACTTTGTTAAGTATCATATTATTTCTATACCATCAAGTTAGAAACTAAAATCACTGTATATTTTATAACTGATGTAAATTGAAGGAACAAAATATAAATTTGGACTTAAGTAGATCTTATTTATGTGTATGAAAGTAATTTGTTCAACGATATGCTATTAATACAAAACTTACATTGTTTTATAAATAATAAAAAAGGAACTATATATTAATTTGTTCTTTGTATTAAATTTGGAAGAAAATTCAAGTCTTATAATTACATATGCACTTATAAAAAAGAACAATATAAAATATCAAAAATTTGAGTAAAACATGATTTTTTATCTTTATGTAAAATATAAATTACTTTGCGGTTCATCAAAAAGTCGATGTTAAATCATAAACATTTCATTCGTTAGGCTTATATATAGTTTTAGACCCAACATGAACGTAATTACGGTGTTTAATAAAATACCGTATTTTGTTATTTAAATGTGATATATACAATGTATGCAATATCACCAAAATGCATCAAAGAAAATTCATCTAAATTATTGCTATAAAAAAAGGCAATTCGATTAGAACCTAACGATATAGCATAACAGCATCGACGTATGTTTAAACGTATAAAATCTAGCCTGATCTTATAGACACTTTTATATTTTATACATTAGGATTTATATCTTTTTTCACTCCTATTACACTATAAATATTATAAAAATTTTTTCGGTGTAAAATTAGCAGTCTAGCTGTCATATATACATATGCGTTGAAGTGCAACCATTTGCGTTCTTATTTTCTCTTCTAGCCCGCTAAACGGTATTATATTTTATCAAGTATTATATTTCTATAAAATAGTATATTTAACAATAACTACGTTAAAGTAATAAAAAATTAAGTATTATGATAGTTCTCCTTATCTGTATCATGTAAAATAATTTACATTACTGACGTGAGTCTATTGGCTAGTATCTTCTTTCTCCTTACTTTCGCTGATTTTATAAGGAAATTTAACAACGTTATTACAATGACATTAGTTTTTCTTTCCTTATGAAATCAGGATCATGATTAGAGAATATCTAATTATTTATACATCTGTACACCCTTGGATCTATCACACGCGTTTCTTTTATAATTAAAAAGTACCTAACCGTTAAAAGTTTTGTTGGCGCTTTCGTTTTGTATCCATGGCATCGAGGATTGGTTGTCGTTTAGTTTGGTACCTTTTCTTCAGTTCATTTATTTCTTTTTCTAACTCATCGTCTAAATTTTCCATTCTTTGTTGTAACTCTTCAAATGAAAGGAACTTCAACTGAAATTTAAATTGTTAGATCATGACGTCAAATAATATACGTTGTTTTTTTAAGTATTTAAATAATAAACATATTTAAATAATAAATAAATTTTCTTACAAAATCAAATTCGCGTTCATTAAAAACATTTTGTATCTTCGATATGTTGTTAAGAGGCTGTTCCGGCAATGGATGCGATATTTGATTAAGTTGTAACTGTAAATGACTTTGAAACCTCTGAGATTCTAACGGATTATGAACTTCTGGCTTAGTTTCTATCTCAGTGTTCTGTACTAAATGTATTTGGCCGTTTCCCTATAAATAATTAAAAACATATAATAGTATAAAATTATTAATATTAACTTTCAATTTAAATCATTTAACATACTTTTTCAACTTCTGGCGATTCTTTTTTATCGAAATGATCGAGAAATAAGGGACGATATTTTTTCCCAGATTCAACTGAACCAGTATTGTGCCCTATAATACATATATATTATATATACATATATTATTTATTTTAAATTTAACAATACAATTAACGGAGTATTTCTTATACATACTTTTCATTGTTGCTTCAGTGTCCGTATCACTATTTATAACCATTGTTCCTAAATCCAGCATAGCTGAGGTTAGAGTCCCTGTATCTGGAAGATCATGACTTGGAACTAAGGTTCCTTGATCTTCTGGTAATGGTTTCATTGTCCCAGTGCAGTCATCGTCGTCCTTAATAAACGAAATAATTATTTTAATTAAATGACAACCTTAAATGTGCAGAGGTGAAATAATATAAAATGTACTAACAGAATCGTCGACATTGTTTTGTCCCTTCATTGCTACATTATTAACAACATGTATACGAGTAGTGCTTTGTTTTTCTCGAATTTCATGCGCATCTGCAATCATTTGACTAAGAATACTTGGTTGTTTAGCGTTACCTAAAATATAATTAGAAACATAAAATAATATGAAAGTATAATATTATATATCGAATTATTTTTGTATTGTAATAATGTAATGAATAATGAAAGAATATTACCTATAAATTCATGATTGAGTAATTCACTTGCTGTCGCTCTTTCCTCAGGATTTTTAACAAGGCACACACTAACAAAATCGATAAACTCTGGACTCCACTGATCAGGTTCTCTAAAACTAGGTGGTGGTTTAGTTGGTATCATAAAAATTGCCCTCATTGGATGAATATCCCCGTAAGGTGGTTTTCCTTCAGCCATTTCAAGAGCTGTTATTCCTAAAGACCAAATATCAGCTACACAATCATAGCCAATTTCTTGAATAACTTCTGGAGCCATCCAGAATGGAGTACCAATAACCGTATTACGTTTAGCCATTGTGTCCTATGTAAAGACAATCAATATAAACATACATTTCAATTATAAGTAATACCTTAAAAGTTTAATGACCCACCGTTAATTGACCTGCAACACCAAAGTCAGCTAATTTAGCATGTCCTTCATTATTTAATAGTATGTTTCCTGCTTTTATATCTCTATGTATTTTTCTTCTTAAATGTAAATATTCTAATCCTTTTAAAGTATCACTTAAAATAGTAGCAATTTCATCTTCTTGCAATGTTTTCTTACGTAACCTCATAATGTCACTGACAGAACCAGCACCACAATATTCCATAACAATCTGTGTAATTATAAAATTATGAATTAAAATAAGAATATATTATCTATACTGAATAAAATTTTTTTTATTTGATTAACTAAATAGCTTACCCATAAGTCAGTATTCTTAAAGTAACTTCCGTAATATTTGACTACATATGGAGAATCACATTGTTGCATTATAGAAATTTCTTTGATAATTTCTTGAAGATCTGTATCGACAGGTACTTGCTTAATAGCAAGTACCTGTCCACTCTCTTTGTGTAATGCCTTGTATACAGATCCATAAGACCTAAAATAAATAATAAATGTGTCATTTTTCTTTTTTATAAAATTACAGTTTGTGTTATATACCACCTATAAAATTACAATGATATAAACTGTTTCTAGAAAAAGTATACGAAAAACTTTGATGATACTATTGGTATTATGCTATAGCTTATTCTACTTATTCATTGAGTATATGATTATTTTTAATTTTTATTCTTACCCTTCGCCTAATTTACAAATTATATCAAATACTTCCTCTGGTTGTCTGGTCAAGCTCTCTTCAGATAATTTCTTCAACTCGCTAAAAACAATAAAATATCTTGAGTATTAACAATTATAATTAGTGAAGCAAAATGTTTTAATATTAATTTGAAGTGTTTTATAACATTTAAAATTGGAGCATAGAGAAATGACAAAATTAGAGAACTGATTACAAAGTTAAAAATAGTTAAGCTTCCTCCCTCGCGTATTTTAAATCACACTGTACTAAATTATTCAAATGTTCTGCAATACCAAAAATCAAAATAGCAAATGATTAAACAGTCATATTTTGTTAATTTCCATAGTGTAGATTGGTTTGTACCTAAATATTAGTATTGATTGTGTTAGCACAAAGGACTACAAGTCAAACACTTGAAGAGTATTTATATTTGATAGAAATTAGCTAAAACATGTGTAAAACAGAATCTTTTGAAGGATAGTAAAAATGAAATGTAGTGAATTAACCAAGAGATATTTGTCACGGGCCAAAATTTCGTTGCTACCTCGCCAAATTCGACATCCGCGTTGAAAAGTATATCAAGCTTTCAAGAGGATACGTGTAGCTAAGAAAAGTCCAGGAAAATTGTAACGAAGATCGATAGTTAAATATATTTGCTGGAGAGATGTACGAGGAAGGTGATTGGAAAAAAAGGAAAATGAAGGGTCGAAGAAAGAGAAAATTAAATACCTCTTAGAAGACATCTTCGCCTTTTACGTCAACACACGTCGCCTCGTAAGGCAGCGTACGACTTTCCCTTTCAAAAACACATACAAAACGCGACGCGGAGAGCCAACGGGCTCGCTCGGATTTTCACCAGTACGTAAATTCAATTCGACATGTTCGATAGCCGTTGATTAATATATATTACATTTTTCGCGTTGAATCGCAAATCAGAGAGGCCGAAACATTGAAAAACCCAATCGACCGTCGGTCATTATAGATGGCGTTGCACGTCGCTTGTGCGTTCCTAAACTCATCAAGAAATAGTACTGTACCCTATGGCTCTTTTTGGTACGAGGATCTTTAAAATTAGACGCATTAAAATTTAAATAAGAAATAAAAAATTGACCTTACGGTGAAAATTCACGTTTACGAGTACCATTTACGATCGACTGTTGGTTCCACGTTGCTAGGCGAATATTCAATTTATTAATGATTTAACAATTACATTTCATTTCCTACCTTGCCGACTTTGATAACAATAGTCGAATATATTAACAATTTTAAACGTATAATTTTAGACTTGAATATTGATTTTCTCAACACGCGGGTTTAGCAATAATGAGATTTGATTATTCCGATGAAATTTTTAAACAATATTAATTATTTAATATAATATTAGTGCAAAGGAATGTTTGTCAAAATTTTACATGGTTCTTAAAATAGATTTTACTATTTATCGAATTAGAAGTTTTGTACTTCCTGCGTAGTGCTATTTTTCATCAATTCTATATTCTTTTATCGCGTGAAATATAACAATTTGAGAACCTAGGTGTTAATAAAAAATTAACTTAAATATGTTTAAAACAGTCTAAAACTCAAAGAATTAAACGTAAATATTATTCACGTTTTTAACGTATTAATAATAGCTAGAATTTCGTAACGAAGCATAGATAAATATACATTGTTAAGTAATGGGTTAAATGAACGGATTTGATAAAAAAAAGGCTCAAATCGAAAAGTGGATAAAAGGTGCGAAAAGGTAAGAAAATGGGGAATTCGAATAGGTTATTTTCCGCTAGATCGTCACGTGTCGCTTTAAAAATGGCCTCGCGATAGGGAGGAGGAGAGAGAGAGAGAGGACGAGGACGCAGGTTGATAGTTGGTACAGCCGGTAGGGGCCGGGCGAGAGAGGAGGTGCAGGGTATAGGTATATACGCAGTATATACATCGCATCAAGTGTCTCTGTCCCCTCGGTGGGACGGTGGGTCGACCCCACTCTACTTTAAGAACGCATTCCTTCCGTCTAGTCACTGGTCAGAGACTCGGACGGAGAGCTCTCAGCTCAGACTCAGAGCGCTGAGCGACACAGCACGCTGCCTCCACTGCGGCAAGGAGCACCAAGTCCGAGTCCCGAGTCCCGCGATAGAGAGGCAGAGAGGCCGAGAGGTACACACAGCCACACAGCCACACTCTTATATATATATACAGTGTGTACAGTGTGCGCATCGGCATACCGCATGCCGCATGCCGGAGAAGGGTGAGAGAGCCAGCCAGAGAGGAATACTGGAGTGGAGAGTGGAGCACGAGAAAGAGAGGGAGAGAAACCCGAGAGTTCAGGGCACTCAGCACTGCTCGTTGTGAATCGAGCCGCTGGGTCAATTTGCCCCTCTCCAATCCACTTGACTACTCTCCCTCTTTCTTCTCGCTCCTTCTTTATACACATATATACACATATTCCCAGCCCAGTCCGACCAAGGGGGTAACCCTCTAACTTCTTCCTTCTCTCTCTCTCTCTCTCTCTCTCTCTCTCACACACACTCCCTCTCTTTTTAGTACCTGTCTAGCTCTTTTTCTCACTCTCCTTTTTCTTTTCCGCTGCTCCCTCATCTCTTATTTTTTTTCACTATCTCTCCCTCTCCCCCGTCACTCTCTCTCTCTCTCTCTCTCACCCGCGTTCCTTCTTGTATATACTTTGCCGTGACGCTCTTTTCTATTTTCTACGTCTGTATTTTATTGTTCTACCAATTTATTTTGACCCCCCTTCTTTTGCTCTCAGATTTTCTCTCTTTTCCTTTATGGTTTTCGAGACCTTTGTGTTTCTTGATCGCATACTTTTTTACTTTTTTTTTTCCTTTTAATCGGGCTACCTTTCTTAATTCTTTCTTTTCTCTTTCAAGACTTCCTTTCCTGTTATCCTCATTTTCTTATTTTATTCGGTCTCTCTAATAATTGGTCGGCATAAACTCTCGTAAGAAATACTTCTTCTTTTCTTTTTTTTTTACAAATCTTACGCTTTGTCTTTTTAAACACTTTTGTTATAAGTACTCAACGTTGAATACAATTTACATATTTTTTTTTTTTAATTTTTGTACAAAAATACTATTCTCACCTTTTTTGATTAACGCGCGCAAATTATTTGCTCTCTGAGAAACTTGAGCGTTTGCAACGCGTTTCTTGACTAACAGTTATAAATTATTATTAAAAATACTGTAATACTCATTTTTTTTTTCTTATAAGAAACGTTGATTTTATAATAGATAACGTTACGATTTTATATATATAACATTATTGTTGTTTTTCTAAAAATTGAACGTTATTTGCAAAAATATTGTTTACAGTACAAATCAAATGAAGAAAAATATAAAATTTTGTAATTATTTTGAAAGTGTCTATCACGCATGTGTGAACCGAAAAATATTCCATAACTCATTAAAAAATAATAAATTTATATATTTCACCCGTATATATAGAATAACATATATTTTGAATGATACGTGCTAATTGTCTTTCATCTCGCTTATTTTAAAGGTTCCATCTTCTTCTCTTCCACAATATCCATTCGCTTCTACTCTTCTCTCTCTCTCGCTCTCCCCACTATACAGTGCAGTCTCTAGGTATAAACCTCGCTCTTCCCCTTCCACGGTATCTTCGTCTCTCTCTTTCTATCGTCGTGTTGGGTCGAGCGACTCGAGGAGAGCTCTGGGGCGAAATGATTACTTATGACTGTAAAATATTGTATTTCTGGTATCTCGGTGCGGCTAAACAGACACCTGTACAACAATTCTAATTAAAAGTGTACCACTGTTTTTTCTCATCACTCGTCTGTAATGCAAACGACTGTGTACAGTTGTTAAATAGAATAACAAAGAAAAAAAAAAGGAATCGAATGACTAAGGTCATTCAAACTGTGGGACCCATTGGTGAACTAAATTGGCGGAGCTAAATAGATTATTAAATCGTTCTTATGAATTTAAAAAAAAAACGTTAAAAACAATTTATTATTTCTTTTCTTTTTTGTTAATCGTTCGTATGTTTGCGTTTAATAATTTAATGATTTATTTGTTCGTGCGTTTTATAAAATAAAATATAAATATATGTATATTATAGTGGTATATTTTTTTTTATAAACGATAGATACAACATTTTAAATAATGCAGTGTTTAAATAGTATGAGTGAGCACTTTTTTTTGTTATCTCTATACACAAAACGAAAATAATCTTCAAATTAATTTTTAGTTGTAGAACACGATTATTACTAAGTCGTTGTATTTACTTGTATTTTTAATCTGTATCAACAACTTTCGTCTCGAAAGTAATAATTAACGTGATTTAATAAATAGTTGCCACGAATAAAGGCAATAGTAGTAATGTAAAATAAAACAATAAAACATTTTATTGAGAAGCGCATGGTCATTTCGTGTAGTACAAGGAAATTTGGGAAAAAAGTACTAGTAAAGTAAAGGCGCGGACGAGAAAAAAAGAAAAACAGTTGGATTGTTGTCATTGAATAATATATATAGAGAGTGGTGTCCGAGCGAAGCCGAAGAAAAAAAGAATTCCAAGATACGCGAAGGCAGGTTAATTATTTAAACAAGCGGTCGGAAGGCCTCCTTCCGCCCCGGCGCGATCCGATTCGCCCCGACGTTCCCCGTTACTGGCGCTACGAGAGCTCGTCGAGTCGTTGTATTATAGTGTGCGTGAGAGGCCTGTCCCAATGGTCGGCGCGGCGGACGGCGACTATACGAGGTGGCGGCGAGTCGATCGCTCCCAGCGGTGGGGAGTGAGCGAGCGAGTGAGAGAGAGAGAGAGAGAGAGAGAGAGAGAGAGGGAGAGAGGGAGCAAGTTCCTTCGGGCGGCTCGACTCTCGAGCTCGCAGCTCGCAGCTCGGTCGGTGCTCGGTGCTCGGTGCTCGCAGCTCGCGCGCGGTCTCCGCGAGTCACCGCAAGAAAGAGCAACAGGCCAGCAGGCCAGTGCACGCCTCTCCGCGCCTCCTGGGGGTATCTCGGGGCTCTCGCCCAAAGACCGAGCGAGGCAACTCTTTCGCGCACGGCTTTTTTCTCTTCCTCTGGCTCTCCCGAGGTGTCCCGGCCGCCGCAGTCTTTTTTTAACCCGCGAGAGAAGGCAGCGCAGCGCGCCGCGTCGCTGCGTAGAAACCGCGAGAGAGGCACGAAAACGATAAGTCGAAAGAGGCTGCACCGTCGACGAGGAACCGAATTACCGAACGCGTCGTCCACCCTCGCACCGCTAAGAAGAAAAGAGAAGAGAAGAGAAGAGGAGAAGCGAGTGGTGCCAAGAGGTGGGAAGAGAAGAGAAGAGAAGAGAGGAGGAGAGGAGAGCGTATACACGTTCGAGACTCGGCGAGTGAGTAAGCGAGGCGAGGAGCGTGAGCAGCGAGAGAGGCCGCATGCCCGCAACCACGCACCGACAAACTTATAACGCGCCCGCACACTCTCGCACTATTCTATATACGTATTGTACACGGAGCCACGAGTATAGAAGCAACAGCGACAAGCACACGTTCACGCATATACACACACGCACACACACACACAAAGGTTCGCGCGAGCCTCTTCGTGGAGTCGACGACTCTTCGTCGTTCGTTCTCTTTCTTTCTCCTCCTACCTCCTACCTCTCGGCTGCTCTCCCCCCTCCCTCCTCTCCGGCATCGGTTTATAAGCCTCCGTCACCCGCTCTCCCCTCCCTCGGAGAAAGAGCGAGAGAGCGAGAGAGAGCGAGAAAGAGGGGACTCTCTGGGGTCTCGGTTCTTCTTTACACTCGCGCGCGAGAGTTCCCCGAAGCGCCTGGTACTTTTCTCCGCGGGCCACGTATAGCCCGCGCGTGCGAGCCTCACCTGCGTGTGCGTGTCGTACAACACCGAAAGGAACACGAAGACCAAACGAGGAGGAAGAAGAAGTCGAAGACGAAGAATTATTAAAGAATAAAACGCGGGAGGAGTAATAATATCGGAGAACGAAAGTCACAAGGGGTCTGGTGTGCGCGTGTGTGCCGTAGACTGTACGCCGGTGGCGAGGGTGTCGAGAGGAGTGAAGAAGGATCGGTGGATCGGATGAATGAACCAAGGCCGCTCCAGCGAGGAGGCTGCTGCTGCTGCTGCTGCTGCTGCAAGGTGCCACCGCGGCTCTCCTCTCGATCACTCGGCCCTGTCGTCAGGTGTATACGTAGCCGCCGAGGTAGCAGGTAGCGCACTCGCGGGGCGAGAGGAGAGGCGGAATACCTGCTGCAGGTAGAAAGAGTAGACGGCCGGACCGAGAGAGAGAGAGAGAGAGAGGGAGAGCGAGAAGAGGAGAGGAGAGGGCCGCGATAAACACTCGGCCAATGAGATAGATCTAAGATCCCGTAGCTCCCCGTGGCTGCTGCTGCTGCTGCTGCTTCTTTTCTCTCTCCCGTTTTTGACTTCGAGAGGGAGAGAGAGAGAGAGAGCGCGCGCGAGAGAGGAATCAAGAGGTGTGTGCGCGAGTGAGCCTCGCGGAAGTCGGAGAAGAGTCTGACGGGGGCCCGGTCGAGCGGCTCGCGTGAATCGCGTGAATCGCGTGTGTCAGTGGCTCGTCGGTGCATGTAGAGTTGCACGCCCGTATACACGCACGTACAAGTAACATCCGAACGCGGGGAACGAGAGGAACGAACGAACGAACGTACGTACGTACGCGCGAGCGAGCCAGTGAGCGAGCGAGCGAGCGATCGAGCGATCGAGCTGCAACGACAAGATGGCGCTCAACCAGGACGTCGCGGACGCGGCCGGCGGCGCCAAGAGCAACCTCGTCGTCCGGATGGACCAGAACTCCGAGTCGGATCTCCAAGCGCTCTTCGACAGCGTGCTCAAGCCGGACTCGAAGCGACCGCTCCAGGTGCCCCTGCGCATGCGTAACCTTCCCGACTCCTTTTTCAATCCGCCCTCGACCGGCAGCAAGTCTCCCTCGATCTCTCACTCCCGGGAGAACTCGGCCGATTCGGCGTTCGGTGCCGGGGTCGGCGTAGCCAACGGGAACGCTGGCAACAACGGGACGACCAGTCCGGGCGCGGGAGCCACGGGGACCGGTGCCGGTGGAGTCTCGGCGACCGTGGCCACCGGTGCCGCTCAGGTCCCTCAAGGCTTGACGGTCGCGCATCCTCGAGCCCACAGCAGCCCGGCCTCCCTCCAGCAGACCTACGCCTCGGCCCAGCAGCAGACTCAGCACGCCCCTCAGCCTCACTCGGCCAGGCACCACCACCATCAGAAGCAGCGGAGCTACGACGTCATCAGCACCGTCGACGACCTGGGCCCGCTGCCTCACGGATGGGAGCAGGCGCGCACGCCCGAGGGACAGATCTACTTTATCAAGTGAGTACCCTCCTCTTATCTATATCTCTATCTCCGAACGTACGTTTTTTTACTTGCGCATCGGTCATCGTATTTTCAAACTATTCTTCTCGATTGTTTATCACCTTTGCGAGTGCCATCCAGCCCCTAATCCTATCCGAATGTGTATACTTTATTCGTTACTCCGAACCGAGATTATTTTCTTTTCAATTACCGATTTTTCTCGTCCTCGATCATCTTTTTTTTTTCATTCTCCCTTTTTTATACTTTTCATACCCTACCGTTTATCTTACCGTTTACGCATTTAATATTTCACTGACACTTTAAATTTCCAACTCTTCCAATTTTAACCTTTACTCACGATCGCATTGTTTGTATCGATTACGAATTCGTGGGTATCAATGGGAAAAATGTATAGTTTTATCTAAAATATTGTCACAGGAATCCGTTCGTTGAAAGAGCGTCATCAGCTGATCAAATGCACCGAGATAACTCTGTGCAAATAACCTTTTTTATACGGGTTGTATGCGTGCGTCTACGAGTACAGATACATACATACGACATACCTTCACAAGTTCAGTCTTTCTCGACGTTTGCTTATAGAAATCTGTACTGACACTTTATACTTACTGTTTTTTAACTTTGACGATTTTGACCGATCGCGGTGTGTATTTACGCTGCATCTTCTCGCTCGTCCTACACCAACCTCCGACAATTACGTCCATTCGTACATATATATTTTTTTCTTTATACTTATCAATTTATTTGTTTAATATATATTAATACCTATTATACACAGTTTATATATATATACGTTTAAGGATATACGCACTCGTCATTTGTTGTGCATTATTTTAAGGTAAACGAGCGTGTATACCTGCGGTAATGACGTTCAAATTAGTCGGGAAGAATGTAGACAGAAATTAAAGGCGAATGTATGTCTTTAACCCGCAATTAGTGTCGTTTAACTAACCATAACGATTGCGTTTCGCTTCTAAACGCCCTCCTCCATAATTTTAAATTAAATATTAATTCCCGGATTCTTTCATCTCCTCAAATTGGATTACGGTTTTTAAAATATTTATCACAGAGATATAGATAATATTATATTTAATAATCTACGTTGCTTCCTCTGGACAACGTTTGATAATATTTAGAACTCTTGTCACCGCGCTTGGAATCGATCGGATGAGAAAGTCAATTGATGATAAAGAACACCATGAGCATAAGTTTTATTAATTCGTATAAAGTTCATGGTAATCGTGAGAAGTAGAATTGTGTGACTCACGAGAAAAATTATATAATTTCCTTTCTGAGTCACTAATAATTATTATATTGTTTGTTATTATTATGAATTATATAAGTGTTTATTTGTTGTATTCGTTTTTAATCAATACAACTAATTACTTCATTTTTCTATAAGTACCTGAAAATGTGTGTATACGCATGCTTATTCAGTTAGACGTACGAGTGCGCGTGTTCTATATTTAAATTTAAGTCGGCAGCTTTTTTTTTATCGTTACAATCAATTACAATTAATTGTGTACTAGATTTTATAAATACAACAGTTTTTTTCTTTAATTTGATTTATTCGTAATAGCAATAATCGCGTTTGAAAGAATTTATTAAAAAGGGAAGCTTTCATTTTATTTTCGAAGAAAGCGTGAAATTTTATAACTCGTTAATTTTATCCTTTGGGTTATTTTTGTTTTACGATTTTAGTGGAATTACCTGTTCACCTTATTAAATTACCTTCATGTAAAACAGTTGTATTAATATTACACTTTTCGAATGCTACACAAAAAAAAGGGGAATCGATGAAAACCATTGTTTTACTTTGAGTATAGATGTAATTTCTCTCTCTTTCTTTCTTTTACTCTCATTTTTTTCATATTTATCAACATGTTTACATGATTGTACGGCTTAAGTAGCTAACGATCCGTGAATTGATAAAGTAACCAGATTGTTTGTTTTTTGACCGACAAACAGATTTACTATATATGTATATATATATATTTTAAAAGTAAAATGCAATTTATACAGTTATTTATTCTTGGTAAATTAATAACGATAAGTTAAATTATCTTAATATCGCAGTTAAGAAATAAAATAAGTGTGAGTTTTAAGTAACGTAACGCGTTATCTTCGATTGTTAAAATTGGTTTATCGTTAATATTATGTAAAGATTACTAATGAATTTCTTAATTATTTCTTCTTTTTTTTCTCTCGTATTAAATATCGTAAGTTTAAAGTAATATTAATAATTTGATGATGAAAAATTTTAATAAATTAAACCATTATAGAATACATTGTTATTATCAATTTTTTTTTAATACATATAATTATGCATAAAACAATTTTGTGATAATAACATTATGCTCGCGAAGTTAATTATTAATTTTAATATAATATACGGGATTAATTAAATTTGCGTAACATCCATTTTAAACGCGTCTTAATTGTAACTATATTACGTGTAACAAATAATTGGTTTTACGCATTAACATTTTAACTTTCGTACAGACGCGGAATATTCAAGTTTAAAAATTATTGTACTACGATAACCTTTGATTAAAATACCAATGCTTAATAAATTTCATCTAGAAATGTTGATAAATAAAAATCATCCATCCAAAATAATACGAAAATATTTAGAATTCTTGGTAAAATCTCCCAAAATTGTTACAACTTTTTGCTGGAAACGATAACAAGCATTTTAATTACGAGACAAATATTTTGGAAGGTGTTTAGCGATTCTCAAAACTAAACAATCGTATAAATCGTCGAAACGTAGGAACGTAAAATCATCCATCAATTCAATAAATAAAAAAAGGAGGTGTGTAAGAGAAAACCCGATACAGAACAATGACCTGTAAAGAAGTGCGTCAGTCCGAGACTGTTCGATCACGTACGCGAAGTTTTTCGGGCCCCGATGTCTCTTGGTTCTTCGTTCGATGCTTACTTCATCGTTTCTCGAGGGGCCCCGCTATACCTATGTATATATATATGACGCTTGGCTCACGTGCGCGACTCGCGCTTCTCTTGCTGGTTGTTCGGTTACCTTGGCGGACCACCTTCGACGTTGCTCGACTGATATTTTGCCGTTGGAAATCCTGCTGTCTAGAGTATTTTCCTTTTGCGCGTTATTTAACTTCATTTTTTTTATTTTCGTATAATTTCTACTTCCACGCTAATTGTTTCACCTTTTTTTTTTAATAAAAACTATTGTTTTTTTTATAATTATTAGTATTACATTGTTACAATTATTCAAGGCGATGATGAGCGTCAAGGAAATAATTTTATCAATCGTGTTTGTATTGCGCAAAGAAAGTTCAATAATAATATTTACAATGAAAATTGTATTATACCATCGTATTCGTTGCAAATCAATTAGCTAAAATTAAATTACGTTTAATTTGTAAATTGTTAGTTCTTGGGGTTCACCCTTCCATATGTTGTTATTATTTTGTTAGGAGGATGTAAACTTTACACTTGACAAACTGTGACATACATGGGTCATTGGATAATTGAGCTATTTTAAGCGACGAGAAAAATATTACAACAAGTAGAGTTTACGTGAAATTTTTGGTGACAATGGAACAAATTATAATTTTTTACCGCTATGTCAAAAAATTGTATAATACCTTTAATCATATTTATAAATACGTGTTAAAATATATGCTAAAATTAGTTAGTAAAAATTAACTCTTTGAAAAAAAAAATATAGAATCCACGGTAGAGTGATTGGTTGAAAGTGTCATTAAGCAGTAGGTAAGGTTGCCGAGTACAACCAAGCCTTCCCACACTTCCCACAACCTGTCGATAGGTTGGCAAGTGCATATCATAAAAAAAGGACTTGACCCCACCGCCATCGTGTTCCTCGATCCCCCCGTTGAGTGCGCGTGCGCACACGTGGTGAACTCGCGTCGGCAACCCCTCCTACACTGTCCCACCGTCACACGTATATATACGAACGCACGTAAACACGTACACTGCGGGGAGGTTGGGAGGGAGGGAGAGATAGAGAGAGAGAGAGACTGGTAACGCCGTCACGGATCCACCTGCGGCGCCTTCCACTGCACGGGGATTCCCACGTGTCACCTGTCGTGGGAAACTCGAGGAGAGTGTGTGCATATATATATATACGTATACATGTGTATATACATATATATATGCGTGTACACGAACGCCTCGCCGTCTAAGCCAACCCCTCTCTCGGTGTGTCCTCCCTTCCCACCTGTTCGCTCTTCTCCCTCTCTTTGGTACACCCACTGGTGTTACCTGTTGCGCTCTTGTCCTTTATGCCGCCTCCTTCGCGCAACCGTATCCCCTGGGCAAGTAGTTCCTCCTTTGTGATTTCGCCTCCTTTTTCTCCTCGCCGCGGCACTCGCGCCGGCCTATAAGCGCGGTGAGATTGCGTGCGCGCACCCTTATGCGCGCGACCGCGTGAATCGACCCTGAGAAATCGGAGGCTCCATCCTTCGTATTATTTCTCCTTTTCTCTTTCGTCTATACCCATACGAGATTTCGCTATGGAGGTTTTTAGTTTTAGTTTCTTGGCTCCCTTTTGATTAGGGATACACCTTTCTTCCTTTCTTCTTCCTTTTTTCTTCTTCTTTTTTTTTATTTCGCTTAGTCTTTCTCCTTTTGTTTTTATAACCGAGGGAGTTTCGAGAACTGCTTATACCTACTCTCGAGACTGCATTAAGTTTCTTCACACATTTTATGCGATTCTTATTTTCTTAAGTCCGTTTCGCGCATATGTATAATTACGAGTCACCGTCGTGTCTGCATTTATACACACAAACACTTTGTACACAAGAGTTTTACGCTATCGTATAATTTTATTCTTCGATTAGGTTATATCGATGTAACAAAGCTACGGTAACCATTTATACCCATTCGGTTTCAGATAAACGTACAACGTTGTATTTAAAAGGTTGAGACATAAATCACCTATCGAGACATGCAAATACTGAGCACTGTATATATGTATAACTATATAGATATAGACACACACACACACAGACACACGTACACACTTCTTACTCGTGGTGGCGCGGTAATAACGTTGATTTCGAAATATCGCGCGCGCTGATGCTTCTTCTGTACGACGATGCGCACCGTGTCTTATTGTCTTCGAGTTTTACGACGATTATGCGATACGCACTGAAAAGAAAGTGAACGATTGAAAAGAGAAAGGATTAACTGAAGCCAAACACTTATAAACAAATAATTAGAAAATTATTTTTTTTTCGAATGAAACGTATTGTTTTATTGGGTATTATATAGGTTTTGTTTTGCGTGTTGCTTAGACGCGTATTGTCATAATATTAGTTTAGGTGCGTCGTTATACGACGAGAAAATATATTCAATTGGCCTAATGATACAGTTCGCACGCTTGAGAAATTTACACGTAGAAAAAGAGGTGCACTTAACGTATAAGATAATATATATATGTTTACTTTGTGTACTCTTAATTAAATTGTAGATATACAATTCAATGAAATTAAAATTTTAGTCTAATTTGAATGTGCGCGCGGATGTACGTGTATCTGTACCGATTAAACGTAATTCATTATAGCTTTTTTTTTTAACTTGTACTAAAAATTCTGCATCTTTATAACTTTGATGTATACTTTTAAAGTAAAAAAATGTTATTTCAATAAATGGAAGATATGTCGATCATAATATAATTATATATTACAAAATGATATATCTTTTATTAAATTAAAATTTATTAAAATATATCAAATATTATTTTTTTTTTAATTTGAACGTAAGATAAATGTGTATGCATTTGATAGTTATAGAAATATTAGATATCGTGTAACATTAAAACGAAAGTTAAATATAAAATGAAAGGTTACAGTTTAATCTCCGTTATTAATAAATAGCCAAATACTCAAGATGATTTCGCGAACAAGATGAATTAAAAAAATCGGTAATACATATCGTTGCGACTCTTGGCGTAATCTACGGTATATATATATAGGAACGAAAGGATTTAAGGATCCATTGAACGAGCCACCCGAAAAATGATCGACTCGGTTCGTATATATGTAGAGTATCGAATAACATTAGAGCCGCGACAAACCCGGAGAAAGGAAAGAGGGGAAAAAATGAGATTAGACAAGAAAAATATGAAGGGTGTTGCGGAGTGTGTGTGTACGGGTATACCTCACGGGTTGTACCGATAAATACATATAGACGTGCAGTATCCGCGAATATAATAGGCAATTCATGGCGCCCACGGATTCGCGATCCAATCACACCTGGCAGCCTATGGGTTACCCTTTCTCCTCGAACTATTAACACACGTGCGTCCTTGCCTGAATAGATATATATATACATATATGCGCGCGGCGGGGCACAACGAAAGCGAAGCGAAATCCTTATTATTCTACTTTTGTTAGAGCTCTCTTCGGTCGCCTGGAAATGTATAATGACCGTGCGCGAGAGCGCGAGCTCGAGCGCGGGTGTTACATAACCATTCGAGTTTAATGGACCGCCGTTCGATTGAAAAGGGGTAACATAGGAATGTTGTTTGTTTATTACGTTATACATTGACGATCTTGCTAACTCTATATATTTTCCTTGGTAAATTATATACATATATATATAGGGAATATATTCATTTTTTTTACACTCGGCACGTTTTATATATATATATATATAGGGATGTTCCGATGCGATGTGCTACTAGATACATCTTGACTCGATCCCCTATATATATATATATATATATATATATATACACTCGATGGAACGTATTGTTTTGATGCAGCACGAACTTAACAGTTTTTCTCTTTCTCTTGAGTGACGACTGAAACGTTGTATGCCAGGACGACGACTTTGATCGTTGCATTGTTGTTTGTTATACTTTCACTTGCATTTGATTCTCATTTATATTTACATTCAATATAACGCTGCAACTTTTATTTCTTCTTCGTCGCATTATTACATAGTAGCATTTCGTTTTGCGTCTATTACTTGCCGCAGCTTCCTCAAAAGGTAGAGGAACATCCAATTTTTCTATTTATAATTCACGTGTTGCCTCTAGAACAATAGTGCTAATTTAACCGTTTCTTACTGTACCACAAAAATTGTATTTATCCGCACGTGGGCATATCGTACAATGAAAGTTGCAAAATCTTTGAAATATTCCGAAATAATTATAGCCTCGAGCCATCGCAGTATATGTAGAGAAATACGAAATGAATCGATGTATAAAATATGTAGTTATTTAATTAACCTTTATTTAAACATATATATTTATATATATAACGTTAATATATGTACATATACGATATGAAACGGAATTTACAATTACGACATTATATGTTCATAAAAATTTTTTTAAGGTATTTCAATGCCTATATATATATATTTATTTAAATGTACAGAGAGAAATTTTTTAATTTATAGACCAGCGAGTTTGTATAGATTATTATTAAATGGGCAACTAATGTGAATATTAATGTGTATTAATTTTCTAGTTAGCCCCTTAGGAGTTTGATGTAACATATTGATACGGCAAATGCATATGACATTTGGTGTATATATGTATAAGCTATATATCCTTCTACTAACACAGGATGTTTATTGCAGATTGATTGTTTCTTAGGACCACCGGTAGAGCAATCGAAATGAATCATAACCGGTGTGCGATTCAATAAAGCATTATCGCACTACACATATACCTTATATTCTAAATATTTAATTCTACACGTAAATAGTAAACATAATGCAGTCGAAATATAAGTATCATGAGAATATTCAATGGTTTGCCATCCCGAATTTCTATTTATATACTTATGTGAAAGCGTACTTGTATGCCACGCCGCGAGTGAAATAATTCGAGTATAATCGTCTCAAAGAAATTCAATCCCAATTTTTTTTTCTTTTTTTTTATCCTGAATTCGGTGGGATTAGTGATATGTTTAAAAGGCTTGAAAATGATAGGTAACGGAGGACAAAAACCTCCCCCGCACTATTGGTCCGAAATTTAAGTACTGAGAACCCAAACACTCGAATTTTCCCGCATTGGCTCCAACTCCAATTTTCCTCTATTATTCGATGCGCCTTCTCTTCTCCTCCCTTTTTCTCTACGAGCCTCCTGAAAGTTCGACTTCCGTGAGGTTCCCGTGCTCGTTTCACGGATCGTCTCGTAAAAAGCAAAACATCAATCCCTTTTGTCCGTCAAATCTACCACCCTAACTCGGTTCACCTTACACTGTACCCTCGTTTTCCTTCTTCCTCTCACGAAGATCACCGAAGATTTCCTCGACTTTCGGAATTCTATATCTGACATTTTACTCTTACGATCAAATCCTACGAGGTTTTAAGATTCTTATACGATATACAAAACAAATATGGCTAATGTGAAATACATTATTTTATTTATACGTGAAAACATGAATTGTTGCGAATGTGGATTAATTAGTTATTGTCGAACGATCATACGATAAATAAACCAATTTAATTGTAAGATCTTCTATTCTTAATTTAAATAATATAGTATAATTTGAAATTCTTTTTCCCTGCTAGAAATCAGAAAATGAAAAATCGGCAAATAATAGGTTATTAACTAAATTAACGTATTTTATAGCTACTTCTGCTAGGTTGTTACCACTGTTAAATGAAACGCTTTTTCCTCTTTAATTCGCCCATTTCTTAGATTCAAAACAGCTAATCATTACGATATGTTCATTTAAGTCCTTGTTTCAACCCATAAAAGATCGGATTATTTGATAAATTGGACACCGAAACTATACATATTTCCTAACTATTTAAATGACACTTTAAATAGATTCTTGGAAAATAAATTGGAAATATTGTAAATCTGAATGATACTTTAAAATGACTGGTTTAAATGCAGAATTAAGAGTAAATTAGTATTAGTATTCGAGTAAACGATCCAATTTGATTAAAAATTTGGAGTTTTAAGTACATGTATGGCCAGAAGGTGAAGTGAAAATATTTGGAGGTTACGGCAATCTATTAAATCGACGAACGCAGTGGGAAAAAGCGTTTCATTTAACCTATTAACTGACTACTTTTAATTCCTAATTTTTAGTTCTTATTTCCAGCAGGGTTGTACCCATTAAATTACTTGCACTTAATGTAAGCTATTATTTCGTTTTTGTGTTTTGATAACGTATAAAGTAGATTGAATTGAAAATTACTATATATATTATATAATATAATACATTAAATATAATTAAATCAAAAGTGACAAATATAATGTAAAAACTACATTTATCTCAGGCCGGAAAGTCAGTGTATTTAATTTTTTTATGAACATGATTATAATTAAGTTGTATAATGAATATTTTGTGACCTCAGGTATTATACATTCACAGAAAAAAAAATTTGTTTGAATCAAAAAAATATATTTGTTTGAATTCAGTTTATTTGATTCAAATAAATATTTTTTTGATATAAATAAAATTTAATTGAAATAATAAAACTAATTATTTGTTTTCATGCGCACAATTTTATTGATTTATTATTACTTAAATCAAATAAATTTTACTTGAATCATTAAAATATTTTTTCAATTTTATTTTATCGTTTATTTGAAATGAAAAAACCCATTTTTTCCCATGTTTTAAAAATACCCAATAAAATGGTAAACATAAATCAAGCAATTAATTTATTTAGTTCAATGAAAAAATTGCATTAATTTAAAAAAAGGATTTAACTGAAGATATTTCTTTCATATAAGTACATATTTCTTCAAAATGCTAAAATATTTGGTTAAATTTATTAAATAATTTTTTAATTTAACGAAATGAACTACATAAATTAATGTTTCTTTCACTTATTAAATTAATGCAAATATTAAATTAATTCAAATAAATGTTTGTTCAAGAAAATTATATGGGTTGATAAAAATTTTTTGATTATACAAAATAATTATTTTGTTAAATTAAATAAAAATTTTTTTTTCTCTTAATATTATTTTTATTTCAATTGAGAAGTTTGATTTTATAAAAGCAAAAAAATAAATTATTTTAAAAGATGGGTTTAGTATGATATAATTTTACTTGAACAATTAAGTAACATTAAAAAAATTATTTTTCTCAATTAAATAAATATTTTTTAAAGTGGATTTGCTAAAGTTAAAATTATATTTTATTGTTTCAATAAAATGTATACTTATTTTAACTAAATTAGGAATCTTTGTTTTAAAATAATAAATTTACTTAATTCAACTATATTTTTTTTTAATTCAACACTCCATTTGAGTGAAATAAATAATTAAATATTTTAATTGTAAAAAAATTTGTGTTTTTAATTTGGTATGTACTTATTACTTTAATTTTTGTAACTAAATGAATTGAAAATTATAAAACGCGTTCAGTTTTACGTTGCTTTAAAATAATATGTTATATTATAAAACTTATAATAATTCAGGGACCTACCTGCACCGACTCGCTAAACAGTACCCGTTATAATTGGTAATTAAAAAAAAAAGTTTTGATAAAATAAATTAATTTTAAAGAAATATTTTATTAAAACAAAGAAACATACGCTTATTAAAAGAAATAAATACTTTTTTGAAGCTATGTAATAATTTATTTGTATTAAATGTATTTTTATTAGAAAAAATAAAATTCATACGAAATAAAGTAATTATAAAGAAATGTTTTATTGAAACAAAAAAATATTGGTTTATTGAATTAAATAAATTTTGTTTTGAAATGATGGAATAATTTATTTGAATGTTCACTGGTTTTGGTAAAAATATTCCAATCAATTTTTGAAAAAAATAAAGTTATTAAAATAATTTGTTTTGCTCTTCAAGTTAAATAAACCATTTACTTAAATAAGAGAGATTTCGGCAACGACCGCTAGGGGAATCCAAGTTTCCCGCAAGCGGCCAAAAATTTTATCGGTTCATATAAAAGAAACTTTCAAAAGTATAAAATTAAATCGAGAAGCGAATTGAAAAAACTTTTTCTTGAATCAAGGAAATAATTTACTAAAATTCGCTGCACTATATTAAGGTAAGTAAGAAACATTAATTAAATACAGTTATAGAATCAAATACTCTTCGTTTCATCCAATTAAATAAACTATTTACTCAATTTCAGTGTTTCGGTCGTCGTATGAAAACTAGATTCAAGTAACAGATAATTTACATAAAAGATGAAGATGCGTTACATTAAGAAAACAAGTGCATTAGAACTACAAACTCAAGGATGCTCGATGTAATTAAATGTACATTGGATTCAATGGACCATTGAACATAATCGAAGAAACAAAAATAGTATCAAAGGAAATAATAACATTTTTTTATGTTAAATAAAAAATTATTTAAAACAATTAAATAATTTCTTTGTTTCTGACACATCAATTTTATAAAACATTGAAATATTTTGTTCGATCGAAAAAAATTTTTGTTGGTTTAATAAAATTGTTTGGTTTAAGTGACTAAATATTTGTTACAAATAACTAATTATTTACTTGTGTGTTAATATAGCAGATTTTAATTCAATGAATAATTTGCTTGTTTAAAAGAAATATGTTGGTCAATACAACGCAATATTTATTTATTTTTAATATAGATTAATTTTGTTCAAATAAATATATTTTATTAATTTAACAAAACGGATTCTTCAAATATAGTGAAAGAAATAATTTACTTAATTCAAAAAAAATTTTTTTGAATTCAGTAAATTTTTTTTTCAGTGTTTTAATCATTAACGAACGTCTTGACATCACTAGAAATGAAATTGGGTTACATACTTTTCGAACGTGTTACACAGTAAATATTATTAAACGGTACACTATAAAATAAAATTATCCAAACATTCGTAAATAACTACGTATTTTTTATTTTTTTTATTTTTTTGTAATTTCAACTTGAATTATACAATTTACTCACCTTCGTTAAAAGAGTGTGTTTTCTCCAGGATATACGTAAAGAATAGAAAGTTATCAACATAACATGCGAGGGAATGTTGTTTACAACTTTCAGCAGGAAGTGCATCGAATCATTTTTTTCACAAGTAGCTTTTTGACAAGAGCCGAAGTAGGCGTTGGTCCCTGTGAGGTGACCCCCGATGCTGCGGCCTTGAAAGCGCTTTAAAATCTGGGACTTCCTCGTTTTCGTTAAGGGAGAGAGAGAGAGAGAGAGAGAGAGAGAGAGAGACCCTCCCGGGTTTTCTACCTGGTGCTCGTGGAAAAATCGGTGAGAGCAAAAGAGAAAAGGAGGAATCGAGACAAGTTCCATGGAAATCCGGTGTCTAATGCGATCTTCGTGCAAAGAAACGTCGGCACTCCTTTTTGTTTTTCCAAGTAACAGATTTTTTCTTCTTCTCTTCCTTACTACCTCTCTCTTATATCATCTTTCGTCTTTTCGGGTGCCACTTCGCGTTCCCCCAAGGTCTTAAAGACCGTAATTTTCGTTTGAGAATTTCGTTCTGTTTAATGGCTGCTTTCTAAAAGGTCGTTTAACACACCCAACCTTATAAACTTGTTCACTAAATCAGTCTCCGGTTCGAGATTTTTCAGTAGGAGATGCGATATCCTGATCTATATTTGAATCGAATCGTTAAATTTTCTACGGGCATAACGCACCTTGCTGTGTATAATGCATGCAAGTTTAATTGAATTTATAATTGGTCAAAAAATGAAGAAACTCTCCGCATCACACACTGCAATAAAATATAATTGTACATAAATTTGTTATGTTATGCCGATTAGTTGTTTCAAAGCGCCATAATTGGAATATACTCGATACTTACTATAAATCGCATTGTAAATAAAATAATTTTTATAACAAATTTTAAATCAACTTTCTCAACGTTGGCATCAATTTTCTCTCCGACGCAACTATTATTTGCCAATCTTCAATGAAGAAAATTTTCGTTTTCAAATTCATCAGCTCTTTAGCCTCGGCTTCATAAATATGTAACGTCTATTTATTTTTTCTTTCCTTTTGATTCCGAAGCATTTGGACCACCGAAATTTTAACGAATTTACAAAAGGAGCAGAAGAAAAAAATAACGTGTCAACGTAAAAATATGCGAATATAATTATAATATGTTTGCGAATAAATTAAAACAGTCGAAGAGAAGAGAGAGAAAAAAAAGAAGAGGAAATTTACGCCTTTTTTAGGCATCAAAGTTTTAGCGTCTTGATAATAAAGTTCCTATGATTCACACGTCATAAAGACATCGACGAAAGCAGGTTGATCGGAGTCGCGCACACTTTTTTTTTATCTAAAGCGCTTATTTACCGTATTGTCACGCACCATGTAAAGGCTCCTCGATAAAGATTCGCATCCTTGAGTCGGTACGTTACTAGAACGACCTGATAAGACTCGTAATGTTCACGTAAATTGTGTCACCACCTGTTTTTTTTTTGTTTAATATAATGTATATACATACATACACACACACACTTTCAAACTCTTTTTTTTTCATTATTCAAGAATACGCTTCTAGAAAACTAACTAAAAGTAATTATAAAGATACGAACTCGAAACGATTTATCCGAGATAAATATTTTTCGCAAATTTAGTGTAGTTTTGGAATACTAACCAGCGAAAGCTGGTGCAAGAATGTTCAAAAGACGTTATGAAAATTGGATGTACATATAAAAAAAAAGTAATTACACATTTATCATTACGCTTACGTTTGTAGTTGATAAGAGAATACTTTTTGTTTAATTTTCGTACTCTGAGTAATATGCGACGTTTAGATAAATAATAAATATAATATAAAGCTATACAGTCAAATGCGTGTATACATACCATTTTCGGGTAACACGTGCACAAATTATCGAGAACTTGAGATACCTTGACGTCATATCTTACAAATCACGAGATATAGTTCAAACAAGTGTTTTAACGAAATGATCAAATAGGCGGTCGAAACTACATTTGACACACGAACACATAGTTTATTCCCCAATGTGTGTGTGTGTGTATTCACGTAATCTTAAGCCGGTATTTATATGTATATATAAGTACAGGTATATCTTTATCCCAATTGTCTGTATTAATAAAATTTAACGCCGCGTTTAAAGAATGAATCCAAACAAAACTACCGAGCAAATCGCGCGATTTTGCACTATACATTAATGTGAGAACGTTGCGTTTGTAAACAAGGCTCTATGCTACTTGGGGGAACAATGCGATCGTAATTTTCAGTATTCCGCGTTGTTGCCGTGAATTATTAAGAATTAAGTCGGCGAATATATAAATTCTAAACGAAATATAACTTAACTAAATCGAGAGCAAGATAATCGTATGCGCTTTTAACGCTTAGCGATAACGGATTTGTCGGTTTTGAAAATGAAATAAGAAAATGAAATGAAAAATAAATAAAATGATAGAAATCGTCCGTGATATAACAACGACGGGGCCCCGCGCGTGTATAACCACGTAACAACGTGTTGGTTCGCGCGCACGAGCCCGTCATTCTTTTCATTCAGGAAAACAATATTTTCCAGATAACGAGTTTTGTGTACATAATCGGAAATCGTCTTTATAATTGTGAATTTAATTACCTTACATACGCGTCGGTACTTTATTCCACTGTCCGCGCGTTAATTTTGTTAATTAATAAATACGCTGCCTGCGCGCGGTTAATCCAAGCGGATTTATTAAATTTCAATATTTCATCCGTGAAGATTAATCCATTAGTTCTTTCTTCTATAATGCGATTTTATGTTTATAATTACGGATTCGCGTATGTATATATAATTGTGGCAGTTAATCATGCACTTCGATTTCGTATACGTGTACACGCAATATATAGATAACTAATGTATCGATTTTTCTTACGTACTATTTTTTATTAACAATGAGGAACTATTTGTGATATTATTTAAATGTACGAATTACTCCGTATAATATAATATTAAAAATTAGTGACTTTTTCAATTAAAACAGAAAATCGCATTTTTAAGCAATTTCCACGTTTACAAAACACAATGTATAATCTATCATTGTAAATTTATGACTGCTAATAATAATTGGGTTTATTTAATGTAACACGATAGCTTACATAATATTATATTAATATTTATAAATGTCTAACGGATAAAATAGAAACAACATCAAATTTTGTATATAGATAAAAACATATTCTCAAGCAAACATTATAAAGAATTAAAATTTTTATATTCGCGAATTGTATTTGAGAATTACATTTTTATATACAAATGATTATCGATAGATACTGTTTTACGTTATTGAAAAAATGGAATACGAATTATTTTTATAATTTATTTGGTTGGAGATAATGATTACACAGACATTGTAGTGTGGGAACTAGAAATAATGATTAATTAAACTTATAAGTGCAATCTTTGTTATCGCACCTAGTATCACTTTGCCGTTGAATTTTATTACACTCCTTAATATTCTCGATAGCCATAAAGTTAAACTTTTAACGAATCTCAATTTTGAAATATTGTTTTTGTTATGCACGTGCGTGCCTATATGTAAAATCTAATAATTGGCGTTCAAGTATATTCCATATTATCCCATATATATATATATTTATATAAAGGCCGTATAGATGTAACAATTATCAGGTATTCGCAAATAAGAAAATACGTATTTCCGTTCAGGAATTCACAATATACGGGGAACGGCAATAGCCGGACCAGTTAACAAATCCCGCATAAATCCTTATCAGAGTGTGTGTATTGCGTAATCAGCCGTGTAAAACGCGTCTCCCCACCACCTCGTGTTTAAACACCGCCACCTCCCCTTTTTGGCTAATCACAATCGAAGCCGAGTTGTATACATATACACTCTCGAGACGTGACTTCCGTGGGTCGTCTATTTATTTTTCCTGGGGGCTATCGCGTCGGTCTGTGCGTCAAAATCGAACCGGGCAACCGTATACGAGCACGAGTACATCTATGTAGCCCATGTATACGTCTCTATGTATATCGGTACATACTACCGGAAGTACGACGAGAATGGAAGGAAGGAAGTCGGGCCGCTCATCGTGTGCTCAACGAACCGGTGCTCCTCGCTCACGTGATTATACTGATTAACATTAACACATATATGTACATACGTGTACACATGGGTGCGCGTGTGTGTGTGTGATGCACCCACGACAACGGCGATCAAGAGAAGGAGATCGAGCATCGGTGACGCAAATTTCCGCGAGAGATTCGAATCCACCTTTTTATTTTCCCTTCTGCATTGCTCGTCTATCTTGTTGTTGTCTTTCTTTTTAATATTGCAGTATATTGTTGCATCGATGAAAAATGCAGCCTAAGGTCGCATTTGTGCTTCTCTATTGATGGGTTTTCCTGAATTCCGACGCACTTATTCCTGGTGCGTGATATTATTATTTTTTTTTTTTATTTTTCTTTTCGCCTTGACGTACGTACACTGCATTACGATAATCCAATATCAAAATATTTCATATCAGATAATTTTAGCCATTGCACGCGTTCGTATTATTAAACTCAAACAACGACTCTTTTTCTTTTTTATTTTTTAAACTATTTAGCTGAAACGTTTTAACCAATAATAATTGAACATTTTTATGATTGTAAATATTTTGTATACTAGTATATTATACATATATTTCGAAATAAGTATATAGTATAAAATATTCCTATATTAAATTCCTACCAATAATCACTAATACGTTGCTGATAATTACTCATTTCTGTCAATATAATAGAGTATATTCTATTTGTAGTCCATACATCGTATGTCGATATTTATATTACTTTAATAATTAAGACATTGGCCGATTAATTGCCATTATTTATGGTAATAAACACACTTTTATAAAGTAAATTATAACAAAAAACCGCAAATGGTAAAATTGAAACTTAATTTTGAATCGATCGACGTTCGCAATCATTTTTCTTTTAATACATATATACTTTTAAAAAGGAATAAACTCCGTACCTCAAAAAAAAATAATTTGGTCGCTTTTTTGAATCTCTATACATATTGGAAAATTTCGCGTAGATTTCCTAATATATTTTACTATATCCAAATAACTGGACACACGTTCGATTCGACTCGTAAGTTTAAGAACCTGTCCAGGTTGGAATCTTATTAGAAGAAAATTAACATAATTAAAACGTAACCGGAGACCAACGCGGGGACTTGGCGGCGCTTTGAGAAGAAAAAAAGTCACCGGATAAGAGGAATGTTAAGAATGTAATTCTTTCTCGTCGTATAATTCGTTGATAACGAGGCTTAAGAAGCTGTAAAAATTGGGTTAAAATAACAATATTTCTTTCGCAAAAAAAGAAAAAAAATGGGTATATGTTTGTAGGAGTAATGGCGTATAAGTAGCTGTCGGCTGAAATACCACGTGTGAAGATACCGATACGATATTATTGGACATCTGTAGTCGAAAGTGAATATTTAATAAAGCAATAACAATAAATATAACTTAAACGTAAATGACTCGGATAAGAGGATTGTTTAAAAAAAAATCCATTGAAACACGAGAAATCGACCGTATCAACAAGGAATTGAAAGGAATTACCTTTATTGCGATTGTTTAAGTCGAACTGACAGTATAGAAATACATGAGTACTTTATTAGTACGTATACATTTACATGTATTACGATAATGCTGATATTCCGTAAATTAAAACGACCACCATTCGTATGGAAAACAATATATGTATATATATAAGCGTAGTATAAAGTAACTTTGAAGGAGTCATAAATCACAGTTGCAAATTCAAAATTTTGCGATACTATACTATTGTAAATCATTGATAAGATATATCGTTACAATTATTTTTTTATATATTCCTAATGAAGGGTGTGCGCTATATACTAATATTAGGCTTTATAAGAATTGTGATCACTTTCTATATGATAATGTGTAAACGATTTATCACACTGATAAGTCATATAGTTATGACATTTTTTCACCGTAATATATGAAATCCGTTCATACATATACGCGTAGTAATAATTATTTTTAAGGAACAACTTTGATGATTTGCATAGAGAAGTTGAATAGGTATATGTATATATATGGAACAATGTTGTTTAATGAACATTAGATAACCAAATTTCTAACATTTATGCGTATATCAGCTTAAAGAATAATTACATACGCACGATATTCAGTTAGTAATCAATCATTTTGCGCCAATATTGTGACATTCGTAATTAACCAAATCAATACACAAATTGTTGTTTACACACTGAATGTCCCCGCGTTGCGAAAAAAAAAAAATAGATAATTATATAGGTTGAAAGCGTCGTGGCAATATATCCATATAATAATGCGGAATAAATCGTGTATTGGATGATTATTCCAAGGTACGTTATAAGATTGGGTAGTCAAGAGATCCCAATCAAAATACCAAATCCCGGTCGATCGCGCTTCCACGCATGTTATAACCGAACGATATCGGCTGTATATATGCACCGGGCCGCTGTCGCTGCCGCTTATTTTCTCACTCGCGCAAGCTACCTATATATATACATACATATATACATACACACGCGCGCATACCCGGGTGAAAGTTGCAGCATGAGCTCGCGACACCGGCGGCTGCAGCCATTATCTCTCTCTTTTTCTCTCCTTCTCCCTCGTGCTCTGTGTGTGTCCAGGGTCGCGCCTTGCGCCCAGGTACACACGGTTCCTGCTGCTGCTGCTGTGCTGCTGTTGCACGGATACGCCGAGTGCGTTTGCACGCGTGTCAACGCGCTCTGATCGGTTCTTAAGCTACGTCTACATTACATTCGTTCGTTCATTTTTCTTTCCGATTTTACCACACTCGAGATTTCCTTTCCCATTTATGTTATTTTTTTTTTTCAAGTTTAATCTAATTAAAAGGTTCGCGACGTTAACCAACTTTACGCGATACGTATAAAGGTAACATAGTTTTAATGTAATGCAACGATTTATTATTAATTTAATTTTCATTGTGCATAAATTAATAATAATTAAATCGTCTAGTAAAAAAGGAAGTAGTATGTACTTGACTATAATTATATGAAATATATATATATATATATATATATATATATAATATGTATGTATGTATACACACACACACGTAGACACATATACGTATAAAGTCTGCACAAGCGTTACGTCAAGTTCTAAACACGTGGCTTCCGGTTTTAAATTTTATGTTGCGTATACACTTTTAAATCTAAAATGCACGGGATATATATATATATGTATACTCGGTCATGTAAATACATAAATAATATTTTTTAGTCGGATGAAAATGATACATTTGAATACGCTTTATAATATTCGTCACTGTATTTTACAGTCATTGTTAATATGTATATATGCATTATTTAAGTATGTAAAGTTCGTCAAGTATATATATATAGGATAAAAAGAGATTTTGCATTACCTAATGGAAATAAAATAGCACCGGTGCGAAAAAGTTAATTAATTCTATCGATATCGATAATATCCGAGTGAGGTATAGAGTATGTAAGTTTAACAATAAAAAGGGAAACCTCGAAGAATCTCAAATGCAAGTGAAGTAACGCTTATAAAACCTAACTCTCGGGGATTTGAATGTAAGGATGGTATAAACAGGGGTGTCTCAAGTCGTTGCAAGTGACAATCCGCCGATTAAGTACGCTACAAAGACGAAGCAAAAAGTTGCGCATTTCGAATCGAAGCGTGCTTCTTGTAGACACGGCCTTACTCGCCTAGTCTCACTCTCTCTCTCTCTCTCTCTCTCTTTCTCTCCCGCGGCCTCAGCTGCACCAACGCTCCCTCCAGATATACGTTTGTTTGTCTGCGTCTAGATGTACGTACGTATATACATATATACATACACACGAAGCCGATATATATCCGCGACGTGGCGCGTGATTCAAGCGGCGCGCGTTTCGCGCAACTTTCGCAAAATACCCTCAGGGTCGACCAGTCGCGGTTCTATACGTACTTACGGGGCCTCTGTGCCTCCGTGTCTGCGTGCTCGTACCGTGCGCGCGCGTCTACATAACCACACTCGAAGTCGATCTTACCCAGAGAGTTTATGTACCCTGACTGACTTGCTTCCTCTCAGACGTGGGTTGCGTGCATATGCGCGGGGATTCCGAATTTTTTAACGTACACCGTTTAAACTTACATATACATATATATATATATACACATATATTTGTATACACTAATTCGCGAGCGTGTAATTGGACTTATCAGGTTTCCCATATTTACGTGGTTGATAACACGGAACAGTTACGCGAGAGATCGATCGACTTACGATACTGGATTGAATTTTATTGAACTTTGCCGGGTACTTCGTTTTTTTTTTGTAATACTAGATTAATTTAATGACCAATCCAAACTCTCGGAATTGCCTCTCATACCCATAAAGTCTCTTTGGTGTTTGACCTTTGGTCAATGTAATTTTTATCCCATATTAACAACTGCATCTGCGACTTTCGAATACTTGTACGTGTTTGTGTGTATATACATTTATTTAATTAATTTCCATTGGTTATACACTGTACGTTTCGATATGTACATGCTTATAGTTCAAATACAAATAAATATTACTTTAGACGGAGTTTTTAATACGACAGTTTAATCAAAGAAACGATTATACGCGTTTAATTGTTTACACCCGTTGTTTTATCCGATTTATTATATATTTTATACTAATTATGCGTCTATAGATATTGACCCTTTTCTTAAAACGAATCTATTTTCGTTTGAAAAAGACATCGTATAAACAATTGTTTTTTTTTTTACATCTTTTCCATTAAAAAGTTGTCAAGTGTACATTTATAATTATACGATATTTCGTGTAAACGATACATTTTGTAATAAAATATACCTGTTATACGTTTATACATTCAGTGCCACGTGTTCCATTAACTGTTATTACAATTTTTAAATATTTATTTATAAAACAATTACGCGCATACGTTAAAAGAAAAACAACAGTGACCGTAAGTGTATTAATCTTTGAAATAACTAATAAATTTAATTTAAAAAAACTTTTTTCTTTCGTAACTAGTAAAAATGATCGTTTAACATACAATGTCTATCGCCGATTGTGCATATGTGTGTATATATATATACACATCGGAACAAGAACCAAATATTGTAGGCGCATAAAATTATACATTAGTCAGCGCAGTGCTTACACTTATTTCCCAATCTATTTAGCATCTGCGTACCGTATAAGGTAAATTCTTGGTTTGCGCTATACATTGGGTGACTGCGTTCTTCTTTCTTCTTGCGTGTCGTCGTCAATGTAATATACCCGAGGTTGCAATTGTTTTTCTAGAATTTTTATTTTCATTTCCATTAGGTATATAGGTTCTTACGATTTCCCACACGTTTTTCCTCTTCGTGTAGGTTACTTCCGATGTGTCGATACGGACGCCCACTGGTACACGTATTTCAAAATTTCCTTCCTCATTCTGGTGATTCTCTTGCATTAATATATATATATATGGATGTACACGCGAGTCCAGGGCCAGACGTCCGCACGTTCAGGTATACTCTGCATATACACCATTAATCTTTCTTTCTCGAGGTTTCGTCGCCGAACTGCGATTGTCGTACATATATATACGCACCTGTGACGTCTTCGAAATCCAACTCAATTATTCTCACGTACACGAGAGAACTCACCTGGATAAAATGCGAAACGAGTTTTTTTTTTTCCTTTTTTCAATAAGAGTTATGTATTTATTACGTTGTATTTTTCGGATGGGGATTCATTTTTTGAGTATATATATACGCATTTCGTTTGATTGTTATTGCAGTTTTTAAAAAGTAAAGTTTGTATGTCATTTTATTGACGCAACGATGGTACAATTTTCTTTCTTTTTTGTTTAATTAGGGTTTACTGCTCGATACGATGATTTACGATGTATGATTGTATCGATCAATTATCGGCTTTTCGAATGTTAGCTTAAGCGATCGGGTTTAATTAGTCATTCGATTAAACGTAAAAAATAAAGGTTTGTTTAAAATGAACTCTTATTGTTCAGTATATCAGATCGACGCAGAAAAATTTTCCGATCCAAAATTTCATTCATTCATTGTTTATCTTTATTTGTGTACGATGCAACTGCCAATAATTTTTTACGCGTTAATTAGAATAATTGATAAATAATTTAATTTTATACCCTCTTTGAATAAATAATAATTTTTTTCAGAATTATTGTCATAAAACGAAGTAATTTATTTTTAGAAATATTGCTTTTCGTCGAGTTGAAAAAAAAAAGTATAAGTAATGTAATGTAATATGTGTGTGTGTAGAGCTTCATAGAAATTAATCTTTAAAATTAAAATTTCAATTACGTACGTCCAAAATTAGCTTTCGAAGTATATACGAGCTGTTCGGAACAATTATAATTTCCAAAACATGGAGAAAATAATATATCAGTCAGATGCCCAATACTGGCTTATATATACGTATGTTCTCCTCTAAACGCGTGCATAATAAACAAGCGCTCCTTTGAGAAACTTTCTAAACACGACGATGTAAACAAGAGCGCCTCTGACAAAAAAATGGTGTATGAAAGAAAAAAAAATCTTGTCTTAGAAAAAGTCGAAACAAGGGGAGTTAAAAAAAAGTGAAGCGTAGAACGAGAAAATCGAGTGCGTGTGTGTGTGTGTGTGTGTGTACGTGTATACCTACATACAGAATAGAAAAGGCGTGTGCGGTCTTTAGAAGCATTTAGGGTGTGACTACAATGTATCCCGGTTGTAAATAAACCCGGATGTTAAAAACAAGAAGGAATATACATATATGTTCCTTACTCAATTTAGTTATATAATTAATAATAAAATATTAAATTATAACTGTCTTGAGTATAGTGGTACTATCGCGGCAATATCGTACTTTAGAATCTTGTAACGTGATTAATGTAAAATTAGCTCACGTGCTCGTCACGTATAGATGCGCAATAGGTCATCATCATTTTAAACAGGTGGTATGAAGATTGAAGAAAAAATAAAGAAGATGAAAATAATTCGCATTTCGAAAGGTTTGAAATTATACATGGATTGGTCGATTGAATAGGGGACGCGAGTGTGTCTATGTAGACGCGACCTCATACCTCGTGCGCGGTTCGTGAGGCGCTCGAAGACGACGAAGAAGATGAGGCTAAAGACCTCGGCGCACTGTGGCGGCGACACACCTGTACCTCGCCGGAGAAAGAGACGCGCGAGAGCGGCAACGTTCTCGGCGGATGAGAGGGAACATCCATTGGCAGCATAGTTTGCGTGCGTCGATGGATCTCTCTTCCACCTTTTCATTCAGTCTTGTACCAATCGGTTATGGAATCAACGATACGCACCTAACGATCGAACACCACTTTTACTACCAATGTTTTACAATGTTTCATTACTCGTTATGGTTAAATATTTTGGTAAAACGAGTATAATATTAAAAATTCTTTGATGAAAACTAACAACAAATGAGTTTATACGTTGTTACGCATCTCAAATATTATTTAATTTTACAGTGAAATCATTCGTGATTTTAAATAATACATTATTATACTATTTTTACTTAAATAAATAATACATTGTTTTATAACATTTAGTCTTATAAAAGTTAATTATATAATTAAGTTACACAATATTACAAAATTAACTTCGAAGAAAGAAAATTATATAGAAACAATTATCGCCTTTGATGCAATCAAACCGTAATGTACTTGTATAAATACAATAATATATGTTATTAAAAGTAAAATAAAATTTTTTAACTTGATAATCGTTAAAATGCAGATTCTGTAAATGGATAGATTTTTTTTTCATAAAAATCAGTGATAGCATTTAGCGTGAAATTAACCTAAAAGTCAAAACATTTGTAATGAAATCGTTAAAATTTCATATCAATTACTGATCAATTGTTTTAGATTTACCATGTTTTTACTGGAAAATTTAATAAGAAAATTCTTTACATGTATAAAATGTATATAGTATAAACAAGTAAACGTGAAAAAAACCAAATGGTTTGTGCGTTCTTTTCGATCAAAGTTTGCCTATTGCATGCACAAGTTGATTTCAACCAAAAGTTCTAGGTCGCGTTGCGCACCAACGTGTATTCTCGTAGGCGGTTGCTAATTTATTTTTGGGCTCGATCGCTGCTACCGTCGCCTCGGATTTTCTGAAAAAGTTTTATATACCTACATACTTGTTGCTCCGTTTCGTTTGCTCTCTTTCTAAATGGGGCTATTTCTATAATAGCCTTGTCGTATATAATCGCATAATTGTTTATACGAATTCATTTGCGACAGGATCCTAATTTCTATTGGCATATTATGCTTTGGGAAACTGCGTATTTTTGTTACGTTCACTGGAATAGAAATAATATGTAAATTAATCTTACGGTTAACGGTTAAAAATTATTTTATATATAACTTTGTAAAAAATCATACATTTTATATTATTTCAAAGTGCGGGTATGTAACACTCAATTTATCAAAGCTACTAAAATGCTATTTCTTTTTATACGTTCGATACGTACTTATCTCTAAATTGGAGCATCGGATTAACATTAAATCATCAAATTATGTAGGAAATCCAAAAATACAGTGTTACAAGTTTTGTTGGTATTAATAGATTAGCAATAAAAATATCTCGGGGTCCCTACTTTTAGTAGCGCACAGTCAACCAATTACTTTTCATTTCAACTATATAAATTTCTGTATTTTCATATCCAGTGTATATGCCTTGTGGTTATTCTATTAATACACATTATTATTATTATTTTCTTTCTTTAATAAGAACTCCACTTAATTCTTTCGATTCGTTTTAGTCACGAGGATTTTGGCGCCTCTCTTCTTGGCGCCACGCGTATCTTTTTTTACCTATACTGTAATTTAATTGCATTACGCTCGTTTATTTATTTTATTTATTTATTTTTTTTTTTTACTCTTATTCTTTGATCCGAGAAAATTGATAATTTCGTGAAAGCCAAAAGTAATCGCCCAAACATATTGGTTCAATAATAAAAGTCAGTAACATATCCACTCTCAATCTTGTCGCGCTAAAAGTAAAATTTTTCGTTGCGAACAGCTCATTAACTGCCTTTGGGTTAATTACACTTTTCGTCATTTTCTGACCATGAGTTGGCGTTCCAATCGATACTGGTTAACTTAAGTTGTCGTCGAGACCAATCCGAGTTTATTACACGTACGATTTTCCATATTTTCGTTTGACTAATATATTTGCGATCGGGTTTTACGATTTACCTTAATCCTCAATTAAGAAACATTACAGAATGATTAGTGTTAAATAACAAATACACTCCGCGTATCAATGATTACTCAAAAATATAATTACATTTTAAATATGTTACTGTGATAATTGTGTGTACTTTAAATCTTGTTAAAGAAAGTATTTCAAAGTAAGAAAAAGCTATGTACTCATCATGGGAATTGTTTACCTTACGTTTTAGATGTTTACGATTAATATTCGGTATTGTTCCTTTTTTTTCATTAAAATTATGAAGTATTGCGTTTTTTTTCTTCAACCACGATATTCTGAGTCAGTTATTAGCACGTGCATGGTTGAGTGTATCAACATTATACTTATAAAGAAATGCGACTAATTCTTAACGTTTATTAATTTTTTTATTCTTTTTTTTACGTTTTGAAAATGTTATTTGTAGTATAACGATATTTTGCGAATAAATTATTTACACTTTTGTTGTAAAGTACATTTTACAAATTATTTTGCAAACTTATGTACACCGGGCATGCGTAATTTAAACAAATTAAAAATTTTTACCTCCGTGTGATGTTGGTGTCGTTAATTACGTTTTGAAAACTAGTCAGCGCAAGGTATAAGAATAATATTTGCTGCTCTTCGTGGATTCGAGTTCGCAAGTCTGTCATTTTTTTGCTTACGTTCGCTATCACAGTCGCAATACAGACATATCAAATCTTAAATATCTAGTATCACTTTATAGAAATAATCTTAATAACTTACTGCAACGAAGAAAATAACTTCCGTTGCCTTTTTGGCACATATATATTAATTTTAATATAAAATTGTATTTTTTTTAGCAAATTAACTAAATTGCTGCAGTTTTATTCGGTTGAAATATATATATATATATATTGTAATGTCCGGATATTTCCGGGTCTCATTTGTATACGTAAAATTGATCGCAGTGTGAACGATGGTATAGTGCCCACGAATGTTTATGAAACGAAAAGTTAACTCTTTTCTCTTCTGTCACTCGTTATCTGTGTAATCTCACTTTAATCTAATTCTTTATCTTAATTTCGTTGTAAGTAACTATATACGGGCTCGATATCGATAAACGTAGTGTCATTGTAAAATTTTCACATTGATCTAAGTTATTATTATTTTCCTATTTAATCTTAGTTTAAACGACTAAGTGAACACACCAATTGACATTTCAATTATTTATTTTACTCTTGTTAATTAAGATAAGGATACAGCCTGAAGAAACAGTTACTGTTAAATAACTGTAAATACTGCATACATTCGCTAATACAGTTACCCGTTTTGTAAATTAATTTGCAAATATTGTTTAACGTGGAACACTTTATTACCAAAGTGACAACGTGGCGTTCTCGTAATGGGGAATGTTAATTTAGAAAAAGAAAGTCTTATATTATAAAGTATTCGATAAAATATAGAATTACGTATGAATGTTCGGAGGCAACAATAAAATTCATTTTAAACGAATATGCATGTGCATACAGCGTGCACACTAGGAAAAGAGTTCGCTGAGCGACCTCGTGGGTGTTACATATTTTTTACATAACCGAGAGGGAGAGAGAGAGAGAGTGAGAGTAAACGGACGATTAACAACGCGATCCCCGTGCCCTACGAGATATATCAATTCCAGGGTTAAAATAAACCATCTCTCTCACTCGTGGTGTTTTCCCTTCTCACTCGTGTGCGAGCTTGAGAGCCGAGTGTCTATTTACGAGTTGTCCGGCGCCGCGATGTCCGGTGTAAAAATACATCGCACGCCGGCTCCTGCATATATACGTGTGCGTACAGTTTAGAGGAAGAGAAGAAGAAGAAGAAGAAGGTGGAGGAGGAAGAGATGGGCCGAATAGTCAGCAAAAGGTTTCCCTTCGTCGGGTCGCGCGCGAGCTTCTGACGCGGACTTCGTCGTCGTCGTCGTCGTCGTAGATTGGCTAACTGCCAAGGTACCGACGTTCCAAAACATCGAGAGACCTGCCCTCATCGCGACTTTATTCGGAAGAACCTACGTTTCTCTCCTCGTTCATTATTTTTCTTTTCCTTTTCCCTACACTCGAACGTGGAGGATATACTTGCTTTTTTTTAAGAACCACTTATTGGGTATTTAAAATGTTTTTTTTTAGTAAAGATCAATAGGTCAACAAACTGCTAGAGTTTGTTGAAATTTTTTAACTTGGTACTTTGTGCTCTCCGAGGATAACTGTTATTTTTAACGTTGTAACAAAACAAAAATGCATCCTGCAAAAAAGGGAAACGAAGATGAATATCACGAGTAAAAATTCGGTATATCTATATCGTCCGTTGAATCGCATCTCGCACAGGAAGGAAGCGAGATCATCTTCTTTCTCACCGAATTAATCCCGTGAAATATTCCATAAAATGAATGAATTTAACCAGCGCGTCGTATCAGCCTCTCCCATTCATTACGCACAATTCCAAAATTATTCGGTTGGATCCAGCTCACTTGCAGAAATAGTCATTCCGATTGGTTCTTTATCCTCGACTGTATTTTCGTCGCGTCGTTAGTTTTACACTCCTCGTTTTTGGTGGGGCGTCGCAGCCTTGTGCCAACGTCCGCACGCCATTGTTTTGTGTCTCGCGGGTGTACACGACGCCTGGAAGAAACAAAAAATAATCGCGTTGTGATATTTTTAAGTCCGGACTCTCTCTCTCCTCCGTTTCATAAACATAGGGAGATAGAAAGCGATAAAGAGAGCCAAGACCGAGAGAAAGAGATAAAAGCTTTGAGTCGATTTCTGCATTCCTCGACCGCTCGCTTCTCGGCTTTCATTCATAATTGTTCATTCACTTTTATGACCGCTCCCTACTTAAGGAATTATGTTCTTTAATAAGCTTCGCTGCGAGGCGTTGTTCGGGAACCTCCTTCGAATCCGGGGGAGCTCCTCGTACTTTTCGAGGTCGTTATTATGGGTTATTCACGCGAATTTTTCGGTACCTTCGCTTTATTGCCGTATTTTTTTTTATTTTTAGGCTTCTTTTCTCTCTCTCTCTTTCTATATCTCCACAGGATACACTTGTTTATTGCCTGTGAAATTGTAACGAGTTATCGTTGGTGTTAAAATGTGTGTTACGTATAACGCCATTTAATGCGATTATTCACTTCATAAAAAACTAAGCCACACTATTATTTAATTTAATATACATCTTCGAACACACACACACATTTTTTAATTGTTTCATATAGATATATATTCGCATAAAACGATTGTAATTCTCACGCGTATCTGTCATTTTTACTTAACACATTTTTTGACGCGTTTAAATTTAAAAAATATAATTCAAATAAATAGTGTAATAATAAATAGAATTTTAATATTTTTCAACGTGACTAACTAATCGTGCATAGACCTGGTTTTACTTAAATAAATCTATCATCTTACTTAAAGGCGTATACAGGTTTATTGAGTGAAGTAATTTTATGTGTGTGTGTGTGTGTGTGCACGTGTAGTAATTGTACTTTATATTATTGCAAGTGATAAATGTTACAAATATGAATTATATTTATTTAATTGATGATGAATCGGGTATCCCCCAGGTTCAATTGCGAATGAATATTAAATCAAACTATATATTTAGAAATTTATGAATCACTTTGATCGATATAGTACTCGATGTCGGTAATTAATAAGATACTCCCGTTGATATAAATTTTACATTAAAGATACGTGTATATATCCGAAGATTAATTTATGCTGTTATAACGATCGCGATAGTGTTTTCAGAAGCAATATAAATAACATTAGAATTTCATAAAACGTATATTTAGTCTTACGAGAAAGGGTTAATTCAATCAATCAAATCGCTTTGTATTTACTAATTTCAATTACGCATGTTCGCAAAAATATAATTGTACAAGATATACTCACTAATTTATTTATACGATGTACGAGATAAAACCTTATATTCACACGATATTTCTTAGAAAATTTGGTTTTAAAAATAAAAAATACGTTGTTGAAAGTGCGCGTAAATTTATATTTCCATCGGGTGTTCCGGTGTGTGTTAAATAGCATGTGCCAGAGGAATTATGGATTCAGATTGTCTTTTTTTTTTTTAATTTACTTAACAAAATTTATCGAAGAAGATTGATTTAGTCTTTAAATGTATGGAAAACGTTTATTTTCCCGTGAATACATTACAAACTCATGCATATAGAAAAAACAACTCTATTAACGTTTCTTATTATATATATACTTATTATTCAACGTATACTGCAAATAAAGAAAATACTATTTCAAAGGAAACGTATTTATTTTTTTTTTCTTCACTTTTCGAGAATAATCTTGCGTTTTTAACTCTTGCGCAAAGTATCTTGTGGATAAAAACTTTATTCTAATATATTTCTAACATTCGCATTGTAAAGAGAAGTATATAGTAAATGTGGTTAGAGTTACATAAATATATTTGGATTGAAAGGGGATATTGACAGCTCGGTATAATGCAGGGAAATTTAAAAAAAAAAAACATAAAATCACCTGTTTATAAGAAAAGTAAAGTTAATGTAATTACTTGTAATTTTCTTGCTGCTGCATTAATTATACATACACTTGATGCGTTTACGCGATTGAATAATGATAATTGCATTTCGTAATGACCGCCGTGGTGAATTAATAATACCAATATTTACTTTGGTTATGTATAGCGAATCGAACGAACGAAGAATGAACGTATTCCAATAAAAAATATCGGGTTCCTGCAGTATTGCTGGATAAGTATTGTATCTCACGAACGTACATACGCGACGAAGAATATAACGCGTAATACTTACATAATTAAGACGGAACGTCTTTAACACTTGGAAAACGAGCTCGGGGTGCAGAGCGTCACTTAAAAAGGGGATACGTAATTTATGCACGGGAAGAATTTCGTTGACGCAAATTACGAGTGCAATCAGTTAATAGGAAATCCGGTATCAATCGGCTCACCGAAATCTCCCGTATTTCGGGTGTTATAAATACCTCGTGGATTCGGCAGCACGCGCGGTGAACGATTGAGTCATCGTGGTGGCACACGCACCAATCGCGACAAATAAGGATTTGGCCCTCCCGAATCAAACGGGCAGTTGCAAGGGGGGTGGCGCTACCGGAATGGAAATCGCACGAGTGCGCGCATAACTTGGCCTGACATCACGAGTTCCTCTGCATATATATATAAAGACCCACACCCGAGTGTCCATGTGAACGATGACGTCACTCGCGACGCAAAACAACCTAGCTACATTATCTATCTCGCTCTCTCTCTTTCTCTATTCTTGGCCCTCTTTCAGAGGTGCGCCACTATTACTACAGGGTGGTTTACAAACCGATCAACTATTTACCGAATCTATACTGAAATTTGGGCTTGACATTTGTTGTAGAACAGAAAATTGTATTATATTATTCCCGGATTTTATTGCAATTGATGCGGTTTCGTTTCAGTGAGATTAAATATAAGAGCAATAAAGAAATATAAATACAACACGTACACTTACACGCCAGCAGTGCAAAGATCATTGACACGAGGAAGAAACATATTTTAACCACTTGTAGCACTTCCGCCATTCGGTCATGTATACTAAAAAAGAATATTTGAATATATTCGCAATTGAACCATATTTGGCGGGAAATATGAAATTTATAAAGGAATTGAGCAATGCCCGACAATGTACAGTTACATAATATTAAAAAACAAATTTTGTTTAGAAACTATTATTGATACAGTCTTCGTTAATACACGCTTTTTAAATATTGTGCATTTGAATGTTCGCGTAGGCACCGTCTATCACTTTCGTCATACGATGTCTCATTTTGTTTGGTTGATTTCCTTTTTCCGTGAATGCTATACTCAGCTTTGGTGCTACAAGATTGGGTGCAGTCTCCTCTGGTAATGAGCGAGTGAGCTATATTTAGGAGTCAATTAATGAAAATATGTCTGGAGTTTGACGAGAGCTGTCGTTTATTCTTCGTCTCTTCGCAATTTTTCGAGTACTATGCTTTTGAGTAACACTCCTCGTAATTACTTCTCCTTTTTATCTTTTAATACGCACACGCACGTACACTCATTTTTAAACGGGCGGACAATTTATTTGGATATATATATTTTTAGACGTATTACGAAATGTATACTCACTTGTGGATATGTACGGTTATTACGTTCTATATAACTTAATCTAAGAAAATAAATTCATTGAAAAAAAAAAGGAAAAATGTGTAACATATACGAATATTTGAAATTGCAGCCACTTGACGAAAACTACGACGTGGGAGGACCCCAGGAAAACAGCTGCAGCAGCGAGCGTTGCGGCAGTCGCAGCCGCGGTCGAGAGCGGCAAAACTGGTACCACTGCTGCGGCCGGTGGTAACGCATTAGGACCACTACCGGATGGCTGGGAGCAAGCGAGGACACCCGAGGGTGAGATTTACTTCATCAACCACCAGGCGCGCACTACTTCCTGGTTCGATCCGCGAATTCGTAAGCATCATTTACATCCTTCTTTATCTCTTTGGTATATACACGAACGATGAGTGAATTACGCGATAATTACCACCGTACAGTATTTTAATGACATTATTTATGTTCTTCTAGAATATAAACAGGCGTACTGCACTTAAATTTCTTGAGATTTGACATTCACTTATCTTTTAGTCACATTTATATTCTTTAAGAAATTTCCATACCGTTTTATGAAATCGAGCTCGTGTTATTCAAAACCACTATAAGTATACTATATTTTTTTTATATGAATTACATTGATAAAACACGCTAGGCGCGCGTACATTCGTTAATTTATTCTCAACTACACACCCAACCGATTAATTTTTTTTTAATCATTCTACGTTCAAAGTACATATTGGCTTTGTAGTATTATCATAAATCGTTAACCCGTAGCAATAGTAGAAGAATTCATAAACACATTAATTCGCTCACTCCATTGTCTATATACAGAAATTAATAAATTATATATGTATATATATATATACTCACCACAAATCGTAAAATGAAGTTATACACATAGTAACATGCAATATTGTAATTTAAATAGCGATACACCTGCAAAGAGCTCCAACATCCGGTGCCATGTTACCGCAAAATTGGCAGATTCAACAACAAGGTGGTGGCGGTATTCAAAGTAATCAAACGCTTCAAGCTTGTCAACAAAAATTACGTTTACAAAATCTTCAAATGGAAAGAGAGCGTTTGAAACAGAGGCAGCAAGAGATTATGCGACAGGTCAGTTCGGTAAATATCATTCCAATTGCTTATTTATTTTACTGGTTTGATTACTTTTTAACAGTCTTTCCTAATAATCAGAACGTCACCACTCGTTTGCTAAGGTTAAAAAATTTAATAACTAAATTTCTACATTATTTTAATAATATATCAAGTAATTATTAATAACATCGTTTAGTTGTATTCATATTTCGTCGTTCAATCACTTTTTACAAAAATAAAAGTAAATTGTTTGTATTTTTCAATGCACAAGTAGTTTTATAACTTTATTACTTTCGTTATTTAATTTATACAGACATTTATCCGCAAAAGTTCGAAACAGACGTTATAATAATTATCAAGAGTGTAAGATATAATTTATCGTTTTTTTTTTTCAATACGTTAATCAACGCTATTATATTTATTCTCGGGCAAACATGTAAATATTTATAATTAATTTTAAAAATAACAAATTAAAATTATAATTATATTAATATTTTATAATTTCTTTTAACGTAGCAATAAACATTCTGTGAGTTTCAATCGATTACGTATCCTCCTATATCCTAACTCAATATAGTAATCAAACCACTATAACCAATTATATCGATACGCCATAAACACTACTTTAATTACAATTACAGCAGGAATTAATGCTGCGGCAGAGTACAACAGATGCTGCGATGGACCCATTTTTATCAGGAATCAACGAGCAGCACGCTCGCCAAGAAAGTGCGGATAGTGGTTTGGGTCTTGGCTCTGCATATTCTTTACCGCATACACCCGAAGACTTTCTAGCAAATATCGACGATAATATGGATGGCACAAGCGGTTAGTACTTGTATCCAATTTTAATTCCATCTTAATTTTGTTACCCTTGCGTTAATACAAAATATTCTATAGAAGGCGCTCCTATGGAAACCCCAGATTTGTCAACATTAAGTGATAACATTGATTCGACTGATGACTTAGTGCCTTCTCTTCAGGTATACATATATATACTTATTTAATTTTTAACTACATTTCTTGGGTTCCTAGAGATGTAATAAATAATATTATTTACTTTTCAGCTTGGTGAGGATTTCAGCAACGACATCCTGGAAGATGTTCAGTCATTGATTAATCCAGTTGGTAATACTACCAAGTCAGAAAATATTCTCACGTGGTTGTAGTGTCCGTCGATTCGAAGATGTGCAAATGCGTTGTAAAACAACTCGGATACATTTATCGAACGACTCTACGATACATAAGAGAGAAAGTCAATACTTTTTACGGGACATAAGTGCATAAGAACTCATCGAATTTTAGAGCCTACAAAGTCCGTATACACATTTACACTTTTTTTGACGAATGTGTACGTATATAAATCAAACATTGTGTACATAACTTCTCCGTTGCTGTCAATTTAGGTGCAACATTATAAGGGGAATAAAAAAAATTCAAACTTGAGCAATATTTTACCTATTAAGGATTCGACGTTAGGTCTAAAAAGAAGTGGCCAAAGTAGCTCTACTGGCGAAATGTAATGACGTTCCTGTCCATGTTCATTCAATAATCTTATATTATTTTAAAGTGTTGAATTCAACTGATATCATGACGTATCAGAATCAATTTTATGTATTTAAACGCAAAATTCTTAATCTTAAATTTCTTTTAGTTACTTTACAAAAAAAAAAGATAATTTGAAGACATATATCTTTTATTCATCATTTTTAGTTTTATTTTAATCATAAAATGACAAATCGAAAGAGAGTTAATCTTTCATTTTAGATCTCAGAAATTTTATGTTTGACGAAAGGACAGAAACGTCAAGAAATGAAGCATTTTTTAGCAATAAATCGAGGTTCGAATTTAGTGTTTTTAAAACAAGGGCGAGATATGTATAAAAATCGCAAATAATAAGATAATAATTGCGATTCGAGCGCGTACCGCAGCTTTCAAATGATGTTCGTAGGTTAACAATGTGCCTTGACCTTGCAATCAATTACACAAAACCCGGCGACAGGGATTTGTCGCGTTTTAAAGGTAATAACCGTCCATATCAATTTGTTTATCCGAACAATTAGCAATTGTTGAGAAGCGTATATCATGTTTTTTAGATAAACTTTTAAATATTCGAATATTAAGCAGTGCGAGAGCAAAATAAAAGTATATATATTTTTTTTATATATAAAGTCTATACTTGTTATGGATTACCAGTTATTGGAAAGAAAGTAAGGAAACCGAAAATATTTGTGAAAAAATTCTTTAGAAAGTAAAATTTCTTATGTGTCTTACATGATGCAATTGCGCAGCTATATACAACGAGAGTTATTAAGGAATGAAATTATATGATATTTACAGAATATCGAAATAGTTTTTAGCTTTAAGGGCTTATTTCGACTGTCTCCCATTTTACGGATATGTGAAAAGGGAAGACAGACCGATTTAATGTACTTTCTTTTCTTTCTTTTTTTTATTAAGAAAACACAATGTATTAATTTCGTGTATCGACTGCTCGTTTTTTCTTTCTTGTATTGAATAATGTTGGTAAATTTGATATTACACCTTTACATGTAATTAAGTTTATGGCAGCTTATAAAGTATTCGCGCAATCTCGCGAGAAAATGACACCGACGACGTTGAGTTTTCAACAAAAAATGTATTTTTTACGTGCTCGCGAGAGACTGGCATATTTTTTACCATTTTCGTGAAAACTGTAACGTCATGTCATGACTTTTACACGTCCTTTTCTCGGATTGACCGCGAGAGTTTAATAAAACTAAAACCTTGAAGGTATTGTTGTAACGAAGTATATATGCTACCGTCTTGTTGTGGATAAGAAGCTAAAGTTTGTGTTCGACTGCATATAGAGAGACGTTCTCGTCTTTTCCCACGTTTCGGAAAAGTCGTGGATACGACAATGCGCATATCGAAACTATGATAACGTAAACAAGTTTTTATTAAAGTTAACTTTTTTTAAACGTTTGAGCGTCGAATGTCTTAAAAGAAGAAGACTATTATGAACGTTGTCAACTACGCGACAACTGCCTTTTGTACTGTGCTTTATCGATAAACGTGTGAATTTAAATGGAATTGCCTGCGCGTAATTCCTATTGCAATAATGAATATGCGGAAAGCGGGTCGAATTTCCCGCCTTACTCCTGAAATTTATCGACTAACCGTACGTCGCGCGAGAGAAACCGTCTTTACCGACTGCACAATTCAAAATTTGTGAGCGTTTGTTTTGCAAAGGAAAAAGTATGTTTAAAAACATCCTTGTCAATACGGTTTAATTTAAAAAAAATCTGTGAATATGTAAATAACCTAACATTTGTTTGGAAAACATCTCTTTTGTTTAACAAAGTATTCATATGATTTCATAAAGCATTATGATTAAATACGAAATTACTATATTTGAAACAAATAATTGAACAAAATATAGTTTGGAAAAGATTTTTAAAAAATCGTTGTAAATTTTTGTATTTGAATCTAGCAGTTATTTGAGTGTTCATATTATAATTTATGAAAGGTACGAATATTTATTTATATAGAGATATGCGTTTTTTGAACAATATTTTAAAACGAAAAAATACTTTAGATAAGTATTAAAAAAAAATCAATATTTTAAATTTGAATCGCGATTTAGCAAAATAAATGCGAGAATAAGAATAACGTTTTGATTATTTTTTGTTTGTCAGCGTTAGATATATAGAAAAAGCAAGTTTCTCTCTGGAAGCGCGACAAGGTATATATTTCGATGACTTTCAGGAGCCCAACTTATTTTTACGAATTCGTATTATGTATGATTTCAACAATTTTTTTTCTCTCTTAGCCGGTAATAATACTTTTTAATTGTAATATCCTTCTGCTTAGAGTCTAAGCTGAACATTTAGATTTCGTCGAGGGAAGCTTTGTATTTTCTTTTTTTTTCGTCCAGTCAGTGATGACGGTGATTTATTTGTGTAACGAATTATGTCATGAGTTTTGTGTCTCGCGAATTCTTACAAATTATATACTACGATTCTTTTTTTAAGCAAAAACAACAGATACGTACGTTTTTAATCTTTGTCGTGATCGCGTTTCCAGGTGCCTCTGCGAAAGTCAAAACGCTTCTTACGTTTTGTATTGATGCGAGATTAACAAAGGAAGCGCAATTGATTGTTTTTTATTTTATTTTTTTTAATATCAGTATTTAAACATGCTCATCGGCGATCATTTGTGACGTACATTTTTATATAGGTAACAAGTGCCTTAGCAATAACTGTAACAGTAAATATATTGTTTACTTGCTCATAATCAACGTGTATTATTGATATTTATTTATAAAATTTATCCCTCAACCAATCGATTCATTTATGCGCTTTTATCATTATTTTATAATTTCATTTGAAGGTTTCAAATATTCAACGAAACTTACGATCATTGGATCAAAGCTATTCACTAAATATTTCTTCGAACGTAACTTTTCCAAGAATTAAATTCTCATCAATATTTGTTCTAGTCTTATAAGATATTGAAATAAGTTTAGTAATAATCATTTTCAACTCGGTTCCTTTGTTTGTCACAGTTAAAATTAACTGTATTTATGTACTCTGAGGTCAACATTCCTATAAAACAATTTAAATGTTTCAATTGCAAACGTCAAGTTTATACCTTTGACAGTTTTTTGGAAACTACATAATCATAATGAATTTGCTGTAGTCTATCGAAGGTAAGTTTAATATTTTTACTTTTATAGTATATGTTATTAAAACGTAAACTAATCGATGAAAACAATTTGATATATACCGTGGAAGTTTATAATAGAAATGTGTCGAAAATGTATGTAAAATTATCTGTTCAATGTATTGAAAATTAGACTTGCTTAGAGAATTCGATCGATTTTGAAATACTTTTTTTTTGTAATTGTAAATACTTCTTGCGGGTACGAAATTATTTTAATTAAATAAATAGTAAAAGTAAGCAAAATAATATATAAACGTATCGAATTTTCGGTACTACAATTAATGTAATAGATTTGAATTTAAATACATTATTTATGTGAACAAATTCAATTTTCTATAACGAAGTTAATATTGTTTTGAATCGAGTATTTATGGGATGTTAGTGCTTCCTTCACGTACAAGAGTGTTTATGAAAAATCCGTTATACAAATTGTCGATTGTCGTGAAATTGATAAAGTACGGTGTTAAATGATACAAATGTATCGATTTCGACTGCTCGATATAAATAATTATCACAAACGAGAATAAAAAATGTGCGAGTAATCGTTATGTAATAAATGATGATAGTGAAAAAAGTGAATAAATAATTGGTTTCAGGGCAAGGTGAAGGGCATTCGTTGAAATATGTCACTCGACTCATCAGCCCTTTTCGCAAAAGCAGCGGAGAAGATCTACTCGTGGCACAGCAAGAATTATCCGAAGAATCTACTACTTCTACCGGTTCTCCTGCTGTTAAATCACTTGGTGGCCATAGTCGAGCTGCTCAGCGCAATATGGATCAACAGCCTTGGACTATTTTCTCACGGATCCCACATGATCTTCAACAGTATCGTTTTAACCGGTCTGATCACATCTGTCTTCGTGAATTGGCAAGACAAGAAACGTTACACGATCACTTACATCCATTTGGTAGTTCGTACCAATTTCGTAGTCGGCGTAATATTCTTAAGTAACAGCATCGTCGTCGGTTACATGAGCGTGTTGAATGCAATCGAACCACCGGAAATCAGGTACGAAAGCCTCGTATACTTAATCCCCGTACCAGCGCTTTTATTGAATCTCGTGAGTATCTACGTTATTTTGCACGACGAGGATAAGGAGGATGATCAAGACGAACGCAAGAGAGTCGTCGTTGACAAAGACGACGAGCTTGAAGTTTGCAAATCAGCTAAGACCATTTGTCATCATATATTGGCTAATGCATTGGGCTCGATTGGGACGATCGTATCAACGGTTCTTGTACAAATTCTTGGGTGGACCGCTGCTGATACGGTTTCCTCCATTTTCACCGTGTTTTTAATGTCTCTTTGCGCGGTCTATCTTATCAAGGAGTCCATCGATTTGACCATCGCTATACGTAACAAACAACCGGATGTATTTACCGTTTCTTCGTACATGAAGAGGGAGATTCAACAATTCACCAATATTTTTACCGTATGACCCGCGTCTTCTACCCCTGGACATTTTAATCGAACGATGGATTTTTCTTTTTAATATTCTACATGGACGTTTCATTTCATTTTATTCACGATATACACCGATGCACCTGTAGCGTTCGGTTATACTAGTATATTAATTTTAATAATCATCAATTTCAAGGTATTCGTTTACTTTGCTTCTTCTCAGCCGGTTTTCTTTTTGTATACTTATTGAAATATTACTCAATTTCAGAATATATTACACTCGAGCAAACCCACGAATTTAATGAAATTTAAAGTAATCGCGATTTTAAATATATTTTCTTAAATTCAACAATACATAATTTAGTTTATAATGATGATGTGGTAAAATCGATAATCCCGCAATACACCACCTCGGAATTAATGAATCGCAATATATATGCACGAGTGAGTAAAAAGACTATGAAAAAAATGTTTCTTTTACATTGACGATAAGAATTTTTTTTCTACTCTGATTTTACGTTAAAACGCATTTTATTTTTATATTTTTTGCATGAACCAATTAATCGATATTGATAATCAAGTGCCTTTTATACATTGACTTTACTCTTTGACTATTCACTTTACTATAAGAATTATAACGTAATACAATGATAATGATAGTTATATAATGTAAGCGTAACCAAGAATACTCAATTATTGTGAAAATTTACGTTTAAGTTTTTATATATACAATGTATTGTAATTATAAATTTCGAAGGGAAGCAGCCTAGCCGATAGATGCCAGCATAGTAAAATAGGTTGAGTGTTACATTTATTTAATGGGGTGGCTTACCCGGTGGATTACCGACCGAGCCAAAAAAGGTAATTATTACATTTATTTTAAAAAAACGCAATTTTATGCAAAACCCGAATACAGAAGCACTAGATCATTCAATAATAAGTTATTCTACAAAGTTCCAGGTGAATACGACAAAGACACCCTAAAAAATTTCTGCACCGAAAAATCACAGAATATCATACATTTTCGATTCAGAAATTTTTTAGTGTGCCTTTATTGTATTGTAGAATGACTTGTTATTTAATTATTTAGTGCTTCTGTATTCGGATTTTGCATAAAATTGCGTATTTTTTAAATAAATGGAATAATTATCTTTTTTTGTTCAGTCGGTAACCTACCGGGTATGCCACCTCCTTAAACATCCAAGGAAATACATTTCGAACAGTCTTAAATAATTACTCCCTGCACATTATTCTGTACAAATTAAACGTGCTCTTGAAATTTTTTATATTGAGATATTATACAAATGTGCAGGGATTGTATGTGTAATTATCCTCGAAATAATAAAATTCATTAAATAAAGATAATAATTGAATTATTTTGGTAGGTCGGTAACTATTAGCTACGCTGTCTTCCATAATTGTACAACTGTATTTTTGTACGATCTCTAATAAAGTGTGTGCTTTTATAGTGTGTATTATTATATTTTTATCGTATTCTTATTAATCGTGTTTTAAACATTTTTAACCTATTATTGCTGTAATGTAATATTAATTATTTTAATTATTTAAACATCTAAACACTAAACTGGAGAGAGATCAGTGTATAAAAAGAAAATATTACCTACAGAGAGTTTCACGTGTTTCCCTCGGGTGGCCGTGTTTACGAACTCGAACCTAAATCAAATTACTCGGACGGTAAAGAAATTGTCTACATTACCCATCATGGTAAATATAATTATAAACAAAATGTAATTCAATAAATGTGATTATACACATACATACATATAATTACTATGTATTTGTATTATTCAACAAAAAATTGTAAACTATACCAATATTTAAACTTACAGGTACATTATTTTTTTAGTATATCGTTTCAATAATAAAAATAAGTAATAGTTATAATAGTAGTATTGTTTCATCCAAAAAGACTACATATAACGCTACGAGGTAAATTACATTTAATCAGAAAAAAATAAAATAATAAATAATTTAATATATTTGAAAGTAGTCAACAAAGAATTCAACGAATGCAGTTTCATTCGTGTACTATAATGAAATTAATTATATTCATTTTCTAAGCTTGTGTGTCACGAATTAATTATATTCATTCGATTGTCATATAAAAAATAGTATAATTAGTATAATAGGCTCAAGTATATTCTTACACTGAGAGAAGAGTTTTATAAAAATTACCATACCATTCAGTAACAATTACAAAACATTTTTGTAATGGATCCTCAAACTGTAAAAATAATAATTTTTACTACATTGATCTGTAATTTTTACGATTTCGTCTTGCAAATATGACCAAACAATGATAATAATTACAATGCAGAATGGTAAAAATTACAAAACAGTACAGTAAAAATTATTATTTTTACAGTTTGAGGATCCGTTACTAAACTGTTTTGTAATTGTTACTGAACTGTATTGTAATTATTACAAAACTCTGCTCTCAGTGTACTGTTTGGTGGTAAAGCCATAGTATGTATATATTTAAAATGTAGATATTTATGTGTATATATTTTATAATGAAAGCTGTGTCTCTTAATTTTTTAAAAGTAAACTGCGATAAGAATTAATAATCAGGGAAATAATAAAGAAACAAAAGAAAAGTTATTGTAGATATTAGTGTAACAGTAGAGTAGAACAATCGAAATTAGTCATGATGAGAAGAAGTAAAGGCATCGAAAGAAATCGATCTCTCTATCGCGCATCGTCGAAATAAAGAAGCTTATTTGCCCGAGAGCAGGAGCAGGAGCAGGAGTAGGAGTATAGGAGCAGCATATAGCCATCGGTCTCTCGAGTGCGCAGAGAAGCGGAGACAGCAGATTCGTGATTTGGGTGTGCAGCGAAGGGGTGGGGTCCAAGAGTTGGGGAGCTAACGGCATAATGCGAGGGTGTAAGCCGGGATCGACGAAACACCCCTAGCCACGATATGGGGTGAGCCTGTTCCTACGATTTTTACCGAAAAACTACGAAAAATGTATATATCGAGACGGTATATACAGTTATACACGACACCTATGTGCACAGAGAAAAGAGAAAGAATACACTCGCACCCCTCGGAGTCTGACGCCCATCTCATTTTTCGCTCAAACAGAAATCGAAATTTCGTTTTCTCTCCGCGTTTTTCCCTAACGGGGAACTCTCGTTTTAACGAGCGACGGTGCACGCGCTCCTTGATGATCGCTTCACATGTATGTAGGATATATACATATATATATACTCCAATAATTTATTTTGTTAATGGGATTTTTCAACGTCGAAGCATCGATTAAAACAACAACGGCATCTGTAATTATAACGTACACAAAAGTAACGATTGCGCTATAGTTTCAAAAGTATACTATACCATTGCTACATAGAATTTTTTACATTTTCCTTATTTTTAATATAAACTAGCTGAAATCACTCGGTCACTAACGCATGTTCTGCAATTTTTTTTATATTCACTAGTCTTTGATCCATTAATTGTTATCTTATCTTACAATTATATTTACAGTTTGTAAAAACAAAAATCTTCGATTGGCATAAAGGAATCATCGATTTTGAATTTAGTTTCCGAAGAACAAAACAAGAAATAAAGAATTTTTAATATAAATGACAATAATGTATTAGTTTCCACCAGCGAATCAACATTCGCGAACACAATAATGCTCATTTTTACTTAATCCAAACTAATAGTTTTCAGCACATTTATTTATAAATTCATATACGATAATCGAGCTTGTTTTGTACAAGACGATAAACATTTTCTTAGGCTGTTTGGATTTATCAAGCGTAACCAGTGAAACAGACGAATATGTATATATGTGTAACGTATCACCCTGTACAATGTAACACGCAAATTTATGACAGGAGAAATGAATGATTATTAATATACGTGTACGATATTATATCTACAACAAAAAATCAATATAATCAGTTTAGTTAGAACACTCAAAACTTTCAACAATATCGATGATGTATATAGATCACTCAATATATATATATATATATATATGGTTGATTACATCACTTCCTTGAATAAATTACTTTTACAGATTTGATCGAACTTATAAGACCCGGATTAATTATTCCAATAATTTTTATGTCGGCCATAGTATCGATTCTCTTATGTCAAATCGTATATATCTATAAAAACGAAAAGTTCATTTTCCATTTGGTATAATATTTTATTTTTATTTTCTTTAAATATATACATTCGGTGATAACACTGATCATATTATTTGATTTATCTTTATTACGTGTATGTATATCATAATTGTTAATTGATTGTATCAGTAATCTAAACGTTTTATAATGTATAAAATCATGTACATGCACCGTTCAGTGCGACGCGTTGTTAATATATAATGTTTTCTGCATTATTTTATTTGTTATAATAGATATTTTATTAGTATTGTCATGAATGCTTATACAACATTTATTTCTTACCGTATATTCATTTACAAATAATATTTTTCATAACGTAAAGAATACGTATACGTGAACGTTGTTGAAATAACGAGTAAAATTGTACCGAGTTTGTAATTTAATAATAATTTAATAATGTACAATCTGAAAGAGTGTTATTTGAATATCGAAATTGAAGGTAATACCAAGAGAGATTTTCCAATTTCCTGAAGATATTAAAAAACAATTAAATTTTATACAGATTCAACGAAATCATAAAAATATATATATATGAATATGAATATGTATGGATACACACTGCATTGGTATTTAGGTATAACGCTGCAGTGAGGAAGGAAATATATTTATGGTTAAATCAAAAGAAAATATTAAAAACAATCAGTCTTCATCTTTAACATCCCCAATTTCCACTTAGACATTTCTCCTTTCCATTGTCCTCTTTAATCCTTACCGTCCTTATACCGGTGCGCACCTTCGTTCTCCATATAGATCCGCATCTGCCAGCCATAAGAAATTACGAAAATTTTACAACGCGCCGTAAAGTTGCGCGTGCTCGAGGCGGGGCACGAGACCGAAAGGGTTGCCGGTGTAACCACCATTTTTTTTACTCCACTTTCTCGGGGTGCAGGCAATAATATTTTTCGGTGCAATTGCGCCGTCGTAAAGCATGGACGTAACGCTCTCCCGCACGCGCTAAGAAGGTCATTCCGAATATATATATACATACATAAGTAAGACCGGTGCTGCGAGATACGGATATATAGATATATATACAGGCGAGGGTCGAACTATGGCCCAAGAAAAAGTTTTAAAAAGCGATGAAAAAGCGGGTGACCACGAGAGATTAGTGCTCTGTACCTGAAACTTTTTCAACTCTTTATTTGAGGACAAAAACCGAGCGCTCAATACGGACGATTGTTCTCGGGTTTTTCTTGTCCATACTGCCATCCTCGCGTGCATATAGTTATACTTTTATATATATATATATATACACGTTGCACGCGGCTGTCGTAAAATTTTCGAGGGGGCGACCTTTTCAATAAGCTTGGCATTCAACCCTTTTTCAGAGGAGTACACCAAGACTGCTCCTTTTTTCTTTAGGGAAAAATGCGAGATTTGGATAATCTCGAGCTCTTAATCCTGGCTCCGGATATCTCGAAAAAATTGAAAAAAATCATTTTAATGGCTGAAAGACAACCACTTGGAGATTAAAAGATTTAGATTTATATTGTTTAAATTGCACCTTTACACACCCTTTCTCATGTCGTATTCTTCGTGGTTTTTTCATTAATTTTTTTTACTATTATTTTATACAAGTTGATTTACTTTACAATTAATTATGTATTATGTTTATATAAAATTGATTAAGTTAGCGTTTACGTGCATTCAGTTTTTATAAGTATATATTTATTTTTATGTACGTAGAAATATCTATAAATATTATCATTCTCATTGTTTTGAAATATTATTATTATATATATATATAAATTGATCAAAAATATATATCTAGTTTATAATATTTTTTAATGCGATAATTTTCTAAAATTAGTAAACTAGATAATGTAACTTTTTAAAACTTTCTTTCTGACCTTGAAATCATTTGAATTTTACTTTGCTTTTATTTTATTTTAGTAAGCTTATACGAAATTATTTGAATAATAATAATGAATAAAAATAAAGTTTTGTTTTTATCAATGAAATACAAAAAGCGTATCATATAATATTATTTGAGTATATGTCAATATAAATTGATTTATAATAAATAACATTTCAATATATTTCAAATCAATGAGAATGATAATATTTATAAATATTTCTACGTAGATAAAAATAAATATGTACGTATAAAAACTGAATGCACGTAAACGCTAACTTAATCAATTTCCACCAAATAAATTTTCATCACGTACACGCGTACCTGTTAACTCCTCATCATCAAGAAGAAAAAAAAATTCCACATGTCGCAACAATTAGGGAAGCACAAGTGCGTCCCCTCGACAGCTTTTACCACAAAAAAAGCACACGTATCCTTGTACGGATGAAAAAAAACGTAAAGGAATCCAATAAATATAAAGCAGTCGAAAGAAGTAGCAAAAAAAAAAACGTGAAATCAACAGTGCCGGCGCGTGTCGGCACGTATATTTAACGCGATCCCCATACACACACATATACACATGGGAAGAGAGGTAAAAGCCTGCAGGTATATTGAACCTGCGAAGGGGGAGTTTTTTTTCGTCGATTAAAAAAGTGCGGGTATAAAAAAACGCACCCTCTCGAAGTCGATCCACCAATAAACGCGAACGATATGACGACCGACAAAAAACTCCCCTCGATACCTCCATTGTGCGCAAGGGTAGTCGTGTATACATACAAACACACAGTAATCCGAGAGTGTAAAAAGAAAAAAAAGCGAAAAACACGCCCGTAAAATCGTTTGATCTTCCCCCTTTCGTTTCACGTCTCTCAACAGGTTGATCGTACGCCATTGTGTAAGTCCGACCCCTCGCGAGGCGGTGCCGCGATGTGGTTTTTTTAGATTGGCTGTTCAAAAAAAAGGGGTGAAACCCTCGTAGACGTTTTGACGTGTCAATTAGGGATTATTACGAGAGATATATACAGCAACTCTTTTTAACGATGATGGGTTTCATTTTTCACCGATTATATATCCTATACATATAATGGGGGGGTATAGGTTATTTTCGTTTTACCTCTTTTTAAATAGCTCTTTTAAGTGTTATTTATTTTTGTGCTTGTCACGCAAACTCAATGAAAATTCAAGTAGGATTGGGACTATGAAATATCTTAGGACAATCACTTTAAATAGAATGTAACAAACGGATAATTATTTTATTACATTTGCTCAACATTTATCGTTTATTTTTAAATCGTACTCACTACAGTTACTGGATCTATATAGATAATATCCCGTATTTTTCAAAGTTATGAAATTAAACTTAAAATTATCTTGTTTATAACTGTTTGGAACGCAAGCGTAATACTATAATAAATAGTATAAACAATCCAATAGAAATCAAGCATATATACGCCAAATCTACAAGTGGTAAATTTTAAGTCCAGTGTTAGCTCATATAGATGAAAATGTATGTTTTTATTTTATATAACTAATGCATGCTGGATATAACGAATACATTCGTTAAGTAGTATCGAAATGTTAATTGTTAAAGATAAAAAACTGAATCTGAATCATGGTGAATAAAATTATTCTCAAATGTACCAGTAAGGAAAGGTAATTTGTTTGTCGAATAGGAAATATCGAGGTTCTGTCATAGGAAATAAAGATTATAAACACGTAATTCAAAATATTAACCGCAACGTTTCTGACCAATATGGACAATTAACAAGAAAGCTTGATGGGCTTTGACGTGTATCGTTAACAAGAAACTAATCCCACTTTCACCTAAAACGACTCTGGGCATCATTAAGCACAAAATTCGAAATTTAAAACCGATAAAAAAAATATTTACGACATTACGCTAGATATACATATATACATACATATATACGTATACCTGTGCGCATACTTACTCGCGCTTCGATTTCCTACATATTCAAATCGGGTCTATATAAACAAATATACGAGTCTCATTAACATTGAACGCCTCATAAAAACCGAGCACTTTCACCTCGATGCACGAAAGCAAAGCAACCGTAAAAACACGCTTTTACACTGAATTCCCTCTCCCTCCCAAAAAAAAATGAAGGAATGATAGAAAAAAAATGAATAACCCACGCGAAAAGCGAAAAAAAAAATAGAAACGAATGCAGTATATACCCTAAAGCGAACGTGAAACAGGCGTTATTCATCATCATCATCTCTGACGAAATCGTGCGGATCATGCAGAACCGTTCGATCATTCGCCGATGAAAGTATCATTATTCCCCGGTAATTCGTAGGCAGCTTGACGATGACGCGGCGTATAGATCGATCACCTGACGGTGGCTTCTGCACTCGACCCGCGGATTCGATCCACTCTTACATATATATATGTTATTCATTTCGCTTTTTATACTTCACTCCCCGAATTCTCCAGTTTGTCGCGTATACGCTTCGATCTTTTATACCGAGGGTTCTTCATTTCGTTCGTATTATAATTCGATTTTTATAACATTCGCCATTTCCATATATATATTTGCGTTTTTAATAATCGCGATTTGCAATTTCATCAATTTTATATACGGTAATCCCGTGCACGAGATGATTACGTCAAATTGTTGCAATATTTTAACAACCTTGTTTTTAATAATTGGAATATACGCGTATAATATATCGCGTAGAGTTATTAGTTTTGCGACACAAATTTTCTTTTAGATTTATATAGATATATATATACGTAAACCGAGCGATTTAATTATAGTAGAAAATACCTGTTGAAGCTTATGGGCTTTAAATGTTTTTACTCGTAGTTTGTTTCTATTTACATTTGCGTTCCAGTCTAACCATTACTCGGATTAATTTTAATAAATATTTATTATATAAGTAAATACATAAATAAATAATAAATAAATATAGAATTTAACATATGTTATAGATTGAAGGAGTGCTTTTAAATTTTACTCAAAACGATAATTGATATTGACGCTATAGGTATATTTAAATATATCCCAATTTGCGACTTACGTCACAAATGTTTGGTTCGTAAGTCGATGAAAAATATTTATTTTGAAACGTTTGTTTAGTTTGCTTTGTTTTGATGGAAAAATTAATCTCTTGTGAATTATCAACAAATGACTATACGGATACCGTCTTCTATTACAATAATTAATAAATCTGTATATCTGTTCGATCAATACATTACGCTCGAATATTTACAATTTAAAAGACAGATTTTACTTTATATTAGTAATAATTCTATATATCGAATCAAACCGAATATTTGAACAAAAAGACAAAGTTCTTCAGAACGCATTGTCAAAATATATAGGAACATATGCGCACCTCCATTAAAACGATAAGTCACTATAAACACCACGGAAACCTCGAACAAAAAAGAAAAGTATAGATACAGCAATAAAAAAATTTAGTAATTCACCCACATCAAGCACATTTTCTGCGACACCGCTTCATAAATTATTCCTATTCACCGAGAAAACGCGGTTCTTTCAGCTTGAACTGTATACTCAATGTGCATCCCTAATGGGTCCCGTAGTCCATTGACATAGGCTTTTTTCCCCTGCTTGGTGTTTCGAGCGCGCATGCATACGTTCAGTCCTAGGACGATGATCTGCGAGAAAACGCCGCAGTTCTTTCAATTTCCAGCTCGGTGAAAAAAAAGGAGGCGACCGTTTCCGGCCTTCACGAAAAAAAAAGACTACTCTCTCTCTCTCTCTTTCTCTTTCCCTCTCTTTATCTTTCTCTAGCTTCTTTTTTTTTGCGAGGCGTTCGGACATTCTATGAGGAGTCTTTTTTCTCCTTGTTACGCGGGGACCGCATGTCGGACAAATTCGTCGTAATACTTTTTAATGGCGGGTGCGAGCGAGCTTCCAGTTTTCTACCTTCTTGGAACTTCCGAAGATATTGTAATGTACTTTTCTATATGTCGCGATGAACTCGGAGAATTTTTGTTCCTTTCCTTTTTGAATGAGGTCAAAATTGAGAAATACTTGTCATTATACATTTTTCGACGTACCTTTAAAGAATTTTAAAAATGTCATCATCTTTTCACTGTATTGGATTTATAATTGCAATTTATTAATTAGATAATTTTATTTAATTGTCTAATAGTTTATTGATACATCGCAATAATTTGTTCACAATAATTTATGATGTAACGTTTTTAAGGGGATGTCGGACTCAGAAAATGGTAATTTTTAATATTTTTATATAAACAAAAGAATAAATTTTTTAAAAAATCGTGAACGCCATGCCTTTAGGCATGTTTAAAACAATATACTCAAATTTTTTTCAGAGATTTAGATTTGTAATTTAATCCTGATTTTTGCGTTGAAAATTCATGTTTTTTTAGAATAATAATTACCGACCTAAAATTGTTTATTTAATTATTCTAAACAAATTTATTTATTCTTAAAAAATCATGTCCTTGCTTTTGTTTTAAACTACCCATATGAATTTTTTCAGAGTTTTAAATCGATATTTTTAACATAATTCTTATGTTGAAAGGTGTAGATCCCTGTAACTTGGGTCCGACATCCCGTTAATTTCAAAATATAAAGTAAGAATTTTAAATTGTCTTATTATAAATCAATTTTGAACTTATATTTTAATATTTAGGAAAAATAATACATTATATATAATTAAGTTATTAATTTGTGTTTACAATGTATGCATATTTGGTATTAGTTACATAAATGCATATGAGTTGTTTTTCCAGTATTCAAGTATATTTTTACAGACGTACGTTAAAATTTATACATCTTTTTAACACGTATACCTATACATCAGGATTGCAAAACATGATATTCTTACTGTTAAATTTACATTTAACTAAATATTCTATAAAAACATTATATTTAATGTTCTAAATATTAAAGTACTCATAATATTTATTACATAAATGTAAAATTTTCAATATGTATTATTCAATATCTCAACTCTATTATAGTATTATACTTACAGTTATTATTTTACTTACAAATACAAGCCATACGTATATTTGTGAATAATTAAATTAATTGACATAACATCCACCATTTAACACCTCGTGTGAAATGTATTACCCTCCAATTTTCCACGTTACAAGAAAAAAAAACGTATGTATATCCCCTTTTTTTTCTTCGACCAAAAAAAAGGTGATATCACTCGTTGTAACCACAAACACTAAAAAAAACTCATACACTTGGCAAGTCAATTATATCTCAATTACCTATACGTTATTTCCTACGAGAAAAAAAAACTCAATATAAAAAAACCGTCTCATCGTAACACGAATCGTCGAAAAAAAACGTCGAAATCACAGTGCTCGCGCTCCCCTTGCAGCTAAACGGCCAAACGTCAAACCACGAGAGTATAAAAAAAGAGGCCCCGCACCGGCCCCTTTTAGAAAAAAAAAAAACGATGCATAGAAATTCGTGCATCCCCCCGGAAAGTCTGTTATACAAAGAAGTGCGCGCGCGCTCGGAGGAAAACGGAAATCACGACGCGTATCGGGTGTCCACGGTGCGCGCAACAAAAAAAGGTAGAAAAAAAATAGTCGAGGGGCAGAAGTGGAGGGTAGTAGTAGTAGTAGTAGCAGTAATACAAAAATAGGGAGAAAAAAAAGCGCTCGACGTTTGAAAAGTGGCCAGAATTAACGCGAGGAGAAAGTGTGTGTATATATATATATATCTACGTATATGTACGAGGGGTGAGTCGTACAGGGTGCGCGCGGCTATATACGCTCCGCCTCTTTAACGAAAAAAAAAAAAGAGGAGCCGATGAACGGTATACGCGTGTGCCGAAAATCCGATTACGAGGAAAAGCGGCGTGTCGCTCACGATGAACTTGCGAGCTCTTTTCTTTTCTTTATTTTCCTTTTTTTTCCCGACTGATTTTTAATCCGAATCGTGTAAGCCGTCCACATACGACACGATGGTAAACACGACATCGAGACCTTTCCTTCGTGCTGATTGAGTCGTTTTCACGGACGTGTTCCCATTTTTTAGGTATCGAGGGTGGTGAACGACACACTCGTACAAAAAACGACGATAACGACCAGAGGTTTACCTTGTTTCATGGTTAGTTTGACGGTCAAAGAGGGAGTTTACGTTCGTAAGAAAACAAGACAGTTGGGGATATTACCACGCGGCTAAATTTTAATTGGGTATTAGGACCGAAAGGCGCACAGATCGAATCGGATATACCACGTTTAGCCCTTATGTCGGGAAAAATCTATATATGGGATTGTAAGTCGGCTTTTTTCTGGATCTGCTATTGATTATTTTTGGATATTCAATCACTGACCTTTACGATAATATATAATGAGATATTTAATTGCGCGCTTTGTATATCGTATGCATTCAACATGGATTATCTATAAATTATTACGTAGATTCTTGTTTTTCCGCCTAATAACATATTTTATCGAATCGTACAACATAATATATTGTCAGATTAATTTAATATACATTACGTATTTACCTATAATATTTTTAGTTATTAGTATTTAGATATGCCGTTATAAAAACGCAACATTATAACTTCATCACGTATTAAAAAATAATTATTCTGCTGCGAATAATTAATTTCAACGAGAGAATAACTTTTAGTTGAATCATATTTTATCACTTTCTGATTATTTTTATGATCAATACGTATGGATTTGTGGATTTTTTTTTATTATTATTTCATGTCCGACAAGCAATAATCAACACTTCATATATACGCAAGGAACATTAATTAAATATTCGTAATCATGCAATAAAAACATCAAAAAGTATGGTTGATCAAATAAAAATTAATTGAAAAATTTTTGCAGTTAATGTTGGATATATCCATTAAATACGTAAGTGAAGAAACAGCTTTCTAATTATTATTGTACACACACACACACACACACATGTACATATATATTAGAAAATACAATTTAGTATTTTGCGTGACTACATCCGCAAGGTAACACATCGTTAAGTAAAATTGCAATTAAATATTATGTCTATAGATAGTTCACAAAATATGGAATTGTACTTTTTAATTAGTTAAAAATATCAAACTCCTGAATACTCGACTTTCTCTTTATTTATATCATTAAAACAATTTCATCAGAGCTATATATTTATATAGGTGCAATCGTTCGTTTCACATCGAACCTTATAGGAGTGTAAATAAATTATTAAAAAAGAAATAAATGTACTTCATCAAAACCTTAATATCTTTCCTTTATTTATACCTCTTAGTTCGTATATTTTATAATGATATTATACTATAATTACGTGTAAGTTTGTATATCAATTGCAAGTAGTAAGGTCCTATATATAGATGAAATAAAATATTTCATATTTGTCTTTTTAAGTTAAAATTCCAATGATCAAATAATGAAGAGAAATTTTTTTTAGATGCGATAAGCCTATGTCACACATTTATAAAATAGTACTTTATTATTTTATATCTTAATAATAATCGCTTAGTGTTTTATTAAAAATATGTACATTTTTTTAATATAAATTTTCAGACATTAAATATACTAGTGAAGGAATTTCAGCGATTAATATCTTAATTACACTACATGTGTTAAAAAGTGAACATAACAAATGGATATCGGATATTAATTGAAATAATTTATTTATATTAATTTAAATTGTACGATTAGCTTCAAATTGCATTGAGTTAATCAACATTAAATTCTACTATAAAACAATGACAAAAATGTAATATTTTCATAAGGAAACGCAATAATTAATGCAAGATCAGGAAAGACATTGAATAAAATTACCATTCCAAGTGACATTTATAAAATAGATTTTGATATCAGAATATTGCGATTATTTGCGTGATAACTTAAATCAAAATAATTTATTTCCTACAAAAGATATTATTAATATTATTTTTACACTCAAGGTAAAATTTCACTCGTAACGGGATGTCGGATCCAACTTGCAGGAATCTGACCCTTTCAAAACAAAAATTGTATCTAAAAGATTAAAATAATAATCTAAACAAAATTCATACAGATAGCTTACAACATAAGAGAGGGCTCTACGTTTTGATTATTTTACGAAAAAATAATTTTTTACATAAAAATTGAGTAAACAATTTTTGCTCGGTAATTATTAGTCTAAAAAGGCATAAACTTTTAACCCAAACATCGTAATCAAATAATGGAATTAAAAATCTGGAAAAATTTGAGAATATTTTTTACATTTGTAAGGGCCTAAAGTTCAGTTTTTTTTTTAAAAAAGTTATTCATTTTTTATAAAAAATGGAAAAAATTATCATTTTCTGTTCCTTAAAAATAATGTAACATCTTATTCGAAAATTGTTTAATTTTACATCTATAAAATTATAATCTCTGAATATATTTACAATTTTTGATCATAGCGGAATTCTTCTTAAATATATGCATTAACATGAAAACTCGGTTGTTTCAATGCGCTTTCTTTATAATCAAGAGAAATTTGATTGATTTTAGATATTTATTATTTGAGTTGTACTATCTAATTTTTTACTAAAAGAAATTCCGCTCGATTATAGAAGAATCACATTGAAGCAAGCAAATTTTCTTCTTGAGGAATATTTAAAATGAATTCAGTTTAGATCTAAAATATATTTTTTCAGTGTATTTCAGATATTGATACAAAATGTTCTTTTAGGGAAATTAGTGAATCCAACCAAGTAATCCACTAACTGGCAGTGTAAAGACGGTCACTAATAAATAATTAGCATTTACTAATAGAAATATTAACATTATTTTATTTATACAATAAATTAGTAGACTTTTTCGCTTATTTATTATAGTGAATCATTATTTTTGATTGCTCACTAACATTTCATGGAATTCCTGCACCAAAAAATCCACTAATTTATTTAGTTTATGTAAAATTAAATGTAATTTTTGCATAAGTCCATCTATCTTAACATAAAAGTTTCTAAAAGTGAAATTTAAATGTTTATATCATTCTAAAGCTAAATCGTTTAATAATGCAGTAGTTAATAATCACTGAGAAAAATTTTCTAGTATAAATTACTATTTCAGTGGTAAAAGGAGGACAGACTTGCGCAATTATAAAAATTGCTATTAATAATAGTAAAAATTGCCATTATTAATGGTAATTTTTTCAAAATGGTCGCAATTTTTACCATTATTAATAACAATTTTTGTAATTGTGCAAGTCTGTCCTCCAATAACCATTAAAGTAGTCATTTTTACGAAAAAATTTTTTTCTATGTATACGTTGGATAATCACCAATTGTATTATATTTCGATCAGCAAAGGATCACTATTTATTACTGATTTATATATATTTTTTCATAATTAATTAGTGGATTTTTACTGATTTTCTTTAAAAGAGAATGATAATGAAATATTAAAATAAGTTGTTACTATCAGAGTTAGAGTTACCGACGAATATCGTACTAATTGAATTTGAATAACACGATTTTAAAAAATAAATAAATTCTAAATATATATAGCCACTATTATGATCAATTATCATTATTTTTTTATATATGAGATATATGAGTAATTAAAAATAAGTATATAAAGTATATAATGCTTAATAACTAATGAAATTATAAATAATAATGAAAATAGGGAAATAGGGATCGTTGGTACCATACTACCAGGAGAAATTTTAAATCAAAAAGTTATAGTATTTTCTAATAAAGGAATTAGTTTGACAAAATGAGAAAAATTACTAAAATTTATATTAAAATTTACAAATGTTAATATAAAAAAATAGTATATATTACAAGAATTATAGTAAATTTTATTACAAACTATAGTCAATTTTATTGCAAGCGATAGTCAATTTATTAGAAATTATTGTAATTTTTAATCTAAACTTCTTAGTGCACAGACTACTTTATCCCAAAATTTCTATTGGATTGAAAGCTTTCGCTCAAAAACGTTGTTCATAAAAAAAATCAATTTTTTTAGTTTTTATTCATTTTTACATGTCCCGTAGACATTAAAAATTATTTCAAAATAAAATATTCAATCATAAATTTTTGGTGCATTGCCGAAAATATTTATAAGTTTATGAATTTTATCAAATACTGGAAAGTCTTGCCACTCTAACAGCAATGTTTTATTTTTTTTATATAATGCATTATTTATTAGCATGTATATTATAAGTAATAACAAACTCAAAATTGTTTGCTCATATTTGCAAATTATCGATATTTAACTCGTTTTTCAAAGATAATACCGCGTCAAACGAACCATACTTACGTCGGGCGCTGTCGCGCCTTTTGATTTTGAGTAGATAAAATATATCAATTATATATAATTGTCTTTTATTATAACTAAAGTATAGAATGAATTATTTGTATTATAGATTGCATTCGCCAATTGTGGAAATATATAGTTTCTAATCTAATAGCCTATTTTAATTAACCTATAATAGTGAATAGTTATGAGATTTTTTTATTTTAATTTTCCAAATATATCTTAATACAAGGAGTTGTGCTTATCAGTCAACGTTTGCAGTAATTCTACTGAACGTTCATTATGAAATCTTTATAAACACAAATATAATAATTTTCTTAATAATAAAAGTAGAATCCAATATTTATCATTTTCGGGAATGTGATCGGCAATTGTTAAGTGTAAAAATTCCATTATACGCTATAATTTCAAATATAAATATAAAATTAATTTTGATATTAATTTCAGCCGCTGTTGCTCTTAAAGTACTTATTTGCTTTAAGATTATTTATTGTAATTGGTGTGGAGGGACATTTTTATCAAATGAATAATTGAGATTTTTTAATCGGTTATGTACGAAAAATATTTTAAACATCATATCCTTCTAGTATATTGGAATAACAATTTTAAATTTGTTAAATATCAACCCGGGTATAATAGATAATAGAAATGGCAAGAAACGCTTTAATAGAATATGCATCAAAGTATGAATGTTTATAGGGACAACAGTCGATGACGTGTAACACACACTTATTACTTCACTTGTCCGATGAAGTAATCAAATTTGGACCACTCTGGACATTATCTTATTTTCAATTTGAAAATTTTAATGGGATTCTCAAAGGCTACGTACATGGATCTAGAAAGCCTGAATTACAAATTGCTTCTACTATAAATGTTTTTTTGTGCCTAAATGAAATTAAAGAAAAGATATTGCTGAAAGATAGTCCGTCGTATAATTTTTACAAAAAAGTAGAAAAATCAGTTACGCACCAGCGAAAAATAAAAAAAATTGCTGAAAATTCGTTTATAGTAGGTGTATTTAATACGATAAAAAACTTATAACCTGATTTCATAAAAACCATTGATGCTGACAATAATTTAATAGATACTACAAAATGTTACTTTCCGTCGCTGATTAGCCCTGGCAGCATAAATAGAGCGACGTTAAATAACATAAAAAAAAAAAAAATGTTACTTTTTTCATAGAATGTATTAAACCATAATGTTTTTATTACGAAACCGAATTCTATGCTCGAGATAAAATCACCATTTCTTCGTTTGTACAATATATACATGATGATACAATCAATACAGACGTTATTCAAACATTTTTTGGACAATGTAAATGTTTATGTTTACTATCATCTGAAGAATGTGATGTAAATTGTAAAAATTATGCAATTATTTCAAAACGTACTATACAAGAATCATTTAAATGTGATGGACGAACAATTTTGTGCCAACAATTTATAATTGTAATATTACAAATACATTACATCTTATCAACTTAAATTATATTTTAAATGTATTCTTCTACATTATTAACATAGATGGAAAAATGTTCGGGTTCAGACAACAAAGATTAACGAAGCAACTTAAATGAATTATTTTAACAGTAATATATATATATAATTATTAATCGACTGTATTTATATATATTTGTTCTATATAATGTTTGCTTAGATCAATAAATTTAAGATTTTAGATTATTTCATATTGAATTTATTATATAGTTGTCTTTTTGTTTAAATAGTTCATTATAATTATTATTATTATTTATTTATTAAAACCAGATAAAATTACAACATTATGAATAGGCCGCAATTCCTACAGAGATAAAATTAATTTATCTGTACGTAGGTCTGGCAACTTAAAACTATAAACTTAAGACTATTACTTAAAACTAAACTTATAACTAAAGCTTAAGCAAAAAATACTTAAGCTTCCTAACTAGTAACCAATAAAAACAATGATAAAATTTTATAAACATAACAAAGTAAATTCAGCGAAAACAGCACCCCTTAACAAGTATAACTATGTATACAAGGTAGTGTGACTGTCTCGCTACGAATACTTAATCAACATTTGTCTAGCTGTCGTATAACTTTCAGTTGATGCATTTCTGTCTCTTGCAAATATAATTTTCTCTGCTGTTTAATCTGGCTGGACAAGTAAGTCCCACCGCGCATGTAACTCTAAAGTGTGGAAACATTTCTTTATGTTGTTTAAAGGAATCACATTTACAGGTAGATGTAAAAACTATGTCGTCAATAACTACTAGATCTTTGTATGGTGGTTGTCGTTTCGATGCGGAAATCGAGTTAGTAACAATTTGCTTCCCTTGTATTCCTCTATCAAAATAAAAAATTGCTTTATTCGATCCTATGTAGTTAAGATCACCATAAGACATACGAATGGCATTATGCTGTAGAACCTTTTTTCCCCGCTGAATTTACAACTTTCATTTTTTTACTATTTTCGTTAGCTATATTGTCTATTTTAGAGAAAACTGTTTCAATAGGGATATATTTTTCTTTTTCATTGATTATTTTTTCTTCTGATTTTACTGATGCTTTCACAAATCTTATATACTTAAAAGTTGAAGAACAGCTCTTTTTATCCCATTCGTTATCTTTTACAAATCCAGTAACATTTTTATCGTTTTGCTTAATCTTATTTGTAGTTAGATCCCTCACCTCACTTATCGCTAACAGCTCAGTAGGATTTAATTTATTATCAACTTCTCGTTCATACATATTTTTTATCTCTTTGGCTAATTTAATTACATTGTTTAAATTGGTTTCATCCATTCTATAAATCATTATTTTTCAGTTATAATTCGAAATACGCCGATGTGATCGATTATTGTTTAAACAACAAAAATTATTTGCACAAAAGTATGTTCTAATATCAAGAAACAATTTGTTAAGCAAAACAAGATCCTGTCGGACTTCCATTACAGGATTTGTACACTCAACAAAATTGTTGTTAATTTGATGAACTAGCTTATAAAATATTTTTTTTACTAATTCAATACAGTTAATTTTCTCCATGATAATTACTTTCATATGTTTGTTTTAATCCAATTTTTAATTTTAGATCTTATGTTTTGTCTACTTGTTGATAATATTTTTAATTCATTTGGTAAATTATTGAACTGTCTTACAGCTACAACGTAACTATTTTTATTTCTTATCGTTTTAGTTACTTTAGGTAATGGAATGCATTTGTTTCTTGTAATAGTAGTTCTTTGTCTAAAAATATTGCTTAGTTTACTATAATGCAAATCAATTGCTTCATAAACAAAAGTTTGTTCCAGGCTTAGTGGGTAATTATCCCTTAGAAATGTATTTTTACTGATAATCTTGAGTAGTCGCTTTTGCGTTTTATTTAATAAATCTAAATTGTTTTTGTAAGCACCACCCCACGCAATTATGCCATAGGTTGCAATACTGTGAAAAAGTGAATAGTATAATACTATAAGTACCTCGACTGTCATTATTCTAGAGAACTTAGCAAACACATAAGTTAAGTATTTAGTTTTATTTACAATATATTTAATATGTTTATTCCATCTCATGTTAAAATCAATAAAAATTCCTAGATACTTACAACTTTCTACCCTTTCCAAAACATAATTCTCAATTTTAATTGTTGAATCATTGGGAACGCTATCACTATAATTTCCAAAAGAGATATAAACCGTTTTATTGGCGTTCAGTGATAATTTATTAAAAGCTAACCATTTTGATACAAATTCCAAATATATGTTCATTTTATTTTCGGCTAATTCCCAAGTATTATCAACAGATAATACCACAGTGTCATCTGCATATGCTATTAAATTTTCAGAATATAAACTTCTCAATAAATCATTAATATATAAAAGAAACAATAATGGACCAAAAATTGTTCCCTGAGGGACCCCTGTCTTAATTGGGAGTGAATTACTCTTTATTTTATTATGTCTCACTATTTGACTGCAATTTGACAAATAACTTTTAAGTAAGTCTAAGACATTTCCTCTGATCCCGTAATTGTAAAACTTATTTATTAGTATATTATGATCTACTGTGTCAAAAGCTTTTGCCAAATCTAAGAGTTGCTATTATTGGTTTACTTTTATCTAAGTTGTGTATATAATGTTCGTCAAATAATTTAGTGCATCTTTAGTACCTTTTTTTTTAATAAAACCAAATTGATTTTCTGCCAATATACTATACTTTTCAATAAACTTATATATTTTTTTGTGAATAATTTTTTCAAATATCTTTGCGAGATTTGATATTAATGATATTGGTCTGTAATTCGTTGGATAGCATTTATTACCCGATTTAAAAATAGGAATTACTTCTGCCTTTTTAAGTGGAGTAGGCCATATTGACTTTGCCATGCTCATATTATTAATAATAATTACATATTTTTTTTATTTTTAATGATTTTAAGAATTGTAAATGGCAGGGGTCTGTTTCTGCACACAGGAATTAAACACATAATGTTTGTGCACAAAAATTCTGCACTTTACTTTTATGCACGGTGCACAAATATTTTACAAAATAATTTAAATTAATAAAAATAATCGTTTATTTTGTACACATAAAAATTGTGCACATTAAAATTGTACACATAAATATTTTTTTACTCTTATTTTGATGTGCATAATATTTACGTGTACAATTTTAATGTGCACAATTTTTATGTGCACAAAATAAACGATTATTTTTATTAATTTAAATTATTTTGTAAAATATTTGTGCACCGTGCATAAAAGTAAAGTGCAGAATTTTTGTGCACAAACATTATGTGTTTAATTCCGGTGTGCAGAAACAGACCCCTGCCTTGTAAATGGTACTCGACAACTGCAATTAATTTCTCGAAAAATTAATAAAAATGCTCTAAATTATATGAAATATTTGCAAACCTTCTATGATACCGTAGAGAACATTTTGAAAACTTACTGAAAAGTTTTAATAAATTTTTAATGAAACTTTTGCAAAGCTAGTCTATAATTAAATTTATGTTTGTAAAGTTAACGAAAAATTTAACCCAAGTTTAGTAGAACTTTGTAAAATGCTTGAAAAGCTTCTGCCCAACTTATGGTAAACTTTAGCCAAGTATTAATAGCTTGGCGAAAATTATACATAATATTGCGAATCCTTTAAAAAGTTGACAAAAATTTTTGAGAAATTTACAAACTTAAGTTTGGCACAGTCCTATTGACCAAGTTTGGGAATAGTTTTGCAAAATTATATAATTTCCAAAAGTTTGGCAAAACCTTTACCAAATTTTACCCGCTCAAAAATACTATTTTTAAACTTATCCGAGAAATTATTTTAAGTTTATCTAAACTTTATACCAATGTCTTATTAGTATTTTTCCAAGTTTGAGATATGTGTTGATATCAACTTTTGCCAAACATAAACTTTATATTAAGTTGATATAGGTATAATTTTTAACGAATTTATGTCGAAATTGGCATTTTTCGCTTGTGAATAGTAATATATGTTTTTACAAGATCTATTTCTCAATAGATAATTAATTTCTTTATTATTTTTATCCATTATTAATATGTCTAACATTTTGGTATAATATTCGTATTTTGTACACGTAGAGAAGATGTTGCTTATTTATTGCATGCGTTTATCCAATAATCAGAGTTGACCAAATATCCTCAAAATTATTCGAATAATCTTTCAGTACATTAACATTCTGTATGTGAACTTTAAAACAGTATTTGAAAAACCATTCCTTCAATTACTTTTCCAAACAGTATGGAAATTTGTGTCTAGTATTAAAATACAAAATGAAAAAAGTTATTCATATAATATATATTATTCAGTACGCAAACGATATATTTGAAATCTTTTTTAATTATTCTTTTAACACTAGTAAAACTATTCTTTAACATCTAAAAAATGTTCGACGAATACTTTTATCGAATAGTTCTTTAGAAAGTGAATTTAAAAAAGAATCCATGGTGGACAACGGCAATTGAATACACTGATAGAAAGAAATATTTGTGAGAAAGTAATCATGCATTTGTTGCTATAAATTGACATTGACTTGTCATAAAATGATATTTCTTATGTATTAACGCTCAGTTCTTAACTGTTAAGATTTTACGTTAATAGAAACGAATTCAAGTTTAACTGTTAAGAACTGATTGAAATAATACTTAATTGTAAAGAAATATTCATTTGCCCATATTTAAGTCATCAAATCTTAACAGTTAAGAAACGTCATTTGTCTCAAGTATTCCTTTCTCTCAATGTACAGAAAATTTGGATTACGAATCTCGTACTTTAACCATTGAGTTAACGCCTGCGATGTATACGCATCGCTTGTACAATGTATCTCAGAAGCAACGACAGTTAATTCGTTGTTTGTAATTAACATATTGGACAAAATATTCGAAAAATGTTGCGGTCGTGTCGTTGTCTAACTCACAAAGTAATAACGTTTGATTTTGAACACGCTACTGCGATATTATCAAGTTAATGCCATTTTTCACACGTTAGTATAGCATCATAATATTATAATGGAAGTATCGCATAAAAATCGAGATATTATAACATATATAATTTAAGCATTATAGAGACAACGGAGAACGGCGTATACATAAACGGGTAAACATACATCGTAAATCGCAATAAGCTGCGGCTCGTAGAAAAATCGTATATATGAGCCTCGTGCAACCGGAAATAACTGATGCACAAGTCTAATACACATATATAGAATAAGAGTTGAAAAGCAAGTCTATTCTCTGCGTGTACAGCCTGCACCGATAGATTATTTTCGACAGATATATCGCTTATATTCGTCCAAGTAAATGTCGCGTGCAATACATATAATTAAACAAATAATAGTGAAAAATAGGAGCGGTTAAAATTTAACAAAGGTGTATGTTAAAATCGCACAATGCTAATTAAATGAGAGAAAAATGTAAAATAACGATGGTCCATATGTGCTAAGTAGTAACCATTGGTATATATATATATAGGCAGAGACACGCATACACCCCTTATAAAAGTGGTACGCAGTTGCGCGAAATCCGCAGTAAAGAGATGAGATGTGAAAGGTTTTGGTTGAAACGTATATATATATACGTATTTATTTAAAGAAACTTACGGAAATTGGAGCGGCGAATCATAAATAGTTTTGAACAAAAAGACCCCATCGATTGTGCGAGGCTAGCGCGTGTGTCCAGTATAACGACGGGCACTGGAACCTTGTATATACCGAAAATCGGTGAAAAACGATTAATCGTCAGGCGCGCGCCATTCCCGATATTGAAAAAGTAGGATATATGTATATATGTGTGCGTGTGTGTGTATAAGAGTAGTAGGGATGAAAGTGGGGGGCACAACAGCAAGTCTCCCACCGAGCGACGTGTATATGTGTGCGTATATGTATATATAGATATACATAGAGTTATACCCTCGGAGACGGTGAGTTTCCCGGGTAAATTTTTCCCTTTAATGCGCTCCTGGGGCTACGTTAAATGCCCTCGCGCGCTCTTGGCGACATTCGAGCGGTAAGCGTAACCCTGAACGCGTGTCCACCACAGCCTATTATTCTTCGCTACGCTTATATTTTTACGTCTATGCGTATATAGATACACACACACACACACACACACAGAGAGAGACGACAGTACGTGCGACTCGATTTACAGTAAAGTTTAGAATCTGCACGCGATGGCACACATCTCTCTGGTTACGATGTTACACGCACGCGCGTGACCTTCCCCACAAAAGCTCGGTGCTTGATTTATATTATTAGCTGGACGGGTTTCCAGAGTTATGGTTCGCATCAGGGCTTAACTCGACCGATTGTCCGAGATCTCTGTACCAAAAGCAATTTTTGATTTTTTGGGGGAGGCTAACGCCTTTCATTTTCAGCTGCGAACCATTAACATTTCATTTTCAATTACTTCTTTCGATCTTTCTATTTTATTTATTATTTTTAAACATTTTTCAACTTACCTTCGTTAACTATTGTGGATTAAGTATTCACAAATCATATATTACATAATTGTATTTATTTTTTGAGTTATTATGGCAATTCTTATACAAAAATAATAAGTGTCTTTCTTTTTAAAAACTTAAGATTTCATCTGTTGCAGTGTTCTCTTGGAACAATCAGTTCGAGTGTAATATTAAAATTATCAAATTTTTAATTTATTATTATGATTGTTGGGTGCAATGAAAAAGAACTTTGCAATGTGCAAAAAATAATGAATATAGATTTTTCATGGAGAGAAATTATACTTATTTTTTTTATAATAAAACATGCAGGCTTGATATATAAACAATTGTTAACAACAGTAACTGTTAAATCCAGTTTTAACAGTATAGTAAGTTTCAATTTTAACAGCATTATGAGATAATAATAATCACCGAGACAACATAAAATTGAAATTAAAAAATTTAAAATGCATAAAAGTTTATATTAAAGTACGTTGATAAAAAAATATCTTTAATTTTAAAATAAAAAATGATGAATTATATTTAAAACGATATTTAAAACGAAGAATGCGCATGGTTATTGGAGAGGTTGGGAGAATATTAGTGAATTACCTTAAGATACATTAAATCAAGAAAAAGAGATAGGAGAAAGAGAGAAAAATCGAGTGTATATATGTGCACAGCCGACATTGCGCAAACAATTTGCCGCGCGAGTCGAAAATCCGAAGATTGACGGCGATCGGAGAGCGCCGCTCGATAGAAATAAAGAGAGAAAGAGAAAGAGGAAAAAATAGATAAAGGGAGAAACGAAATAGAAAATAGATCAAACCGAGAAAGAGCCGTGGAATCGACTATAGGGCATCACGCAGCGGCTAAGGAAAAAGCGGGGTCGGGTCAGCTCTCGCAAACTGGACAATGGCCGGCGTATGTGTCGACCTATAAATCTTGGCATTGTCCAACGTCGAATGTTTAGCTGCCCGCATATTAACCTGGTAGGGCGCAGAGACGAGGAAGAGTCGCGAGCCAAACTCATTGTTCGTAACCCTCCCTCTCCTCTCTCTCTCTCTCTCACCGACCCCCAAGCTCCCTTTGGCTTTTCCTTATTTATCAGGTTATAAGAGCGCGTGAGTGTGTACGGGTGTTTGTGAGCCAACGAGTTGCTGCTATATATATATATTATACACGCAACCCGGGAAAATCGCCCGTTACGCGCGAACGGCACATTTCACCGGCGATTTTTCGAAAGAGGGAAAAACGGTCACTATATATACGTGTGTCTTACCGTGCCAAATGCTCCAGATGCCTTTTTCCAAGAGGCAATTGGCAAAACATTCGATTCCTAGGCTTCGAGTGTGTTGTGACGTATTATCGATATACCCTCTCTCACTCTTCTGTTTCATCCCCCCTCCCTCCCCTAAGAAAAAAAGCGAGGGGTAAAGTCGGAAATTTTCAACTTTGGTGTAACGATTTTTTCAGAAAATAACAATTGAGGTTCAACACACCGGTTCACTCATTTATATAACGTATATATATATATATTCCAATTGTTCGCGATTTTCCTAGTTGCTTTTTCACACGTTCCGAGGAAATACGATCGGTCGAAGGTGTGAACTCGAGAAAAGTCGGTATATTTGTGTATCTGTGGGGTGGTTTAGTTTAACTAAGAGTACTGTACCTCACTCCATTTTATTTCGATCAAGATCGAGATGTTTAATCGAAAAATCATTACAAAATTCGGCTAAAGATAATTAATGATTCAACGCACATATGTGTGTAATATACCTTCGAGTGAAATTCACCTTACGATATATAGATGTAGATATGTAAACACGCGAGTCATTATATGCAGGTCTATATATAAAGAATCGTCCCTCGATCCTGGTCATTTTGACTAGCCCCAGATATTACATATACATAATGAGCTCTGACACTAATATTGAATAAGAGTCTTTTGAATATATTTCAATGTCGGATGCACGTTGTACATCTCCTGTACCTGTAATGTATATTCTGAATTATATATTACATATATATATGGGTGTGTTCGAATACTATATGAGCGTATTAATAATTACCTTGTAAAACGAAACGGTGATATCTATACGTATATTTTTTTAATTTATTCATATTATGTGTATTAAAGTGAATATTAAAAATATAGTAGTTTTCTTTTTTTATTCATGCGTGTACCTAGTACGCGAATATAAAAGTTAATTATTGATTATACTGAGAAAAATTTCGTATTAAAAATAACAAAATAATTTATAAAAATTAAAACAGTTTTTAGTAAAGAAATTACAGACTGACGTACTGAGGAAAATTACTATAGCTTATATTAAATTTTTCGAAAGTTATAGTAAATTTTACAAGAATTATAGTAAATTTTATTATAAACTATAATCATTATTACTGGAAACCATACTAATTTTCCTCAGTTTGTCAGTCTGCGATTTATTTACTAGACACTATTGTCATTTTTATTCTAAACTTTTATCTGTGTATATATGTTCATTGAATAATAATTATTATTATAATTAAAAAACATAGGCGTAATTAAGTTGACGCAATTGAAATAAAAGTATTATAAACAAAAACGAAATAGGTTTAATGTTATAAATCGAGTGAAACAAATATTTTAAGGAAACTGTGTATAAAGTAAGTGATTAATACATATAAATTTGAGGAACGTTATCTTCAAATATAAATTTAAAATTAATCTGCTACTCAATAGACCATTAATTTGTATATCGATCCAATAATTCAATATCAAAATGAAATATATTTCCTTATTCCGATCGTTTCGGTTTCTTTATAAAAGGTAAAAGTTAACGCAGTGCACCGATTACCCTAAATAACGTTGGTAAACAGGTAATACAAAAAAGTTAACAGGGTGAAAATGTTGGGGTTTCCAGGAAATTAATCGCATACGATATTAAATCGAGTAGCAAGTCTTATACACACTAACTTTCACGTTCAACTCGCGTATATATATACGTATATATATAAAATGCATACCGAGAACGGTACCCTTACATTTTTGGAAAAATATGGTCAATCACGCGTGGTCATTCGCAATAATCTCAAGGTAGGATTCCTTATGTCTTTCTGTCCGTAGAATATAACGTTGCGAGTATAAAATTCGAGAAGTTTCATTGTCGCGGCCTTCCCTCCCATATAGGCGCATATAGGACAAGTTCGGTTGAGTGCAACTGAATCTCTCTCCTCTCCCGCCTAAGTACTTACTCTGCCACGCCCGTCGGCAGTTGTAGTTAAATTCACCGATTTAACGAGTGAACCGTTCAATGTACCGTCTCCTCCGGAAAAACTGGCCGTTGACAAGTGCGGATCTTAACAGCTCGGGGAGTGGCTTTTCCTTATGCACACTGCACACACACACACGTATACACACGCGTACGACGAGCTTTTATTTCTCCTCTCTTTCTCTTCCTCGAAAATGGACCGCGTTGGAAAATTGCTTGGGTTTGCGAACCACGGAAATTGATGGTTGCACAATGAAGTGAGATGTCTCGAGTGGATGGTCTAATTTTTCCTTTCTCACTTCCTTTTTAACGGATTTCCTTTTTCGGTTGCGGCTCGTTCTTTTGTGCGATATGGTGTTATTCGTTGCGACGATCCTTTTTTTTTATATTTTTAGTTATGCATCGTAATGTGTTAGGACTACTCCATGGATTGGGAATATTTATTTATTTAATTACAAAATTAGGAGGAGAGAAAAAGATGTAATATTGTGTAAACCAATTTATAAGCAAAAAATACAAAAAATACAATTCTGAAAATTACAGGATAGAAGTAAATAATACTCGTTGATAAAATGTTTTAACACCTATTCGATTCGATTTAATGATGAATAAAATCTAAAAGATTTGGTGAAAAATTATCATTAAATAGCATTGACGCATACTAAAACAAGGTTGGGTAAGTAGTCGCCAGCCACTTATTTTCGAATACATTTTCGTGATTTGAATTTAAAGATTAAAAAAATAAATCGACTTGCATAACAGCATCGTATATGATACATACATAATGTTAATATATTTATAGTAATCCTTCAGATTAGTATCAAAATTCTTAAAGTGGTTGTAAAATTGAAAATCCAGCATTATTAATGTTTAAAAATTAATTTTTTATAATTTTATAATAATATTTGTATTTTTAGCAGCTTACAGGGGATTAGATGGATACTGAAACAAGTGGAAATACTTTTCTACCACTCTAAAGTGAGTGTATAAATTTTTTTGCAATGATCATGCTAATAGATTCATCGTTGTAAGGCAACATATATACATTTCTATTAATATTTCGGGCTCTTGTTCCAGATATTTTGACCATATGTGATCTTAATGATTTAGACCCACTCTGGAAATTTTTAGGCAGTTTCTGACTATAAAAAGACATCTTTTAGACAGTATTAGGTTACCAGAGTCCGGAGCAGAATTGCTGATTTTCACTATTTAAGGTTTAAATGGCCTACAAGAGTGTGACAGCATACATTTATGTCTTTAAAAGTATTTTTAATGAAAAGTTCGGAAAATTTTACAAAAAAAGTCATAGTTATGTTTTTAGTGAAAAATGCATCCCCTGGGAGCTAAAAATTCATGAAAATGGGCATATAATGCAAAAAAGTGCTAAAATGTCAACTTTGACTCTCTGTAACTTAAAATAATGGCCCCGACAAAATCTGAAAAAATTCAGGAGTACTACTGGCTACCTCTAAAACATATTCCCATAGTTATAGCAATATTTATTTTTTTTCATCTTCGATGTCACAGAGAATCACCCATATATATATAAACTTAATATGTCGAGAATTAAAATTTCTGTATTAAATTTTAATTCTCGACATATTAAGTTTTAGCATACTTGTTTTATTACCTAATTATAATAAAAAGAAATTTATTTCTTTAATTAAAGACATATGAAAATGAATTGTACGTACATTTCAATGAAGGTAAATTTAATGATTATACCAGTTTCGCTGGACATTATTCGCCTGTAACAAAAAATCTCTGATTCTGGAAGAGTTAAACTTGCACCGACTACTCTATACTTTTTCTTGTTTAAATTATATTCGCATATAGAAACTGTATTTCTCAAATACAACACAAGCTTATGTTCCTCAGCAACAATGTGAAAGGCCACTTTCGATAGGAGGCTTTATTTCGTCATTTACCATGTTAATTAAACAAAAATGTAATATAAAAACTATCCGTAAAAATCCTTAATAATTGTAAAAATTATTTAATTATAATTCTATAAAATTTAGATAATCAATTAATTTATTAAAATTATATATGCAATTTTAATTAAAAAAAATTAAAACCTTGTTTATTTATTATTATTCCATTCAAAATGCTAAAAATATCAATATTGTTCTATTAGTTTAATTCATTTCATGTTATACATACATATATCTTCTTTATAAAATCTTGTTAAAAAAGAATGTTACAATTACATAAAAGTTAATTATAATAACAATTGCTACTCGGCAAATAAAAAATCTAGTAGAATTCAGAATATAAGAAATAGCTGGGTAAAATAAATGGACATCGAAAATGGTTAGGTATTGACTCCCGATGAAACGCTTTTTCGCCCATTTCTCGCACATTTATTGGAATGAGCATAACGACCAAACATAAAGTATTCATTTCTGGGTAATGTTCTAAACAAAATGCGGAGCATGTTGTGAAATTTGATCCCTTTTACCATTTCCGATCGAGTCCGACGATTGTTTGCGTCGTACAAACACTCATTTTCAAGATATTTTAACTTTTATAAATTAATCACCAAATTGATCCGAAACATTTTTGCAGCCTTGTTCATAGCCTATAATGCACCGCAGGTATCCTGCTTACGGAAACTAGTTTTACAACCTTCAAAATACTTAGTTTAATCCTAACATTTATAGATTATTCTATTGAATAGCTAAGAAAAGGTTAAAAAAAGCGTTTCATCGCAAGCCCAAAAAAATATACCTAGTTTTAGCCTATTTCTAGTTTAACTGGCTTGGTACTGCTCACTAAATGGATTTCAATTCTACTAGGGAAGTATTCGAAAAATTATTCAATCGAATATCTTTTTCGAATACTTTTTTATTTAACGTTATTCGGTATATATACACCACATAAGATCTTTTTATGCAAGTCGATTTGTTTTTTTTAAACTTTCAACTCAAATAATGAAAAAGTATTGAAAAAATGATTGGTTGGCGATTATACTTATCCAACCCTGTAATAAAACCATCTTTGATACTACTACAATTAATAAAATCTTGCAAGATTTTAAAAGTTGTTTAAAAGTAATTATAGTTTGAATATTAAAAACCACAGCAGATTCAGTTAATCATGATTAAAAAGGTGGATATGTTGATTTACTTTTATATTAAATTAACTATTATATTATTCATTTAAATAAGTTTATTATATCATTATGACGAATCTTTATATTAATCTAAGGGTTTACGATTAAAAATACCTATAAATTCATATTTGCAACAAAAATATTATTGCAATAAAGCCAATCGAATATTTCTAAAACCATTACTTTTTAAACACGGAACTGGTATGTATAATTTAATCGAAATGTCTTATATAATCCATTAAAATTCTGAATAATTTTAATTATAACTTTAACCATCTTTATATTAAATGTAGATCAATTTATTGAAAAATTCTACATAAGTATAATGCATTAAAAAAATAATACCAAGAGTAACAATTACTTCGACGTTGACAAAAAGAAGAAAGAAAATTGGGTAAAGTAATATTTTTAAGAGGTATAAGATATAGGTATCCCAACAAATTGAAATGTATATGCATACAAAGGTAACCAGGCGATAATCGACTTGATGCGTTTGAGTGTAAGATTTTGGCGCGTGCGCGAGTGTATAGAAAATCCCTCTCGAAGCGAGATTAATCATGCGTTACGCGCTCAGGTAAGAAATTTACATCTCGGATCCCTCGAAAAGGTCGACCCGGTTGCCTCTCCCCCTTCTCGACCGTACACGCGCATATATTTATATATACCTACGAATTCGGTAGCCCATCCCCTATGCATATCTATACACGTATATGTATATGCATCTCCCCTTAATTATTGACAACATTTTTAAATAGCGCCACGCGCCGAAGACGTTTATAATTCTGTGTACACGGATTATATCTGACAGATACAATTGAGCTGCAGTACAGGTATATTACCTACGAATAACATTTACTTTCGCTTTTGTATACAAAGATTATGCAAGTGTTTTTATTTTTTATATTAATTTTGTTATAATTTATATTGTTAAGCTTCTTTTTTAACTTTATCAATATATAATATTCGATTGATTATTTAAAATTAAACGTTTATTACCGATTTATATTAATATATCTTAAACATCAGTGCAATATTAATCAAGCCAACTCGGAAATGTTTTATATGCAACAAATATATAATGGCATTTATGTAATACGAACAAATATATATAGTTTCGTTTGCTTCGTTATGTACCTTTACGATATACAAAAGAAGATTCTTAACGAATTTTGAACACACTCGTTTTATCACACGTAGTTCAATTTAATCTAAGAATAAAGTTACGCACAAGTACATTCGGAAGAAAAGGTTTATATATATGTACGTATAGGTATAAGCAGGTCTTCAAAATTCAAGGTGAGCGCGCGAAATAATAATATAAGACGGTTGCTCTTGCCTACCTATGTAGGAAAGAGAGAGAGAAAGAGAGAGAGAGAGAGAGAGAGAGAGAGACATATCGAACTTGGATCTATAGTCGTATATCTGTTATTAGGGACGAGGAAATACGGCACGCGCTACTCTCCCTTACCGGCTCCTTCGTGGTCGGCAGGAGAAAAACGGCCACCCTCGGACATTGCGCGCGCGCGCGCGGCATAAAAAGCCGAGGGTAAGAAACTCAAGAGCGCAAAAGAGAAAAAGAGAAAAAAAAACTGAAGGAGCAAGAAAGAGAGTGGAAGAGAGAAAAGCAGAGCCGCAAAGACGAATGAGATCGGAGAAGACGCGAAACGTATATATATATATATATATACATACACACACACATAGGGGGAGAAAAGAAGCTGGATTCGAGCACTGAATATAGAGAGCCATTCGATCGCGCGCGCGTGTCCACACAGAGGGACAGAAAAAAATATCAATTTCGAAAACCCGGAAAGTCCGAGGTCAGACCGGGGACATTTTCCTCTTCTCGTCCGGTTTCTCGATTATACTCATGGATGAAAGTGAGACAGAGAGAGGAAATCCATCGTCTATATGCCCGTGTCTCTGTGTGAGTGGACGTGCGCGTATATGCACGTGTATATATATATATATATAAATATAGACGCGGTGGGCTTTTCACTCGGCGCTCCAAATCATTTATCTTTTTCGTAGGGACAAAAAAAAAGAGACTGGACGCGCGCGCGCGGTACCTATTGTGCGAAAATTATTAGGGAACCGATTGTTAAGATAATGAACCTTCGAGAGTATAGCGCGCCTCGAGTATAGTGTCAAGTTTTAGTTGCGGAAAAAGGGGGAATATCGCCCGTTGCGTTTCTTCTTCTTCTTCCTTTTTTTTTTTCTTGAAAAACCCGCGTATTGTGCAGTTTTATGGCTGCTGCGACCGAACGTTACTTTTATGGCTTTCACGGCAATGACAATCGACGGTAATCATTTTTTTTCCTCTCTCTTACCTTTTCTCGGTGCAATTTCGATTGTTCGGCCTGTTGTATCTACCGATCCCGTGTGAAAATTTGTCGAGTTTAACGAAATTTTATAATGTCCTTGTTACGTATATACGTGTAGTTATTACACTGTATTTCTCTTGGAGCGAGATATGCAACTTCTTTTTATAAAACCACGTTGTCATCGTCGCGTTAAATTCTAGGCTTATAAGAATATAGTAGAAACTGCAAAATTAACTATGATCAAAAATGGTTAGAAACATGCAAAAAAAAGTCAAACTGGATTTATTATGCATTCTTTTTTTACTATTACAATTTAATTATTCATTATTATTTCATATATTATTGTTGATAATTAATTTCAATTCGTAATTGTAATGGTTATGTTCACTTCTCGATCTGAAGATTTTACTCTTTTGCTTATTAAATTGGTAAAATTTGAGTTGACAAACACCAACAAGTAAATGTACTACACATCATTATAGACTGTCCAAAATATGAACCAGAAAGACTAGATACAAAAATAACAGATAACATGGCCGAAACTCTTAGCATCACTGAAGAATGCAAGAAAACATTAAAATTTCTCAAGAAAATAAAAATACTTAATGAGTTATAAAAATGAAAACTTTCTTTCCACAATCATACATATTTTAACTATATTTCTAGTATACCTCATATATATGTATATATTTTAAATTTTGTCACCTTTGTAAGACATCTCAACAATGTACAAAAAATTTCTGTAATAAGTGTATATCTGTAACGAATACTATGTAAACTATGTATATCTGTAGTCGCTAATGATCAATTAATGTGGTAGATGCGACTATAAATAAAATAAAATGAAAAAAAAAATAAAATAAAAAACTAACAAGTATAAATATTGGATCTTTTAATTCACTGTTCTTACTTTCAGCTTTCAGCAGAAGGAATTTTAACGAAAATTTAGTACTACAAATTTTATTGAATATTCAAGGTAAATTTCTTCAAATTCTTAATTCGGCTATAACTTTGCTCCATTGAAACGGATTTAAACGTATTTTTTAAAATTACATTTACTTTATCTCCAGCTTATCATTAAACTCTAAGTTTAAATGTTAATATTTGATAGGTTAGAAGTTACAAGCTTATATTTTGGAAATTTTGCTTTAATACGGTATAACTTTCGTAAAAACGATTATTCAGGTCTGCGATTCTGGCTTTCTTTATATTTTTATGATAGCGATACAAACAGACAATTAAATTTTTTTACTAAGAATCTATTTATAAAATAGAATTTGGTAGTTTTGTTTAAGGATAAGGTAATTGGCACAAGTAATTTTATTTATATTACTTTTGTTCATAACGAATTGCTTAAACTGTATCCTTCCAAACATCTTTGAGTGTAATATTTTCTAAAAACGTGAGTCAATCGGAATAAAGTCAGAGTTTCATTCTAATACAATAAAATGTCAAACTTTATGAATCATGATCAGAAACGTAACTTATATTTTCTTTTTTGAGTGAAAAATTGATTAATAGAATTTCCACTTAAAAAATATAGTGCTTCAGTTTTGGCCACAGTTCTACCAGTAATTTTTCACGAATTTAAAGCACTACGTTCATCGGTATATATTTTATATTATTGTTATAAGATATTTTTTAAATAAATTAAATAATCACTTACATACTGTATAGTTTTCTTTTAGGAAATACTCTTGAATTACCCATTCACTTTGTTTATTTATATATACATAGAGAATAAATCCAATTATCTGTTTATTTTAGCCCTTGTATTTGTTTTGACAGTTAGAAATTAATATGTTCTCGCGCACAAAATTAATATAATTGGAATATACTTTTTCATTAGTAGTTGCTTTTTAGATTAAAATTACCGACAACATGTACGACACATTTAATTTACGCATGTGACTCGAAGGTATTCGACACTTATTAGCGGAATAGTTATTTATAAAGAATAAGTTAAAGATATTTAAATTTAAAAAAAAAATCTATGTGTCTATATATACTAACAAATATTATTATTTTTAAATATAATTATTTAATAAAAATAGCATCCATTATAAATGATGAAATACGTTTATATGCACACACACACACACATACACACAGGAAAAAGCTAAATTAGAGAACGAAAAAAAAGGAGGAAAAAAAATAGCGAATAATCGTTCACCCGTATACATAAGGGAGAAAGAACAGTCGCTTAATCAAGTAACCTTCAGAACCACGAAAATTTGCCTCGGCAGAAGGGAAAAAAAATGAAGCGAAAATATATATATATATAGATTTGGGTTTCGTGCAGTGTAAGGGAACAGGCGCGAGAAACATTGTCCCGCGGAAAAATGAGCCGCCAAACCGGCGCTTTATCTCCTTCGATAACAGCGTGCAAGAATTATGAGCATTGATGAACGGCTCAATTCCGGGAATGGCGGCATTCTCCTCTCGCAACATGGACGGCAAAATATACCGTGGGGAGAGCACGCCGATAGGCTGCCTCTATACCCCCTAATGCACGGGGTGGGTGGGCAGGGATGGGGGAGAGGGGGGAGGGGGGTTAACCCAGGGAAAAAGTCGTCGTCGTCGTCGTCCACCCCCGTATAGATAGAAAGAGAAGTGTACAGTAAAAAAATTGCCCCCCGAGGGTTAACGGAATCCCGGGATCTTAGAATTCTCGGGCGCCATTGCCGGATGAGAGCCGATGATATTTCTCGATGTGTATATGTGCGTCTCTGTGTGTGTATGTATATATCTATATATCGGCGTTATAGCGATCTGGTAAACAAAAACGCGATAAATTAGAAAAAATTCATTGCTCGTAATGGAGGAGGATGTTCATCCAAGTTGCTCTTTCTGCGGCACGTTGTTTCCTTATAAACTCTACTGTTTTAGACATTATGATCAATATATGCACATATACTGTACTTTACTTGAATAATGCTATTATTGTTGTTGTTGTTGTTGCTTGTTCCATCGAATTCATCTGGTCACTTTGGATAAGTTAAATTCTTATTTACTGGATTATTTATTAAACCGTTCGGTTTTTATCTTGCTCAGAACGTTAGCACTACTTTACATATAAATTGCATTACAAGTAAACATGTAAAATTTACATATACGTCAACATAATTATTGTTGATTAATTATATTAGGATAATGTACAAATGTAAGAAGTTCATTTATTTACAGACGTCTGTTTATTTTAAATTTATTTCGTCAATATATATATTTTTCTTAAAATTTCCTCGTGTTTATTATTATTTTACATTGACACTTATATATATTTCATAATTTCAAACTAATCTTTTAAAAAGAAATACCGAATCATAAATACATATCTCACACGCATTATACCCATGTTTTTAAATTCTTTTACGTTCCCTTAAAAGCTAAAAAGTGTGAAGAATCGCCAGCGATGATTGATCTACCGGAGAAAATACGATTTTTAGAGCTTATATAAATGTGTATATGAAATCTAAAAAGTAGCGAAAAAAATTTCTGTATCACTGTTGATCTGTCAGAAATTTGAAGCATTTCTATTATATTTTAGTTTGAAGAGCGCGTATACAGCTAAATGAAAATGTCATTTCTATCTTCGTATCTACGGAAGTGACAGAGCCAACGTAAATACGAAATAAATCTAATATGTATTATTGTTACTGATGCAGTAAATAGTGTAAATTTTGAATATTTTCAGATTATATAAAATGAAATTTTTGTAATGACAAATAACGCGTAAAATCACGATGGAACGGGCGATATTGTTTTGATTGGAAAATTCAATCGTTTAAACTAAAAATTAAAGTGCAGGGTATACATATTCGTATATACGTTCAACCAGGACGTTGTGAGAAGTTGTTACAGCGTTATTTACGCGAGCTTAGTTTTCCAAACAATCGCTTAAAGAGGTATATAAAACTTGGCTTGATCCCGTAAAGAATGAACATTAATTTGGGATTTTCCAACGGTCGGCGTGTAAACTAGCAAACAAGTTAGAGGAACGGAACGTCCAGTAAACCTAAAAAAAAAAAGATATTGCAATATATATATATCGTAATCCCCCTAAATATGAATGTTCCTCCTGTGTATATACGTGTACATAAAGAATCGTAAAATTCGGCTTATAATCCAGCCAAGTGCGACGTGTCGTCGCAAGTGATATACACAAAAACCGGATACGAAAATCCAATCGAAGTGTACAGTAGTGCTCCTCAACCGTCGCACGCGCTCCTTGGATAAATCGAACCTGGTCACTATATATACTTTGGTGTACACATATATTACGCACACACGTACATACGTACATGCATATGTATATATATACGGAGATCTACGTGTATTAGTGCATCTATGCCGGACCATCAGCCGGTCATTGTGCTGCTGCGGCCTGCTGCAACGTACGGCGCCCCTCGCGTGCCTCAAATCTCCCTCTCTCTCTCTCTCTCGATCGTGAGGACAAACAACCGACAGCTGACCCACGCGCGTTCGCGTGCTCGGGGTTGACCCATACTTATGGTTCATCTGCTGACACCACCCCTATATATTTTTTTTCGTTCTATACGCTCGTATATATATATATATATATATATATATATATGTATATGCTTTACTTCGCGGTGGTAGGGAGATCGTTTTCGGGATGAAAATAGAGGTATAGTGCGGCTACGGAAAAAAAATGAGGAAAACTGGATCGTTTATACGGATCTCTATGGAAAATAGAGGTGCGCGCCTTTTTTTTCGAGAGGGAGTTTAAAATACACGTCTTGTTATAGATTATTGATTTAGGTGCGGATATAATTAATTTGATGGATTTTCCAGTTTTAGTTATATTGCGATTGATGAATGCTTGCATTTTAACGAGATAATGAGTTAGATGTATTTTACAAACCTGCAGATTGTATTTGTTTGTAAAGGATGCAGAATTTTAAATTACAGAAGCAGACTTAATTGAAAACGCATATTTGAGTTTTTTTTTAAATTTTATTTAATGTAATCAAGTTTTACACGAAATATAGTGCATTTTTAACGTAAGATATATAAATATTTGACCCTTTCCGATCGACAACAATTGTGTAAACTTAAAAGTTTTAATATTTTCTGTATGTTGATGTTCCGCAGGGATATAATAAAACTTCAAAGACAATTGTAATAGAAAATAGTGAAATACTTATGAGCGACAATGTATATTTATATAAGTAAAAATGTAAAACTTAATATCAACTTGATCTAAAGTTTATGTTTGGCGAAAGTAGATACCAAAATACTCAATGAGACTATCGAATATACGATTTGATTTGTGGTAATAGACATTTTCCTTTATTCAATTCACTTTGACAATATAAACTAGTTCAAAGTTTATTTTTTTTTATTATTTCAACGTCGTTTTTTTTATCCTAACTTGGCGTTGATTAGCGACGGAGGTTATATCATATGTCATTGTTAAAAAAGTTTATTTTACCAAGCCATAAAATACATTTTCTTGATTTGACGTATCTATAATCAATTTTTTTTGCTACCCGCGATATAAAATTTATGTTTGGCAAAAGTTGATATCAACATACGCAATGAGACTATTCCAAATTTGGAAAAATATTAATTAGACGTTGATATAAAGTTTAGATAAACTTGAAATAATCTCTTAGATAGGTTCAAAAAAATAAAAAAAAAATTTTCCGAAATTCGAATCTCCGATCTTGTACTTCGGAGTCTCACGCTCTACCAACTGAGCTATTTTATTGTTTATATTTAATAAGTTAGCTGATTAGCCCTGGCAGCATAAATAAAGCGACGTTAAGTAACAAAAAAAAAAATTTAATAAGTTACATTCAGGTTATAAACTTGGAAGCATGTTTCAATTGTTCTTTATAGCCAAAATGTAACATTATGACATAAACAATAAAACTGGGTAAAGCGAGAGACTCCGAAGTAGAAGATCGGAGATTCAAATCTCGGAATAAAATTTTTTTTAATTTTTTTATTAATAAAATTTTACCCGTTTAAAAATAATATATTTAAACTTTTCTAAGAGATTATTTCAAGTTTATCTAAACTTTATACCAACGTCTAATTAATATTTTACCAAGTTTGGGATAGTCTCATTGCGTATGTTGATATCAACTTTCGCCAAACATAAATTTTATATCGCGGGTAGCATGAAAAAATTGATTATAGATACGTCAAATCAAGAAAATGTATTTTATTGCTTGGTAAAATAAACTTTTCTTAACAATGACATATGGTATAACCTCCGTCGCTAATCAGCGCCAATTTAGGATAAAAAAACGACGTTGAAATAATAAAAAAAATAATAAACTTTGAACTAGTTTACATTGTCACTTTTAACAAAATGAACAAAAGAATATAAATGAATTGAATAAAGGAAAATGTCTATTACCACAAATCAAATCGTATATTCGATACATCGACGTGCGAGACCGCACGATAAATTTGAAAAGGAGCATTAAACATTTCTAACGCGTTAAAGTCCAAAATAATTCGACAAGGATCACCCGGAAAATATTATCCCTCAAAATTCGTTTTCGTAAATTCTACGAATGGAAAGGAGCGAGCAAGCGAGGAACCGCGTGGCTATCGGGCGTGAAGTGGCAGCGCGTGTCGCGCGTAGGCGAAAGCCTACACATCTATATACAACTTTATATGTGTGGTGTGTAGATGTATATACGAATATGGGCGGGTAATGCGTGGCGAGAGCGGAGAGTGGACGCCTGGCACGTTCCGCCGATTTTCGCCGCATTTGTGCATCCGAACGTTCGTCGAGGTAATTTCACCCGAAAACGGGGAAATTTTATCCCCGAAAGGGGTCAGATTCTGTATGCCAAAGAAGGGAGACTTTTTCCGACTGTACATATATATATGAACGCGCGAGAATTAAATTTGATGGAAGCTGCGTAGTTACTCCTGACGATACTTTCTTTGCTTTCAGAACTCTGATGACTATTGCTTTTATTTTTTCATCCACGTATATATATATCCTTTTCTTTTGTATACTATACATTTTCTGCAGTATATTTCGATCGATATGTTTTCCGTACATCGTCACGCAGTTCCAGTGAAAATTATTACTTTTAAATATGCGTGCATCGCAGTATAATTTATTTTATTTTCATTTTCTTATTTAAATATGTTCATTCGTTTAATCTACGTGTTTTACTGCACTTCGTCTTGACATTCAATTTTTTAAAACACAGTAATTATTATACATCTATAGATTTGAATAAATGTTCTGATAAATAATTCTTATATGTATATATATAAGTAAATATGTAAAAATTTGGTTTTTTCCACAAAACGATAAGATTGCGAAGGAGATACGAGCCGCGCGCACTGCGTTTTCAGATCTTTGCATCACCGTTATCGAGAACGCAGTTATTTTCTTCTGTGTTTTTTTTTCTCGATAACTTGCGTTGTAAGACAAAGTAAAATCCGATCAGCTACTCTTTCCGCATGTTGACACGTTTCGTTCGACAAACAAGCTGCCAGGAACCGTAAGGAAAATGATGACTTGCCCTTTGTGATTAGTCTTTCTCGGCACTTTGTTTAGGCTTTTCAGGCTTTTACTTCTTTTTCTTTACTGATATAATGCATAAAAGTTGTTATTTCGTCTCGTAAAAATTATCTATTTCCACGATGATAATGCTACCTTCTTCTTTTTTTTTTACCGTAAATATTTTGTTACACTCGCTACACAACATTATTATTTAAATGTATATTGTCAATCGCGCGTTTTTTCTTTCCTCGTGCAGTCTACTAAATACACAATATTTTGCGTAGCTCGTGATTTATTTATAATTATTTTACGAATGAATTTTTATGACTCCATTACTGTAATTGTGTACGCAGATGTGTTTATGTATACATGTAGATGAGTCTCTTGAATATACTTTTAAATCAATTACAAAACTTTCTGCAAAGACGTCCTATGAGTCAAAAATATATTACAAGTATAATGTATACGCTCCAACAAAGAAAGTTTATGAGTCATGGCATAGTAGTGTTTTACCATTTGCCACTTCTAAGTACTGGGTTCTGTGAATACTCGGACATTTTATTTGCTATTTTTTTTTCTAAAAACAGTTATAAACTTTGATTTTTATGTTACTTTGTACAAAATGAGTTATTTGAGATTAATAGGATTTATTGATTAATTATGTTAATGATAATTAACGATTATTATTATTAGTGAAATAATTAAAGTTTAATAGATGGTTCTAGAATGATAAATAAATTAATGTTTTGTATAAATTATTTAATTTGATCATTTTATTAAATATTTGTTCAGTAGTTAATTATTACACAATGATTATATATTATATACAAGAGAACGATATAACTTAACAACTATTGTTATAAGAAATATGTTTTAATATCAAAACGAAACCACATACGTTCCTTGCTTATCGTTAAATAACAAACAATATCATTTATGCACGTGTCTTACGGATCGAAGATAAATGTATACAGTGACTAAGAATGGAAAATAATACGAATGGAAAAAATAAAAGTCCATGCGGCGGGTATTGTAGATATAGAGGAGAGATCTAAGTCGAGCCATATGTGCACGGGAAATAGATTAACAATTTTTCATTTTTGTGCGAAAACAACATCCCTTTCGGAATACGACGCGTGCAGCGTCCACGCGTCGATGTACCTGAAAGGATGACTATACGTGAATGCGAGAGGGATATACGCGCGTAGGCGTATATGGAAGAAGGGTGGCGTTTAAACAGCTGCGCTCACGCTGTAGATGCGACCAACCCTTTTCACTCACTTGGCGGCCGCGGCTCGAATTTTACCAGGAAAATATTTTTTCTACCATCGAGAGCTGCCCTTTTCCTGAGCGCCGCTCGATTTATATATCCTATATACGTTTTTCCCTTCTTCTCTTTATTCCTGCCCACTCAATTTGTTACCAAAACCTTGGATTCTCCACTCTTTATTACTAACGTGGATCAAACTTTGCTTTTTTCCGAGGTAACTCACTTTCATTTTGGTTTATCTTCCATCCACTCTTTTTATACTGATTTTTTATAGTTTTATATACGTATTCAAGTTTTACATTTTTTGACTAACTAGGAGAGGCCACGGTCTTTGTTTTACGGATCTTAACGCGTTGATTTTCCGAAGTTATGGCTAATTAACGGGAAGTTGGACCCAAATTACAGGAATCTGCACCTTTTAACCCATAAATTATATTTAAAATATTGCATTAAAAATCTGAACAAAATTCGTACGGATAGATGAAAATATAAAGAAGGGCTTGACGTTTTGATTTTTTAATCAAAAAATATTTCTTAAATAATAATTGAGTAAACAATATTTGATCGGTAATTATTAATCAAAAAAAGCATAATCTTTCAATCCAAACATCGTGATCAAATTATAGATTTAAAAATCTGGAAAAATTCAGGGATATTATTTAAAACATGCTTAAAGTCTTGACGTTCGGCGTTTTTTAAAAACTTTATTCATTTGTTTATAAATACAAAATGACCATTTTCTTGGTCCGACATCCCCTTGAAGCCAATTTTGTAAAAAAAATTACTGCCAGTTTGATTGCTTATAAATCGGAAACTCGTTTTGGACCAAAGTTATAGAGAAAACAATAAATTGCTGAAATTTCAACTAAAATTTAGTAAAAAAAAAGTATTGACTGTATTTGGACAAACTTTCATGATATTCTTATTTTCTCTATAGCTTAGCTCCAAATTAACCGATTTAAGCTTCTTTTTTTTCAATCACACCTACTTAATCTCGGCTTTATTTTAAATTTGAGATTGAAGATCTATCTTTATTTGTCTCCGAGTTACAAGCGATTAAAGTAGACGTAATTTTATTGCAAAATGGGCTTTAGTTAGCCATAACTTGGGTAAATTAATGCGTTAGGGTCTAAAAATCTGGCTTTCCTCATATTTTTATATTACAAAACATATCCTAGAGTTTGGTTAAGATTTGTGATCCGAAGGTCGTGGCCTCTCCTAGTAAGATATATATATATTTATATCAATTAAGTCCAACATTGTATTTTAACTTTACATAAGACATACTATCATATAGTTTAAAAATTATAAACTATAATCATAATTACATATTTGTCCATCAAAAATTTAAAGAAAACTTTGAATAATTCTTGTATTCTTCCAAATAATTTATTTTAAATAAATTGTTGAATATAAGAGCACGGAGAAGAAAGTTGTAGTAAAAATTACTATGCTATTGTCTAACCGAGAGAAATAGAGTTCACAAATTATAAAAATTACTATTTTTATGAAACTAATATAACAAATTACTATATGTCTGATAAATTATCATATAAAAATACTAATATTTACTAGGACTTTTTTCTCTTTGTGTATAACTAACTATTATAAATACAAAATTTACATCTGCAAATTTAATACGAATTTCAAATTTCAATATTTGTCTTTAATTTAAATCGTATATAATTATGTAAAAATAATAGTATTTTAAAAGTTATTACATTAATTTTTTCAATTTTTTATATTATATCTTTAAATATTTCACTTTGTTTATTCACTAAAAAATCGCTGCCAATTTATTGACACTTAACTGCCTTACAAAATATATCGTTTCTACGTTACGTTATATGCTATAAATAATAATTGTAAAATAAACTTTTTTTTAAAAAGTTTGGAAAAATGTTCTTTAATGTATAAAGTTATAACTTTTGTCTCTAAAACATAAGAATAAATCAATTGTGAAATTAAATTAATCCTACCAAAATTATCTAAACTATTTCTAGTTGGTTATGTCTCACACTAATTGAATACAGAAATTATTATTCATAAAAAAATGTTTTTAAATAATTTGTTGAAGATTTGTCAAAATTTAAATAAAACGATTTTAAAAAATAAGTAAAGGCAAGTACCAATTTTCTAATTTCAAAGTCCATCTGTTTTTATACAGATTAATGCATTATTTTAATATTTAGAAGGTTTTTGATTAAAAAAATACAGAATTTAGATATTGTGAATACTTCAAAACATTTTTTTGACAAGTTTTAAAAAAGCTACAGATGTTATTATAGTCGAAGAGCCAGGAAGTTTTCGAGGCCGATGGTTCTCCAGTCACAAATCCAAATGTTCTAGACCTAATTTCGTACACTGATCACGAATTTCAAGGCTGCTTTGTTTAAAAATATGTCTAAAAAAGTTATTAACAATTTAACTATTTAAACGTCTATAAAATCGATTTACTTACTTGATTTTGGTTATCAGCTACGTCAAATTATAGGATTATCACGTACAATTTCGCTAGTTTTTGAAATTTTGCAAAATGTTAATTCAAAAATTACAATCCTTTTTTTTTATCTTTCGATCTGTTTTCAATATTCGAAATTATTACATAAAATTGTTTAAATAATACTTCATAATTACAGACTATAATTATTTTTTAAAGACCCACACTTGGTGAAATGTTTTTATTATGCTCTATACTAATTAAATCAAAATTTTTTATCGAAAAATATGTAATACTCAAGTACTTCTGTATTTATACATCTTTTGAACTGTAAATAAAAAAATAAGGTTCTTTGTTACTACAAAGACTGGCTGAATCCCAAAATCTTAAGACATTTGAAAGTTTTTTACGCTCGAAATCATAGGACTTTATTTTATCTGCTTTTATTTTTTTTATCACAAACTTAAATGTATAACAACTTGAAATTTTTATAGCATACATACACTATTATTTTTATGGCTATGGTTTTTTCAGCTTACTTGACTGATTAGTTAAAAAGCATAACAATTTCTAAAAGATAAGTTTTTTTAATAACTTGAAAACTAATAGAGATATAATTTGAAAAATTCCATTTTATCGTATATTTTTTTGTTAATTTCGCTAATTATTCTTAAAAAAAGATTCTCTTACTAATTAATAATATAATTTTTTAGATTTTTTGGTAATTTTTGAAAATAAATTATTTAATTTTATTAAATAATACAAAAAATTATGCTATTAATCAGAACCATAATATATTTTGGAAAATACATGTTTTTTTGCGAAATTAACAAAAAACTGCATTTTGGCTCATGTTTCTTGAGTATACAGAATTACCCGCCATTTTTTTTATCGTCTGTTATATTCTCAATGCTACAAGCGCATATGTTTTAGCAACATTATGAAGCCTCCTCTATGAGGAAACACAATTTTAATTATTTATAATGTTAATAAAAAAAATTGAAAAACAGTGTGTAAAATGTTTAAAAAAAAATTCTTGAATGTTAGTGCAAGTCTAAAGGTGAATTTGTAGCTCCATATTATAGTTCGCAACTTTATTTTTGTAAATAGTTACTTCCATAATGTACACGTTTAAACGAATAGTCTACAAGAATTGACTGAAATACGAGTCACTCGCAACTTAAAACATTGTATTTTAAAATCCCGACACATTGATCTACCTCGAAGTTTGCGTAAAAAAAATGAAAGTAAAATCTATAAAAAAAGAAGTAGCAGTGTTTACGTATATATATACATATACACACATTCTTTTGATAAAGTAATAATAATAAACAGTCTAGCTTATTTATAACTCGTATAGAGAAAACGTTCGCTAATTGGAAAATACGTATATATGTATATATTTAACGAAAAATAGCATTTATTTTATCCAAGTTTTTTTTCATCACTCATTAACTCGAAAACGCGGAAACGATTTCGAAAGACTAATTAGTAAGCGCTAACAATATACCGAAACTACTATAACAATTGTCCACCTAATGACTGTATCATCGTTCGTGTTTTTTTTTTGCTTTTCTCATTTTTGACGCCAATTAGTTAAACTTGGGTGTGCAGTATAGGTATATGCATTTTTAACGGCGCTCTGAGAGATCAGCGAAAACGGTTTCACTTTCGAATGAGAGCGGTCACTCGCATTACGAGTATTTTCGTAGCTACTTATGCGAGGAATCCTGGTGTATAAGTATAAGTATATACATTACGCTTTGTCACTGTTGTGGCACGAGACCACCTTTAATTTCTTCAAAATCTCTCAAGTGCATTACGCTTTCGAAAAGAAAAGTTTTACCTTATCTAGTCGGTTGATAAAACTTTAGTTTAACCGAAAATTATGTATATACCTATATCGGTTGACTCGTATATGTATATGCGATTCAAACTTTCAAAAATCATTAACTAGAGCAAACGACAAAATACATGCACCTACATGAGTGGACGTTACATCTTTTTAATAATAATTACTTTATCTGTACTTATGTTATTTATGATTGTTGTCGATTAGCAACATGCCATAGATAGCGATTTACGAATTTTACAAAATTTTTCCTAATTTCGTACTTGTGTCGATTTATTTTATTAATCGATTGATCGATTATACTTAACGACAAGAATTGCGTGAACAGTAATATTTATGACATACGCGTATTTCTAGAAGACGTTTCTTTCTGTGAAGTGACTTTGTAAATTATTAATTTTAAAAATTGATTTTCGATTAAAACAACTTTCTTTACCTTTATCTTTGTACGTTAATATACTTTACGATGTGAAACAATTAATTGAATCAAAATTTCAAAATGCGCTAAATTTTAGATATAACTGGATAATATTTCCTAAAATACGGAAAAAACAGTTTTTAGTCGGTGATGTTTTTTTAATCTCAAAAAAGATAATTTTTTTATTTATTCTAATATTAGCTATATTTTTATAATTCTTACTTTAAGATCTACCCATTTTCACTTATAAGGGATATAACACCCAAATTGCAGAGATCTACCTAAAAAATCCCAAAACTTTTAAAACCTAATTAAAGAAAAATCTGAAAAATATCACAGATACTGTTCACAATAAGTAAGCATAGTGTAACAGAGAGATCTTTCGAAATAATTAAATATTAATTAATTATAATACGTAAGTAACATTTTTTGTCGGTAATATATGGCTGCATATCGATAAAAAATTTTGAAAAAATTAATAGAACACCTTCAAAGGAAAGGCAACACGGTTACAGAACTTTTTTTTTTCGTCAAAATGAATTCTTCGATCGTTTAATTAAAAATAAATAATTTTTCTGCTTTTTGGTGTTAACATCCCGTTAAATGTAATGTTTTCACTACAAATTTTGTTATTAGAGTTTAAATCGAAATATATTTAGCAACTTCCTAATTTTGAATGACTTCTTACCAAATACGAAACATTCAGGCCAAATAAAAGGCTATTGAAAAGGTTTAACCGCGTAAGGTTCTTTTTAAACATTTTGACGAAAAAATCAACGTATTTAGACAAAAGTTAAATTTTCTTATAAGATTTTTGAAATGGAGGAATAGTTAGCCAAAGTTACATTTAATGTTATATAGTGTAAAGTTGTATTCGACTAATAGTTATACAGTGTGAAATAATCGATACATTTATATGTCTAGTTAATCATATGTTATTATAAAGCTGAATATATACGATACAGCTAATTTTTGTATTGTTAATTTTTTAACTCTCCTGTATGTATATTATTTACTTCAATCGTGAGCAGCTCTATGGATTTAAAAATATATGACAAATCATTTATTTGGGCTGTAATTAAAAGTTAACAAGTTCAATTTGATGATCGAGCATTGCGATTATTCAGAGTAAGAAAGGGAGCGAGTGAATCCGATTAAGGATAAATTAGGCTATCTGAATGACTCTCGCTCTCTGTGTATAGGTGTGTGTATATGTGTGCGTGTACACGGATACCGTGGGGATTAGTTCATTGACGCGAGATAGGTTATCCGTATTTATATAGATAATGACGAGTAGCAGCAGCTCCTAGGCCCGTTGGATAATTTGCAATAGCTGATGAAACAATTTTGCGAGGGACGCGCAAGTGCGCGATCATAGTGTGACTTATACCTGAAGTGGTGGTGGTGGTGGTGGTGAGGCGGTGGCGGCAAAGAGGCCAGCCCTTACTCTTCAGGCTGATGAATAACAAAAGAAAAAACTCTCGGAAACAAATTAATCCCTTCGGGGAAGAGTGTCACAGGGCACGTTCTAGCCGAACGGATTTACGAGGGAATCAGCGAAAATTCCCGGGTCTTTGGGGTTTGCTGACGACCCCCCTCCCAATATCCCTCCATCCCCTCCTTCCCTCCTCCTCCCTTTTTGACGGCAAAGCCAGGAGACCTACCGAAAGAATCTAAAAATCATAAATTTGGAGATTTGCCCGTTTATGGAGAGTGCGGGCAAGCAAGCGCGCGCACTGCCCGCGTTACGCTATATATACATTCGCACAAGTGCAAACAAGGATACGTCTCTATAGGGGCATAAAACTCCTTCTCTCGTGGAGTTTTATGCGGATCGATGGATTTCCATGACAAAAATATTGTCGGCCTCTCGTCTATACCTTTAAATCCCCTCATTGGCGCGTCGACACCAATATACTTAAGTTCGAACACGTTTCTTTAATTGATTTTTTCATTAGAACTGTACACCTTATACGTCGTCTAGGAATATTCACCTCGAAACTAATTAACGATTTTACTCTTATTTTTCTATCGAAAATCTTAGACTCCTCTTGGAAATTACATTTTTATATTGCGTATAGAAAGTCGAGACATTACGTACGATTGTTTTCACGTATTCACTTCTAAATTTTTAGTGTCATTTTTAAACGTCTAGCTAACTGTTGCCAAATTTGGTGTGGCTAATCTTGCATAATTTTTATATAACGCAATAAAATTCTATGGTTATAGCACATCATTTTTTTTTTTTTTTGTAAAACTGTACAGACATCATTTTCTATTATAAAAGACATGCGGGCTCGAAAAATTTATCCGGTGTAAAAAATCCGAACAATAAATTATTTAAACTGACATTATACTTTTATTCTAAATTTATTCTAACAGCTACAAAAATTAAGTAAAATAGTTTTTTTTAATATAAATAATTCAATGTTTCTTAGATACTACGCAGAGAAAATTGGTGATATCAATACAATATTTTACGCATTCAAAAAACAAAATATTAAATGAAAACAAATAAATGTTTCATAAATTCAAATAAATTATATTTATTTAAAATTAAATAAATTTTAATTAATTGCATGTTACTCGAATTAAAATTTCTTTTTGTGTGACAGTATAAAAAGATATTTGTAAAATAATTAAATACTAGATTTTAGAAAATACCGATATCATCGAGAATGAAATTTAGGTAATAATTTCATTCGAGTCATCGTAAACGGGTACTCCAACGGTAGAATACGAAACATGTTACAAAAAAAAGCGCAGTGGACGCTAAACACGTTCTCGACACATATTTTCACCGCGTAATCCTCAAACACATTTCCGTTTCACCATTTTTTCCAATATTTTTTCCCCTCTCTGCCCGGAAAAATTGCGCGAAAGAGATGACACTTTGTATAATGCACGGCAACTTTCTCCACCGTTAACCCCATTGCGAAGAGGTGCACGAACGCTATACTCCTTTCGCAGAGTCAACGCGCGGGCATCAATAAAAACCGGCGTGGTTATACGATCGTAAATTTTCTAACGCGCAAAGACCTTGAGCACACGCGTTGTATCTATATATAGTGACGGTAGTGCGCAACTTTCTTTAAGCAAAAAAAAAAAAAAAAAAAAGTAAAGTGCATGCACGATCGTTTTCCAAAATTGACATTGTCTTTATGATGTTAAAGGGAATTTTCGTTACCCTGGGTTTGCACGGAGGAGGAGCACTTTATGGCATGTAGAATAGTGGTATATAATTCAGCTTAATTAAAATTTATGTCGGCTATATGAATTTGAAGGTGAGCAATGAAATATGAAAGTATTAGGTTCGAATATTATTGTTCAATCGACAAATACAGTGGAATAATGTTATTTTTCAATTTTAACAAGTGACTCGAAATGTATTTTTTTATACAAGTGTCGTACATATATTAAATGCTTTTTGAAAGAAAGCATTATTTACATCATCTACGTTATTTATCTATTCGACTATCTGCGTTAAAAAAATCAATAATATTTGAATTTAAATAAGAACATCCAGTTTTTTATAATATTTATTAAGGAGATACTTTTAAAAACTCAAAAATTTTCTGCATTTATCAAACTAAAAATCTGGAAAAATCCATTCGTGACACTTGAGTTGAATATAGAAGAAGCTGACAGAGAGATTTTTTTATATAATTAATTTTAAATGAATTAAAAATTAATAACCACTTCTCGTCGGTATAACCGTTAAGTGAAAAATTGATCCTTGCGGCTGCACGAAAATCTCGATCATTTAGAGGTAAAAAATTTTGAAAGAAATTGTACGTACTGTTAAAAACAAGTAGTAGAGCGTTACAGAGAGATTTTTTGGAAAAAGTCAATCCATTTTTAGTAAAAAATAAATAAAAATTACAATTTTTTCAGTCTCACATCTCCTTAAGGCACTGTGATACCCAAATTACAGGAACCTACATCTAAAATCCCAAAAATTTAAAAAACTAATGGAATTAAAAATCTGAAAAAATTTACAGGTAATGTTGAAAGCAAATATAATACCGTTACAGAGCGATTTTTTCAAAATAATTAATTTAAAATGAATTATATCGAAATAACCATTTTTTGGTCGGTAATATATAGTTAAAAACAAAGCTGCACGGCTGCTCAAAAATCTCGTTGATTTATTGATAAAAAAATTTGAAAAAATTCATAGACTATCTTTAATGTAAATACAACACCGTTACAGAGCGTTTTTTTCGATAAAGTATACTGTTTGCTTGAGAAAAAATAAATACTGATTTTGTTTTAATGGGTTTACATCTCCTTAAGTCAAAGAAGATTATAACATTAGTGGAAAAGAGTAAATTGTACAGTGAAATTAATAATAAATTATAGATAGTATAATATAATTGTAATACACGAATTGAAAAAAAATTAAATTCATTAGTCTTTTTTTTGGTACCCTCTCAACGTTATCCCGTAGTATGCATGATTTGTATAAAGCACTCGTACAAAAATAACAAGATCTGTTTAACTATTGAGAAAAGGTATGTTTATCCAGAAAAAAAGTTTCGATTATCGTCATTGATACAATACAAAGTTTGAACGACTCGTAGAAAATGATATGGTTACATCTAAGGGTTAAGCGTAAGTAATATATCTACGTTAACGACCGGAATTGAGTGGCTAACAGTCGAATAACGTTAAACGAGAGTAATTCCGAAACAAGTTGAAGTATATAATTGCAAGAACGGTACGTTCCGCTGAACGTCGCGTTTAAAGGTACACTCGAGGTGAAAGTGCGATCTCTAATAATCCGTAGTAACGTTTGTATATAAATTAAAATACGGTCGGACAAGAGAGAATCTTGTGGACACGAGGGCGCAGTAAAAGCCTGCACTCGACTCAAACTAGTTAACTATCCATATTTATATATATGTATATATATATGTATAGGTGTATGTGTATGTGTATGTATACGTACATATACAGCTCTGCGGGGAAAAGTTGATCAGGTAGTAGTTTTCATGTAGTAGCGAGCACATACCTGTGCGTCTTTGAACCGCCACCCCGTTGCGGTTTTTTCCTCATTGACCGAATGACGAAATCCAATTACGACCCTCCCTGATATAGTTCCGCGGAACTCCCTGCCCTGCAATAAAGTTTCCGTTCGCAGAACGTTCTTACAAGCCCTATGTAGATGTGACTTCTCGACTTCGTAACGAATTATTTGGGTTTGTTTGTCCGCATTTATTGTGGATTAATGAGAATTCGGTCGATGGGTCAGGTTGTTTCAAACTCTACGCGCGCTCACACACACACACACACACCCAAGTTGTACATATATATATATTGCCGCCCCGAGTTTAATCAGTTGACAATGGCACGGCTAATTCTTGCGTATATACACTTATTACATCAATGTTCTAATGTATCTCAAGGATCTTCACCAATGTGTTATTCCGATGTCATAACGGGGGTAAAACCCTCGTTAATAAATTATGAATTATGCCACTTTGATTTTCCATTATTCGGTTATTGTTAACGAATTAGTGCTACCTCGAAATTTACTTTCACTCTTCACCTATATATTTATTTACAATGGAATAGTACCTTGACAGCTGTCTCCTCATCCTCAATGTTTTAAACATTGCACGACTTTACGCACACTGTGTTTTTTACATTTCGGTAAAAATTTGTAGTTTTAGCTCATTTCATTCTTTACGGTGCTCTATTTTTATAATGGTTAAAAGCACTATAACTGACAAGAGCTCTTTTCGTAAAATAACTCAATGGTATTTTTAAGCGACAAACGCTAATTGATTCTGATTTTTGACGAAAAAAAAAACCAAACTTTATCTTATAATACTTAGAGATATTTTTTTTATTTCACAAATTACATTTCTCGATACATATTTTAATTTCACATATATTTTTAAATTAGAAAGATAGAAGTTTATATTTTCTCTTAATGAAAGTAAAGTTATTTTTTCTTGAATTTATTAAGATAATTTATGGCCGGTTAAAAATATATGTCTTCTTATTTTATAGTTATATTGTATGTATAATATCTACGTTATATATATATCAAATTTCTACCAGGGTATCGGTGCAGTTAAATTAAATGCAATTGTTTTACCAAGAATAAAAGTGTAACCGCCGTGGAAAGTGTCAAAAAGGGTCATCGAATTATCCATATTAATATTTGTGCTTAATAAATCCTTTCTACACGGAGAAGAAGGTTTTAATAAAAATTACAACGTTATTAAGTTATTGAACAATTTGACATGTTATATATAAAAATAACAGAAATTGTAATATTAACTATTTTTTTTACAAAAAAATTAACCAGACATGTAGTAAATATTAATAAATCTGTAGTAAATTTCACTATAAAAATTAATAATTTTTATAATTTGGCATAACTCTATCTTTTGATTAGTGATTAATATTTTACTTTTTAATACAACCTATTCAGATTGACTGTATAGAAAAAAATTAAGGGGTTTGGTTTATCGCTTAGAAAAAAGGCTATTTTTAAGATTTTTTTTAAATATTATTGAACATATATGGGTACAAAAGTTATTGGGGTTGTCAAATACAGTCTTTTGAGTACAAAAAATTTTTTTTTATTATTTTTATCACTTATATACGACATTAATGATAAACTTGACTCCTTGAAAAGTAGATAAGCTGTTGGTGGACATGATATCTAGAGAATACTTCATCTGAAACAAAAAGATCAACCGGTTTTAAATTTGGTATAACAGTGGCTATCGCGTGAACTACAATCGTGTTAAAATATTAATTTTTACTTTTTTTTTTATCCAAAAAAATTAATTTCCGTAATACATGCGATAGTTACAGTTATACCAAATGTAAAGCCGTTCGATCTTTTCGTTTCAGATGAAGCGTTCTCAAGATATCATATACGCTAATAGCCTACCTACTTTTCAAGGAGTCATGTTTATCAACTATTGTCGTATATAAAAAGAGCTAAAAATAATAAAAAAAAATTTTTTGCGCTCAAAGACTGTATATGACAACCCCAACAACTTTTGTACACATATATTCAATAATATTTTCTAAAAAAATCTTAAAAATAACTTTTTTGAGCGATAAACTAGATTACCCTTAATGATAATGTTTACATGCAATTTCTCATGGTTCTTATTATGCAAATTCACATGGTAATTTTCATCAACTTTTTTATATAGTCACAAAATCACGTTTATTATACAATTATATTAAAGAATAAAGTATTTTTCCAAAAATCCGAAAAACCACATGTAGCTCCACCTTGACTTTTTTGATGGAAGAGAAGGGTCCCCAAGTACTAGAAATTTAATTGAGGTGTGTTATAGAACTGTAAAGTTTAATCGTGCATTACATAGCTCTGTAAAGACGCCTGTACAAAACTTTAAAGTGATGTAACGCCTGTCTTCGATGTCACCACGATTAATTTCTTTTATTAATCAAGTATCGAGGCATTAATCGGCGAGTCGATCAGAGCCTAGTTCTTAGTCCTTAAGTATTTTGTTAAAAAGAAAACGTCAGGTGTATAATTGTGTATATGTCGAACATTTAATAAAATCTATTGTTTAATTTCACATGAACGCATCAAGGTTCTGAAAATGCGTGTTCGCTCGCTTTCGCGTCCGATTCCAATTCGTTCCAGCTAGCCTCACATCGCTCATCACCTTAATACCTTTGTATAAAGCTAGTATGATTTATTATTTATTTATTTTAATTCTCCTTCTAATAGTGAATAGATAATTGAAAAATAAATGTTGTTTTTGATAAGAAATGAAACTTTAGGTTATGGGTTGTACACTCGCTCGGAAATACACGTGTCCAAATACATTCAAAACTTTTATGTTCACTGTATTCTTATGCCAATATCTCAATATAATACATGCATTTTCGTAATTCCTATGTATTACATTGTTATTGTATCAACAAAATATAATTCTCCAAAACGTAAATTTATTTTTCTTCTTATCGAGAACAATCTAACGATTTATATAGTTGATCTATATATAGATTTATTGAGTTTTGTCTATAAGTCCAGCATTTTTCCATTTCTTTGTACAAATCTATTTCGCTTATGCAGCCGCTATGACAACATTTCTTTCAGGGGTATACACTATTAATAATAGTGTTTTACACTGCAGAAGAACTTTGAACTTCTTTCGATTAGAAATATTGAATGCCTGATTGGCATACACAAATGCGAAAATTTAGTGTACTCGAACTATCACTAACCATTATATATATATAATGCGAAAATTTAGTGTACTTCGAAACTATCAACTAAACCATTATATATATATATTTAAAAATGTTATAGTTATTGATAAAATTATAGTTCCATTGGATAGTATTAAACTATACATTACAGAAACGATAAATAATGAATTAAAAAAATGATTTTTAAAATTCTACTTAACGCGTACTAGGGCGAATGTTAATTATCTGGAATTTATCATATCTTAGAGAAATACGACTGAACGATTTGTTAAAAAAATGTAGTGTAGATTGGAAAATTAAATATCTACGGAGAAACAACGAAGAAAACGTATAGAAATATCAGATATTAGAAAAAATACCGTAGTCAAGTGACGGGAAAGAAAATATTGTTTATTAATATACAATGCGCATAAATTTGGAAACAAGCAGTATCGACACAGAGTCGGCTAATAAACAAGGGAGTCAACGAGGGCCATAAGGCGCGCACTCGTTCGTAGGAGGCACACAGCCCCCGAATCCCTCCTCGAGCTTTAAATCACAAAGCCAAGGTGAAAAGAGAAAAAGCAAAGAGTTTTAACCCCGTCGAGTGGGCGAAAGAAAGAAAGAGCGAAAGAGAGAGAGAGAGAGAGGGAGAGGGAGTAAGAGGGAGAGAAGTCGGAGTTGTGCGCGTCGTCCATGAAAACACAGCGATTTCGTCAAAAATCTTAGCGCGCAACATAAATGAATAAATTAGTCGAAAAGTCGGCCAGGTCGTCGTCGTCGGGAAGGATTGGAGCCGCCTACTACACGGTAGAGAGACATTTGACGCCGGCCGGGTAATCACGTTATTTACAGCCTCGGAAAGTCGAGCACTGTCGTATATGCATATATAGTTAGCTATATATATGCGTGCGCTCGAGAACCATATCCTATTTACGAGGATTGTGTGCGTGTGCGTATAGTGTGTATTGACACAGAGACGCATGGTGTGTAGGAGCCAACGTAATAAAGCGCGAACTCAAGGAAGCAAGGAAGGGTTTGTCCGTGCATTGTCAGGACAGGAGGCGGGTTACCACTGCCGCCGGGAAAACCAAGAAACCGACTAGGTGAACGGGATTCCCGACGGTTAGACGCGGCACCAAAATATAAAATTGTTGTCCTTTCGTGATCCCGGTGTTGTTGACCGTTGTATGCAAACTTACAACTCGGCAATGGGAGAGAAAGAGAGAGAGAGTGAGAGATCGAGTACTCTCTTCGTACCGAGATTCCACTGTGATTGTACCTTCCTGATATTCCAATGACCGATCATTGTTTCATTAACCCTTTTCCGAATGTGCATCATTACCCTCGACGACCCGGGGAGTCCGGATTTATACCCTCGGGAGTGACAAAGACCAGCGGGTGTTTGTGTCGATCGCTAATTAGTTACTCCTTCGATACACACGCACTTGCGCCTCGATATGTTTGCAGACATTGCATTTGTTGTCTTTTATCATTTTCATAAATACGATTATTATGTTTATGGGGTTCGCTCGTACAACACCAATCTATTTAACCCACTTTATAGACAACGTTTAATCTTTTTGCGCATTCATATTATTATTTATTGCTTTTTACGTGATCAACAGTACAAGTCTACAATAAAAGATCGTCAACTTTTCAGCTTAAACTATACGCATATACTGTTTTAATAATCATGCAAACAGTATTTCCTGGGCTTGTTTAACATTCTTGTACAACCATATTTTAAATACATCTGAGATTTTTAATAAAAAAAAATTAAAATTCTCAAAGAGTATACCTTAATTATTCTGCTTACCAACCTTATATGACCTATTGATTTTAATTATAGTGACAAACGCAAATATTCTGAAAATCGTTTTTTTTACTCTTAGTTTTTCCGCTTTATTATTTCTTTGGCGCGTTATTTGGTTCAATATTTTGTTCTTCTCTAGTTAAACTGACCATGTCAATCGCGGGGAACATAGAAAATTTCCTTAGTACAACATTAACAGAGAAAAGTCACGGCAATTTTTATTGAAAAAGTTTTATTGAACTTCTATGGATGTTGAGGTGTATCCAATAAATAAAATTGAAATATATTGTCCAGCATCGAGAATAACGACAAATAAATATAACGTAACGGAAATCGCAAATTTCGTATATATACAATATATACGAAACAAATTACTCGCAGCTGAGGCCAAGAAAAACAGACAGCTGAGACGAGAGAAAGATTGGGTCCACGTATATATATATATATATACACAGAAGAAAGGTGCAAGGCAGCGGAATACTACTCTCGGAGAAAAAAAATAGAAAGGAAAACTCTATAGGTTAAGAAGCATAAGAGAGAAAAAGTTACGGTATAAGATAACGTTGAAAAACTACGAAAGGGGATGACGGTCAAGTGCGAGAGAGGAAAAGAAGTGCATGGAAAAACAGTTAACCCGGCACGTTCACGAGAAGCTTAACTGTTAAAGTGTCATAAACATTGAGATCGTTATACCATTTTGTCCGATATATATATATTTTCTAAAAGGTTGCTCAAAGAGAGATAGAGAAAGAAAAAAATGGTAAAGGGTTGAAATGTTGGTAGAACTTTTTGATACTCGCAATATCCTCCCCACCCCGTCCCTTCTTTCCAAACCAATTTTTTTCCGTCGAGGCCCGGTATATATATTCTTATACCTACGCGATTATAAGCATTAGGAGAATAGCTCTTTGGAAAACGGAAAGAGTTGAGTAACGACTTACCGATCTATACCTGACCGCCTTTTTGGTGACCCGCGTTTTCCGGATTTGCATTTTACATTGTCTAGCCGAACGAGTTTTTACTTACTTTCCGGAAAGTTATGGAGGATTATAACGGCTCGGTGAGAAATGGAAAAAAGTAAAGCTCGGATAACTCGAATTTCTCCAAATTTCTTTTTTTTTTTCCCTCCACTCGAACCTTACGGCTACTTCTTTTTCTTACACTCTTTGGATTTTCGATTCTTGTTTGCGTTGCGGATTATTGTAAAACTGTAAAGGAAAAAAATAGGGAAAAGAAAGTTTGTGAAAAACCATTTTTCGGTAATTTTACATTTTTGTCTGTGCGTATAGTCGTATACGTTAAGCCGATACCGTCAGTTAAACTTACATCCTTTTGTTTTTCAGGATCACTAAAACGCGGTAAAGCGAATAATTAGTCGATATCTACAGTACGTAAATATTTAAATAAATTGTTTCATCTCACCATTTAAAGCTTAGTTATTATATACGATAATTTCTTTGATATAACAACAAATCAAATGCTTATACATTTTTAATCGAATCTCTCGGATTAACAAAGCTATATTATACATCAAGTGTAATTAGACTGACTGAAACGCATAATTTAACTGATTAGAATTAACAGATTAGAAAAAATTAAGACGTGTTATTGCGACAATTCAATGAGTAAAACGTTACTCAACGGAGGAATAAATGGCATTTGCGATACAAGGAGCGAAATTCACCCCAAAAGAAAAATTTGGTCCGTCTCGTGGTGCGTTTTTGCCGAGTAGCAACGTGACGCGTGCATTAGGGTCGCGAGAAAAATGGACGACAGGGAAAAAAGTGGTGAGGAAGAAACGAGTGTGTCGAAAATCCGAGTGGACGCGGAGAAAGCTGGGCTATACCTCGTACACATACAAATGCAGGGGAGACGCGGGTCTTATACGATAATATATAGAACTTGAAGATTAGCGTTTTTGGACTACGTATACACTTCACGGATGAACAAGATATGTTTAAGAACTTTTCAATTAAACGCATTATTTTTTATTATATATAATTAAGTATATCTATACGTTTATCTATATATACGAATTGCCTTTATATATTTGCGTGCATTTGGTAAATTAATATAATACATCGCTATACACGGCGCGTATTGTAAAAATAAATTGTTTTCAAGAAAAATAAATGAATTTCACGTTCATCTAAAGAAGGACGTACGCGTGTCTAAGTTTACGTAATTGATCCTCTATTTCATTTACCTAAGATGAACAAACAAATATATATTCAACCCGCAAAGAATCTGTACATAGCTATATATATATATATGTATAAGAAAACCGAGAAACCTCGCGTGTGTATATATATAGGTATAGAGTACGATCGACGTGCCTCGCGGGAGGTACAGGACGAAAAAGATCACGAGGAAAAACAGAGCGCGCGAGAAAAAACAAAAAAAAACCGAGGGGGAGAAAGAAAATGACTTAAAGGGGAAAGAGCGCCATGGACGGGACGAGAAAAATAGTGAAAAAGGGTCAGGAAGAGGAAAAAGAGAGAGGCACACACGCGCACACGCACACGTATATATACATACACATATATGTATATTCGTATATAGGTATAGAGGAGAGAAAAATACATACGGCGGAAAAGGGACGATAACGTTCGGTCGCGCGCGCGCGCTCTCGCACAAGGGGGTGAAGCTGGACTTTTTCCCTCCCCGGGCCAAAAAAAGAAAACGTAGCGAGGGTGGCGAGGGCGCACGTACTTTGGGGTCGTTAAGCATTTCGGACAGGAGAGAAGAGAGAAACAGAGAAAAAGAGAGAGTGGGAGTCAGTCACTCGATGCAGGAGCTTTTACGTCCGAACGGAAGAAAGAAAAAGCCTTTGTCCTATCGCGTTGCTCGACGATATATAAATGTATGTGTATGTATGTGTGTATATATATACATATATATAAGCGCATGCCGCCCTGAATCGAAGATGAAAACGCTATGGGGATGCGATTCTCCATTTTATTTCGACCGCGCGTGCTCTCAACCGTGGGCGTTATCCGTTTATCTATATACATTCAGGACCTCTTTTTTTCCTTCGCTTCTATCTTATACGCGGTTCTCGCATTTTCCCTCTTTGTCAGTACTGCGACAAGTTTCTCCTTTACATTTTTTTTTACTTAAATTATATTAAGATAATTGGTAATTTCGAAGACAAATATACTTTAATATTTCCAATTTTGTATGAATAATTCAATCATTTAGACGATTTGTGTTTTGTTAATGCACTTGCAATTGTTAATGTCACTTTGTGGCAGTATAATTAATTAAATTATTAAATTATTACAAATACACTGAGAAAAATGATATTTTTAATATTAAAAATTGATGATTTAAATACGATCAAATGATTCTGTTATATAGAGAATGTATGTGTGTATTGTCATTTAGATTTGAAGGTTGAAAACATAAATATTATTAATTCTTTAACAGTGAATAAGTATTAATATTCAAAAAATTATTACGACGAGTTATAATTATTATTCGTCATTAAAAATAAATTCACCAATTACTTGGGATAAATATTTCTTTAAGATGAATAAATTCGTGAACTCTGATCTAGTAATATATTTTGTAAGTATATATAGATTCATAATTGATAAAATTGTAATGAACGATGAAAACTGTCTTAATTAAACTGTAAAATATCGTGCCTGTCAAATAAAATTATAAAAATAAATAATTGTATTAATCAGTTACCTTATCAGTTTTAATCTTTGTATATCATTGCAAATAAATTATAATTGTAACTTTGACGAGCTTGTTTATAATTTGCATATCTTCACAATAAGCGTTGAATCAATTTGATTAATTAATTTGTATTAGAAACAATCGAAAACAAAATCTAATAATGCATAAATTGATATACTTATATATAACGATATATTACAAATAAAAAATTTTAATTAAATTCGATTGCAAGTATATATTATACATTTAGGTATATAAAGTAAATTATAAAATTTAGTATAAAAAATAAAATTATTACAAGATAACGTTATGTATAGATATAGTTAACCTAAAATAAATATTTATCTTGTAGACCCCTTGGTATATAGTTATAGGTGATAGAAGAATGTAGACTGAAAAACTAATTATCTGGAGTTATATTGATATAGTCCTCGAAAAAAAAAACATTTTCAAGATTTTTATGGCTTGTGAAGGTACAAACTGCAGTTTTTTCAGCCGTCTATTTAAAGAATATTTTATATATATATATACACATATGTATACACAATTGTATACGTATGATGTGTCCTTACACACTTCCTTGCATATAATAGACGACTTTCGAAAGTATAAATCACGAATACCTATATATATATCTACGTATGTATACAGAAAAATAAAATAAATTCTTTTATTGCGTATAGGTATACCCATAAGTAATATATATATATATATATATACGCGCGAGAGGTAAAATACGAAAGCACAGTCAGTTATTACTAATGGGAAACAAATTGTAAGGTTTTCTAGCTCGAGTTAAATTCTTTCGATAACGTGTATGTATTACATATATATACGTATACATATATATAGATGCGTTTTCTTTAGATTTGGAAAACTGTTCAAAATAGGCCGTGAATCATAAGTTCGTCATGGACTTTCGAATCACCTGATACGTTTAAAACAATAAGCGATAATCGATATAAAAGAGTTCCAAAGTTATATACACGTTTCCTGTTATTCTTAATCGGTTTCGTTTTTTTTTTCTTTTTCGACTCTAATGCCTCCCCCCCTCCCTCCTCTCACTCTCGGGGTTTGAAAAAAGCACAAAGCAGCGCACAAGGGCTAAACAAGACGGTTCTTTTTTTATTTTTAATTGACGGCACGTGTCCGCGCTACTTTTAAACACTCGTTTCGTTTGCTTGCTTCGTAACCCATTGAAAGAAAAACGTTCGAACGATATATATATATATATATATACGCGCGAGAGGTAAAATACGAAAGCACAGTCAGTTATTACTAATGGGAAACAAATTGTAAGGTTTTCTAGCTCGAGTTAAATTCTTTCGATAACGTGTATGTATTACATATATATACGTATACATATATATAGATGCGTTTTCTTTAGATTTGGAAAACTGTTCAAAATAGGCCGTGAATCATAAGTTCGTCATGGACTTTCGAATCACCTGATACGTTTAAAACAATAAGCGATAATCGATATAAAAGAGTTCCAAAGTTATATACACGTTTCCTGTTATTCTTAATCGGTTTCGTTTTTTTTTTCTTTTTCGACTCTAATGCCTCCCCCCCCCCCCTCCCTCTCTCACTCTCTCTCTCGGGGTTTGAAAAAAGCACAAAGCAGCGCACAAGGGCTAAACAAGACGGTTCTTTTTTTATTTTTAAATTGACGGCACGTGTCCGCGCTACTTTTAAACACTCGTTTCGTTTGCTTGCTTCGTAACCCATTGAAAGAAAAACGTTCGAACGATATATGTATATATATATGTACGTAATGTTGTTTCCGAAAAGAAAGCGGAAAAAGCATCGACTAGAGAGGGGTTGACTACGACTATTTTCAAATTAAACTATATACGAGGCAACGATGTCTTAAGAATTACGAGATACCCGTCTTTGGGATACGCTACACTTAAACGAAGAAAAATGTACCGAAGAAAAAAAAACGAAGCGAAACCCTTCAAGGTTTTTCCGGAGAAACGGAAATCATTTAAATAGATTAAAACATCTTCGATGGATTTACGTTTAATTTATGTGGCTTATATTACGTCCAATAGACGTATGACCTTCCGAACCTTCCTATACATATTTATTATAAGTGAATGATTATAATTAACGGTATTGTTTTTTTTATATAATAAAAAATGTAATTATATTACATAAGGATTTGTATGAATATATTTATCAATTTAACTATATTTCATAGCATATGTTTCGTTATATATATATATGGTGATTTTTAATACGTTACTATACAATGTAATGAAAATTACGTAATTTTTCTAGATAATATGTTTTCCAATATACATACTTTATTCAAATATTCATTAAAAATTTTATGTATAAAAACACTAAAAATAAAATGTTTTACATAAAAAATTAACTATTCGAACTGCATTTAATATCACATATTTAACAAATAATTTTGAATCAATTTTACATTTACAATTCATAAATACAAAGTGATCGTACAATCATCATAAAAAATTGTTTATAATAAATAAATAAAATAAAAAATTATAAAAATTTATATAAAGATTTATTTATATATATAAATAAATCTTTCCCAAGATTTGTTATATATATCATAATAGATGACCGAAAGCTTGGCAAAACATTTATCCAAATGGAATTTAAAACAATTTTTATTTCTTAAATGTTGTAATAATATTTTTATAAATATTGTGAAAGTGGTGAATGGGGGAAAAATATTGTATTTTTGGTTATTGCCAGGAGCAATAAAATAATGAAAAATCGTAAAATTGATGAAACCTGACAACATTAAAAAATCATTAAAAATCGTCTCGTATAAAACAAGTCTGTGCAGGTCCAAGTTAAATTGTACGCTGCAGTTTCTGAAGTACAGAGAGAGAGAGAGAGAGACAATAGGTTACACCTCTGTAGGTGTTATAGCGGTATTTTACCCCTTCCGATACGAATGCCGAGAGCGTTAATTAGTCATCTCGGAAAAATAGAGGAAACGTAAAAAGGGTGGATGGAGGGGAGAGAGCCAAAGAGACATCTCCGGTAAATTCGAAATCTTGAGTTCGTACGGAGTGGGGAAGGGGAGAGCGAGAGAGAGAGAGGGAGAGACGAAGGGAGGCTAGAAATGCCCCCTAGCTCGAGCTCCGATTGGTCGGCCGGCCGCAGGGTGATTTTGGTAATAGGGCGTGGAGGGGGGGGGGGGGAGAGAAGAGGGTGAGCCCTCCGCGCGAATTCTCGGCGGCCCGTGTAACCCGTGTCTACTTGGGTTTGGGTCAGTCAGTCCAACTCCGGCACTCGTCTCGAGATCATCTCCGAGACGGTCGTTAACGATATGCCATCGTTGACATTCGGTACATTGACATAGTACTTGCAGCCAAACAAGTTCGTTCGATCAGTTGTGTTTGTGGTGGATACATTTTTCCTTCTATCAATATACACGTAGATCGGTATATATGGTGTTGCGCGACAGTGACTATTATTTGACTAAATGTGATTGGATCGTACACGTACACACCGTTGGCAGTGCTTCGATATCTACTTGCGACGTTTTTTCTTCGGAGACAGTCTACACGCTGGACACAAACGGACCGAATTCACTCCGTCGCTAACGAGGTATGTCAGCTTGTTTTTTTTTTTTATTTTATTGTACTTGCATTATTGTAAATAGATGACAAGTATTAAACGCTTGTTTATTTATCTTTGTTTCGCTTCGTTTTTACATTTTTATATTGACTTTCATGGGAGTTCCAAACAATCATTTTTGTCAACAACGTAAATGTTAAAAACACAAAACCAGTATGATTTGAATAATTTTTTAATTACTATATAAATTAATATAATAACTACATATATTGTACATAATATAAACTTGAATTATTGTTAATTCTTTATTAATTTTTTAACACTGCTATTCAATACTATTGTTATTTACAAAAACATCAAAATATCCCAAAAAAAAGTAGTTAACCGTTACATTAATTGGTTAAGTTTGTTCTATTTGAAAATCGACTATTTAAATAATGTTACCGTTTAACAATTCCATGCAGTTTAGTTTAACGATTTGAATAAATATGGATCTAACCACCCCGAATCCAAGTACGTAAACGTTTGACAGTTACGCGTACCTGCTGTATATGTAATAAAAGTCGATTAAAACAAAAAGTCAAATTATTTTTTCTTGGAATTCGATTAAATATTTAGACGGATTAAAATCGTACAAATGGTTTTATTTACCGTTAACTGTTTCAACGCGGTGTAGTCAAGTATATAGGTATAAATAAACTTGTTGTAACTTGTAAAACTTAATTTCTCGGAAACATTAAGAACGATTAAACGTTATAAGCGTTAAGGATTACGTCCCATTGTTATAGATACACTTGTTGTAAATTGATGTAAATTCCTTTAATTGCCTCTATATGTATATATATAGACACCATTAATCCGTCCATCCAAATTGTTCCATTCAACAGTTACCTCCATGATGTATATATATATATACTAATTTTATGAAAAATCAATTTAACCGGATCGACAGTTATACAACTTATACTTACTTTGCGTATATAATGCAAAGAAAATAAAAATATTATTTTAAAGAGAGGGCGAGTGAGGTATGCTAGTCAAAGGTCGAGAGATTTAAATGCCCGAGAGTGTACACAGTTGCATATAAACCGCGCGCGCGCGCCGTTGTGTAAGCCGCGCACGCTAAACGTAATCCCTCCTGCGCGCCCGACCAATGAACCCTTTTGCCGCGCGCTCTCCTCTTTTTTTTTTTCCTTCGACACCGATCCGTCGAGCAAGTTTATTAAGACGCACGCGCACATCACATAGATATTTAGGTACACGTGTTATAATCTTTCTCTCCCCACCTAAAATCTCGTTCTCTCTCTCTCTATCCCGTATCCTTCGCGTTATTCCGTTGTTTTGCTCGAATTATCCTTCGGGTGTTAACGTCGTGCGCGCGAAAACAGTCGTTTTCGAGCCACCGGCCGGGAAAATAGCCGGAAAAACGAGTATCGCGAGTTCCATTGATGATTATACGTATTTTACCAATTTGTTCGTAGGACGTTTACGTTTTTTATTTAATCAGGTGATCATTTTCGTTTTTATTTTTTGCGCTGTATTTTTTTTTTCTATCGTTACGTCGATACTGTTATACCGTTCGCTGTTGAGGTATTTATTTAATTTTTTTATATTACGTTTTTTTTTATCATTAAATTACTTTCGTTTCTTTATTAATAATTTCGTGGTGCGATAATTGTTATTAAAGTAAACGAAGCGTGTATATACCATTATTAAAATGATTGTGTGTATAAAATGTATATTTTTTTCATTATAAGTGAGTCAATTTACTCTTAATATTTATAAATTTTTGTACAAAATTATAAAGTACTATGAATTGATTTATTATAATAATTATTGTAAGAATAATAATTATAAAAATTACAACAAATTTGTGTAACTGTTTAATTTTGTACTTTTAGCTTCTAATCAAATGTTTATGTATTTAATGATGATTAAAATTTCTCAGAATTGTTACGTGGTTTGATTAATAATCGTTCAAATTTATTATAGGTAATAAAATTTTATTTCATTTTATTATTATTGTATATACATGTTGTACGAAAATGATTAACATTTAAACATTGCGCGTTCACGTGATTTTTATATTAACGATAAGTAACAAATAATAATGAACTAGAAAGTTTGGTCGAAAGAAAGACAAAAATGTAAAAATAGGAGAAAAGTCAATTCCAATAAGCCAAGGCGATCATTCACGAAAGCTCATTCCACCGAACTCGGAGTTGTCCGGAAATAAGAAAAAATCGAGAGGCGAAAAGGTCCGTCGCGCAAAAACGTATTGGTCCTGGCAAACAAAGCCAATCGGAAAGAGACCGGGAAAACGCATTGATGGGGGGGAGGAGAGAGAGAGAGAAAGACGTCTTGGCCACGCAAGGGTCCGAGAAACCAATCGATCGGCTAATCGAGAAGGACAGCGAATGATTCTCATTATCCCGTCTCCGCCTCGTAGGCGTGCGGAAAAGGAGATGAACGGCTTCTTTCTCAATTTTTTGTCTAGTATCTATGCGTCTTGTACGCGTCAACGCTCACGTATATGGATATACCTATATGTATACGCTTGTACACATCGAGCCTTTTTTTTCTTCTCGTATCCCCTTTTATTTGTTTTTGTCGTCCCTCGCGACCTTTATACCGAGCATTTTTCGATCGCGAGTCCGGAACTTATATATGTATATGTATGTATATACACCTGAGATTTTTTTTCTTTCTTCACTTCGACGCACGATTATTAGCGGTTCCTTCACGAAATAAACATTTGCGGTATCGCTTGTACACACGCGATTCCTGAATTTTATTCGCCAAGTCATGTTTTTGGATCCAACATCGCAATTGCTCTCTGTTTTTGGAATGTTGATATTTTTTTATTCCTTTGGTTATATAGCCTCTCGGATACACGAATTTATTTTGAATTTGTATTAACCACGACTTTTGTATTTCGAAAATTCTCAGGATACAATATTATTTTAAATAAAATAGTACACGTATATATATCGACGTTAAATATTTTTGATTTTTACATAATTCTAATTAATTGTTAATTATTTAAATTAGTAATTACAAAATTATAATTACAATTGTTAAACTCGTTAATTCATTTTTATTTCTCGTTTATTATTATTAACTGTTTTTGTTTAATTAGTATTAAGAAAACGTGGATATTACGTACGGTGAGTTAATAACAGATTATCCTTTAGTTTTTTTCTTTTGCGTAAGTATATGGTGCCGAGAAAAAGTGTTTTATACCATCAAAAGAAGATAGCTATTATCGCACGGCTCGGTGATTGTCCTGAGATACAGGGAGTCAATGTCTTTTGTTCGTCGACTTTCTATATAAACAGAAGGGCGAACTTTTCGTATGAAAAACAATTGATCCAACGAGATGTGAGTCATATTGGATAAGAGATTTTTCTCTTTTTTTATTTGTAACCGTCGCATTAAATAACAAAACGCAAATTCCGACGCTTGAAATTCTCGACTGTGGCGAACTGTTATTGCTATAAAAATCGACATTTTCTACGAGAACGCAGCTCTTTGTTACCATGCGATCTATAATTTTGCAAATTTTCGATGTAATATTCGTATATCGATTAATGGGATTTATTGATTTAAATATTATAGTCGCGCTGTATTCAGTTTTTAAAACATTTAAAACGATTATAATCGCGTTAATTCTTGTACCGAATACTTTGTAATATTGCACATTTATAAATTGTATAATTGATTTTTGGTTTTCTTGAAAAATAATTTTCGTCTACATCAGTTAATAATATACTTACGCAGTAGCAGCGTAACGAGATTTTTATATTTAAACGTGGTTATTTGTTAATTTATTTTAAGGTACGAGTTGATTAATACGATGTAAAACATTGTTATATCAGTAATTATAGAAAAATGTTTTGTTTTTGTTTATAGGTTTTATTAATAATTCTTTGTAATTTTTTTTGGTAAATGTTAAACAATTCATCCGTCGTATGGTAATATCCTGCCTTTGCCTTTTATCGTTGAAGTTAAACTTGACGGTAAAAGTGTACATTATTTTCCTTTTTCCTTTCGTGGAAAATTCCATACATTGACACAAATACCTAATTCTCGTAAGTATACAAACAAGTTTCGCGAATGAAAAGTAAAATCTGTATCGATTGAAATTATTCGAGGTTACCCTATATATATATACATACTATATACGTATATATAGTACGTACGTAAAGTCGCGTGAAATCTGGAAGCATCGTATACAATATTGTAAAACGTTGGGTTTGCTTCCCAAGAAAAATAGGGAAACAAATGTCGCAGAGAGCCGTGCTTGCGAGAGTAATACGCAAATTTTACCTTGGTCTGGGGGCCACCGTTAAGGGCTTGTTTGTTTTCCAGGGGCGATTCGGTAAAACCCCTTGCGGCCTGTTCCGGCAGTGAGGCAACTCCATGCCTACTAAATTTTATTTATGATCCAGACGGACCTCGTCTATACCTAACGTTGACAATGAAAATTCGCTAATCCCGAAAGGGCGAAAATGCCAAGTTTGCGCCGGTTTTTCCGCTCTCTCCTTATGTATATGCCTTCGACCTGCTCTTCTTCAATCCTTCGTCTCCCGTATTTCTCACTTTTCGTTACCTCCTCTGCACACGTATATACGCATCTACCGAGTATTCGAAATTTCAAATAATATTTAGTCTAATATATTTTTTAACTTTGTTTCTAATTATATATGTAAAATCGGATGCTATAATAGGTATATTCGCAATAATAATTAAAATAGCCGTACATTATATATAATTTTATTCCAACTTGTCGAATATATTTATATTTTCTACGCTAGTTTAAAATTTAATAATTATTATAATAATGATAATTATTCTATTCTAATAATATAATAAAGCGAGGCACCGATCATCCGAATTTATTCAAATTCGCAAATATTTATTATAATTATCCGTTTGTATTTAAAAAAAAAAGAAAAAAAGTACGATACATCAAATTTTTTCTTGGAATGTAATTTTCCAAATTTTTTCATAATTTAACTCTGAAACTTTCTACTCGTCTCCTTTATTGTCTCGATGTGTCGCCCCTTCATCTTTTCCTCAACTTTCCTTTTTCGCCTTGGTCCTCGGGAAAATGAAGAAAACAACCGTCGCGTCAGTGTGCTCCACTTGAATAAATCACGAAGACACTGTCGGCTTCCGTATATAGTTTTACCAAAAGAAATATTCGTCTGGCCTCGAAGCCTTTGCACTTAATGTATGCACGCGAGAGAAAGAAAGACGTACAGACTGTGCCGTTCTTTCTCGTTCGGTTATACCCTCCTCCACTTTCTTTCTCTCTCTCTCTCTCTTTCTCTTTCTATATATATATATATAGATATATGCGTAGACGAATGCGAAAAACCCTTTTTCCGGGAATGCGCACAACAATGACCCCAACAGCGGGCTAGAATTCCTCCCCCTCTTTCTTTTTTGGCGCCCCTTTCAATCGGGTTTTCCGGTTTGTGCTCAGAAGAACGGCTGCGTGCTCCGTGTATATGTATATATATACGCATACATTTTTACACGAAAGGATATTTTTTGCGGAGGAATAATGCACGTTTTTTGTCAAACCCATTGGAGGGCGGATCCTATTGTAGCTCGAGATTTCCATGCGTGTCACAAAAAGAAAAATCTCTTTCCTCGGGTGCTCCATCTTTGAAATCCAAAAGACTCTTTGTACGAATTTTATATTTTTTATGAATTAGGTATATGTCTTCTAGTCACTTGTGCGTTAGGATTTTCAAATATTTTCGTTTCCTGTTTTATTTATTTTTTTCGGTTAGACGAACACGTTTTTGGCAAATTGTTAAGTTTTCTTTATTCGTTAAATTTTGTTTTAATTATAAATTTTATAAAACAGATTTTTTTAATGAAAATAAATTTTAACAGATATTAATCAATATTTCAAAAGTATTCGAGATGTTAGGAAAAAAAAATCTATGCACGTTACTTTCATTATTGCGTTGTTCGTGTCATATTGTATTAATTGTTTAAATAATTATGACAATCATACTCAAGTGAAACAGCGCAGTCTACTATTATCGAAGTGTTTATTCAATAAAAAACAAATTGACATACTTAGAATAAAATTAGAATATCATTAAACAAATTAGTTTTGAATATTTAATTTAAAAAATAATAAAAGGAAAGAAAAAAGATGTTCGAAAGATAACTGATTTTATTTAAATTTTCCAGCAATCATCAAAATGAGAGGCACTTGGGATCAAGCGGAACCTCTGATCCTCGCGCCCGAGCAGCATCAGCAGCTCCAGCAACATCAACACCAGCATCAGACGATAGTCGACGGAGATCAACACCGTGCAGGACACCCCCTCCACTCTCCAACCACGCCCGCCTGGGGCAGCATCGCCGATAGAATCGTAGTGGTGAGTAATCCCCGCCGCCGCCACCGCCACCCCTTACCGACCAACCCCCATCGCGCAAAAACTTCCGCCTCCCCTCCCTACACGTACGCGCACGGGCATACACACACATACGCGCGCGCAGCTTCTTTTTCCGCGTGTTTTTCATCGAGTCTCCCCCTTGATGCCGGGGATTGGCTGGAGAACTCGTGGGGGTTACACTTCCTCCAGTTCGTGAATCCTAAAAGTATGGCACATTTGCAGGCATTACTGCCGTATCGTTTAAGCGCGATAAAAATAACTTTTGCCCAGGAATCCCTTGAAAGTTACGAGGCGCAGATATATATATATATACATAAAACTATACAATGCTTCCCCGCTTTTATGTTTTCGAGTGGGAGACAGGGAGGGAGTGGGAGAGAGAGAGAAACGCTCAAATTTTTATCATCATTAGGGGAGGATGCCAAAATTCTACTCGCTAAACTGTATTTGTTATGGATGCCATATATCTCAAATGTTTTGCGGAAGGTACACTCGAGGGGCTTTTTGTTTTTTCTGGGCACGTTATGAATTATATCCTTACCCATTTCCTCTATACTCGATCGTTGTTACAAATATTTTCGTTACTTTTGTTTACCCACTATTGGGATATTTCAAATTAAATTCTTTTATTCTATTATGTTTTTAAATGTTTACTTTATTTTCTGTTTACTTTTATATATATTATCATTATTCTTTTTGTTGTTTGCTCATTCGTTTTCGAGCGACTTCCACAAACACCTTCTTTATTTCGAAAAATTTCTTATACCTATTTTGTAAAGTCACTCGTTTCTCACAATTACAATTATAAAATATATTTAAATTTTTCTATAAATAATAGATTATACAGGTTTTTCGTCGATAACTTTTTTTTATTTCTTTACCGTTTCGAACATCTATTCTAGTAAGTAAGACCTACCAATTAGAACTAAACTTTTTTTTTTAAACAAACAATATATTATGACACTGTTGTGGGAGATGGGGTTTTTCGCTTAGCTCGGGCGAACAAGCACGAGCAAAGTATAAAAACCTCTCACAATAGTCTCGTACTAATAATCGTCGTAATATTTTATGGAATGACAACCTCAAAATTTGAAATTAACATTTGTATTTTAGAGTTAGCGTGGTGTAAAAATTATTAAGCACATAAGACTACACTTTACACAAATTTTCATTTACAAAAACTCTTAAAACTTAATTTAATTGACCTAAAACACATTATTAAAACACGTATTTCCTTTATATTGCAACGATGTTATCAAATTATTTCTTAAGGGTGTACTAATACAATATTTTGTTTTGCAGAAGGAAGAGCCACAGGAAGACAAAAATAACGATTCAGGAATTTCACCGGGTCATTATACGAGCGAGTCGGCTTCGCCTCACAGCCGAAGATCTTCGTCGACGGCTAATTGCAGTTTATCTCCTGGTAGCGCCTCGTCACAGGACTCGAACAGCATGCAAATAAACGGTTACGAGTATAGCCCACAACGGCTTTACAAACCATGCGACTCGCCGCTCGACTACGCGCGAACACAAAATGGGACTGAGGATACACCAGCCACGCTCATGCAAACCGATCGCGCGCTCACGAGCGACGTTGTCTCCTCGAGCACTGCTAGGTCGAATCACGAGGAACCAGATTCCATTGAGGTTTCACCGGATCCTCTTCAATGTCCCATATGCACCTTCTCTACACAGAGCAGGTAAGCACACTGTGATTTATGTACTACTTTACCGACGAGAATTTTGCAATACATGGCGGTGTTATTAATTAAATGTTATCGTGCTGTATAATTAAAACGACTATTTTTATTCACAGGTTACAATTTACGGAGCACTTGGCGAGCCATTGCAACGTAGCAGCAAAATGTGATGCGTCAGAATTCACAAAATCGGTAATGGAACAGCTAACGAATGGAGGGAATATTGGTAGTCCGGACGAGCTGAGTCGCGCTTCGCCTACACAAAACGAGCGAAATTCGGAACACGAATCCGAGGAAGTCGACGAACCTGGATTACGAGTGCCGCGCGTCAATTCTCAAGGCAAAGTCAAGACCTTCAGGTGTAAACAGTGCAACTTCGTAGCTATCACAAAACTCGACTTTTGGGAGCACAGTCGATGCCACATCAAAGCCGAAAAACTTCTTACTTGCCCTAAGTGCCCATTCGTTACTGAATACAAGCACCATCTCGAGTATCACCTGCGAAATCACTTTGGTTCCAAGCCCTACAAATGCGACAAATGTAGCTATTCGTGCGTGAACAAGTCGATGCTCAACAGTCATCTAAAATCCCACTCGAACGTGTATCAATTCCGTTGCGCCGATTGCTCGTACGCCACCAAATACTGCCACTCGTTGAAGCTGCATTTGCGGAAGTACGAGCATAAACCTGCAATGGTATTGAATGCGGATGGATCTCCCAATCCATTGCCGATCATCGATGTTTACGGTACGAGGCGTGGACCCAAGACCAAGCCGAAGAAGGAGCAAGAATCGACTCAGCAAGTTACCAATGGCCTTGTTAATGCATTGCTCCCAACCGTTGTACCACAACAACAACCTTCACCCTTGGGTCACCAATTCCAATTCAACGGTATGGCAAAATTGAATGCGTTTACCGGAAATGGATTCAACGGGGCTGCTAGTCCTAACGGTCTTGGACTTCCAACTGCTCCGACACTCATTGGATTCCCGTACAATCAACTTTTCGGCGGTTATCCAATCCCGAATCCATTTACCGTTAATGCAGCAAACGAGGAGACGAGCGACAAACAAATGGAACGGCTTAAAGCTAACTTTATGGAATACACCAACAAGGCCTCGGAAGCTAAAGTACCCGAGGAGTTTTCACCTGGAAAGTTTAACCAGAATTTCAACGGCAATTCTGAGCCCGCGAATGAATATAACGGTAGCTTACCTCTAACAGTTACCATTAAGGAAGAAGAGCCAGAATCTGCGGAAATGAAATCCGCGCCTTTGGACCTGAGCAAACCTGAACAAACCGAGACTAGGGTTGTACCACCAGCAGTCTCCACAAATTCACCTCGAATCAGTGGCACTAGTAGACGTAAAGGCCGTGCCATAAAACTAGATCGACGCGTTATCGAAAACGACTCCGACGAGGAAATGCGCAATGGATACGAGGTGCTACCGCCTTCGGCTTCACCTGGATCTACCGACTCGAAAGATTCGAAAGATTCGGTACAAACGACACATTTTGCTGGTGTAGGAATGAGCAACGAGTTTACGTGTCAATACTGCGAGATCTCGTTTGGTAACGAAGTAATGCACTCCGTTCACATGGGATACCACGGATACCAGAACCCTTACACGTGTAACATGTGTGGGATCCAATGTACCGACAAGGTCTCATTCTTCCTTCACATCGCGCGGTCCAAGCACTAGTGTAGTTTTCGACGACACTGCGATTGTACTTAGTTATTTTTTTTTATATATTCGACGGCAGAAAATCGTTCAAGAGCTTTTTCTTTATTGACTAAGTCAAGAATCATCCCTAATAAGATCTTATCGACTGATCTCGAAGGCTGTTTAATTTTTAGTTTTTAAGGTAGTTTTAAGCTGGTTACTTTTTTTAAGTGCAATTGCGATAAGCATTTTAGAAATTGTAACTATAACCTATCGGGATCATTCGAGATCGCTAGTTGGTTCTTAATTTAGTCATTTCCCATTATTATTACGTAACTTTCTTTATTTTTCACTGATTTACTGCCGCACCGTTGTAGAAAGTTATGTTAAGATTATTAATAGTACATTTTTCGGAGGGTATAATAATATGCGAATTAAACTCCGCGACAATTACTAGTTTACTATTATCATTTTTCATCCACGAACGGAAAAACTAATCCGTTGAAGAGAGACTATTACGTGCCATTTGTATGACAAATATTATATTCATACGTGTACAAAGCGAAATAGAGGAGGGCAATCGCATGCAGTGTACAAAGATTTTTTTTCACACGAATGCAGCGAACCTATTTTACACGAAAATTGCATATAATTTTTTTGCAGTCAATATTTAAAGCGAATAGGCGAAAAATTTAATAATTAAGAAAGATTAACTTGAAGAAAATCTCTGCATTCTAGTCAAGAAAATAATATAAATGATAAACAACCGGCAGACGCTGTGAGCGTCAAGATGCTCGGGGTGCAATTTTTCCTAATTCTAAAAAGTCAATTAGAGTCACTGACATTTATTGCGCTCACAGGAATATCAAACGACAAATATATAAGATTTTTTTAATTTTTGTTGCAACAATTTCCTATTGCAATATCCCTTAATTTGTTGCTACTTGATTCCGTGTTGTATGGATGTTTTATAATTATTTTATATTTTCTAATAGTATTTTGTTTTATTAGGAATTTTCCTATGTTTTATATGAATTTAAAAATAAATGTTTATATCATTTATCTGGAATTGAAACAGGAAATTATGGAAAAATTAAATTTTTATATCATTTTGTCAGGTATTCTATGTATGCGTTTTATGGCTGTTAATGCAATGAATGCTCCTTACGAATTAAGAAAAAAATAATTCAATGATGATGCGGACATGAAATCGAATTTTCGTAACTAATTATATAAACACAGACGTTAAAATTTATTAAGTTAGAATTTAAGCGGAATTGTAAAATCGATTATTTCTTTTCTCTGAAAGACATTACTTTTTTTTATCATATATACATTTTTACAATCTATTAATTATTAAAACAAACAGAAGTACCATTTTTATATTATTTTCTTTTTCTACGAGATGTTGAATACACATTTTCGTGGGTTGAAAAAAAATGAATTGAGAATTTGAGGGGTGAAAAATTAACCGTGTTATTTAGAACAGTCGGCAGGAGGTATATATAATCTGTGCGACAATCGCCGTAATTTTTGTACTTTTTCAGAGAATGAGATATCAGTATTTTTCTAACGCGAGCGATTTTCACTTATAGATACGACGATAGATGAAATTAGAAATAATCGTATGAAAGTGGAAGTGCGTATGACGAAGCGAGAAAATGTGTGCGAGAAAGAGAATGTGTTTATATGTATACATATATATCTATGTATGTATTTATACATATAGACACAAACATATATATATATTACAAATGTAGTAGTCGAAGATATAAAATTAATAATTATGTTGTAACGATAAATTTAAGCTCGAAAAATGAAAGTCATGAGCTGAAATATTGTAAATGTTTATAGATGTATAGACATATATTTAAGTAAATATATTTTCATAACGCGAAGATATATTAATTGAAAATGACGGGATGATTGATGCGTTCACAAATAATGGGAAAAAAAAATTTTTTTTAGTTGGCTAAGCAGAGATTTACCCTCAAAATTAACGAATGTTTTTTTCGTCTATAAAAAAAAAGAAAAATACGAATCGTCCGTTCGTACCTTCGAACAAACTAAACACTATTATAATAGAGTTTTATTTTTTCTTTTTACAAATGTAACGTCATAATTTTATAAGTAAACGAACAATATTAATTTTTAAGCTAACAATGCGCGATGTTAGTTAAAATTTTCTGCATAACTTCGTTTACAATTTATTATCGACGAATTATTTCCAAAGATTGTAGTGATTAGTTTGTAAATAATGAAGGTTATTGAAACAATTGAATGAATAACGAACGAGATGAGTATATGCATTGAATGTATTGAAGAAAAAAAAGTGCAAGCGAGTCGATCACTTTTTTTGTGTTACCTAACTTAAATTTACCTAGGTCTACGTAATACTCGACATTCCTATGTATTACTTTGTAATTTAAACAAAATACATTCGTAAGTTATTTATCTAAAATTTGTAATATACTTTGAAAAATTATAAATTTCTTCCTTGTCAATAGCGAAACAATACAGAGTTATAAAAAAATTCTATAATTATGCTTATGTGGTGATGCAAAGTAATCGTTTCATATATTAATTCAAAGAAAATTCATTATAAATTCTGTTATGGTCATTTATTTCAAATAAACTATTTTCGAAGCATTTATATATTGATGTTTTTCTTTAATGTATACCCTCTATTGTTAAAAAATAAGTACTAAAAATTTATCATTTCGTGTCTGCATTCACTTTATGGAAAAGTGTAGATTTATGCAATATAATGTGACTAAAGTTAGAAGTGTTAAGAAAGAATGATTGGTATCTAAAGTTATTGATACACTGTCATTGAATTAACTAGATTGAAACTATGGATTTTAAAATCGATTCAGTCGTGTTACCTGAATTGTTAGGACCAATTTTCAAAGTTGAAAATGTTACACTTCGTCAGGTTAGAAATAATCGAGATTTGTTAATACTTGAATCAAAATATATACTGTTTTTAAACTAATATACATTTTTTATTTATTTTCAAGACAATGTACAATAACAATGCGAGTCAGAGGTTGAAAATAACAGCGACTTTTGTATCTGACGAAATAATATATTTAATTGAAGAAAAATCTAAAGTGTTTCAACACGAATTGGTTATTTTACTCCTTATGGATATTTCTAGTATGATTTATTCGAATACCTCTCATTAAAACTAAAAATAATATATTTACACATTAAATGAGTAATATTTTCTAGATTTATATAAAATTTTCAATCAGTTTTGCAATTCTGAAAATAGCGGATGTTTTGGTTTGTCGAAGATTTTTAATTTCTATTTAAACACAATTATTGAACAAATATGCCTTAATGGAGGCGATATTTTAAAATTCACAAGTTTGTACTGATTTTTATCTCGCTTGGTAGCCAATTACAATTGTTTAAACCTTTAACTTTATTAACATAATTATTTGTAGACGAAAGGTTATTGTCGATGTGGAAGCAGAATGCCAATGAACTGGTACACGAAATTTTACGAAAAGTAATATCGTGTTGCTTTTCGATAAAAAGTGGACTGCTGAATTTGGAAAACGATATGTTTGATTTATCGGAACGTAAGAAAATAATTTCCAATTATTAATATTTATTAATACTCTTTTTCTACGTATTTTTTATTAAGAAATTTGAATCACGCACCTATTTATCAAAAAGCGCGTCAAATTCTTTTTTATTTGTTTATTGTTGCATCCCCAATATAGATTGAATCCAATACATTGAGTTACATCATATTTATGTTTAAAGTTTATGTTTATGATATAAAGGTATATAATAATATAATTGGTACATAATAATATAATAAGTAATATAATAATATAAAATATTTTTTTAGATTTTTTTTTAATATTTTAAAAAATTTATTAATGTAAATTTTTTGCAAATTTTATAAAATTAACGAAAATTTTTGAAAAAATTCTAGCATATTATTTGATAAATTCTAAGCATTTTTTGTTATTTGCAATTTCTCCTGAAAGTTGATTCTTTTAGAGAAAAAAATCTGAAATATTATATATCTATGCGAATATCTTCAATCACGGATTATTTGAAAATTAATTTGAAAATCCTGTCTAAAAACGTATGGAAATAAACTATATTGAATATCAAAATTTCTATCAATTTGCTAGAATTTTTTCGAAAATTTTCGTCAATTTTTTAAAATTTGCAAAAAATTTACATTAATACATTTTTTTAAATTTAAAAAAAGAATTTTGAAAATATTCCAGCGCTTTCTTAAATGAGGATTTCTAAGAATTTTTTTCAAATAGCTCTTAGCTTTTAAGCTGCAGCGTTCTTAATTTTATCAAAAAAATATTTACTTCGGGCGTTATTTGGGAAACCGTCATATTAAATTTTTCTGGCCATAACAGAATGCATATTTTTTATAATTTTTTAAACATTAATATTAGACAAATTCTAACACCATATTATGAAAGAGCATCAAAATCTACTTCGGATAGCATGTTTCAGGTTTCTCAATTTTTTAAAAGACAAATAATGTGGGGTTAAAATTGAATGAAAAGTCAATGAAAATTTGGGACATTTACAATTTTTTTTTATTTCATGGATATCGTTTATTCTTATTAGTATTCCATACTATTTATATTAAAATTAACGAATTTTTTTAAATTGTATTTTGTTGATTTTTGGTTTGCTGTGCAGAAGGTTAATTTCCAAGCTGTTTTGGCTTACGACATAGTTGGATCTATATTCCTTTCGTTGTATTCTGGGTAGCATATTATTATATTATCCTGTATTTTTTTATTTTTTCTATTTCTGTTATAAAGGCAGATTCTCTTAACTTTCCATTATTTATCTTTTTAATAAGATTTTTAGAGTCTTTATACTCACAATTTTTAATGTATGTGGAAAATTTTAAAAGAATCGCTTCATTGTCATTTATTTTTGCCGCTATTCTGGTAGCATTTTCAGTCTAAGTTATACATGTCGACATAAAAAGTTGACAATGAGATAGTTGATATATTACTTATGGGTTGTTGGTATAATTAATTTTTTTATGTCTTTATTTTCGTTAGCTATCCACATTGGATGTTCTGGGTGTTCGTGTGCAAAAAATTGTTATCTTTTTATTTCATAGTCTCCTAAATAACATTTAACTCTGGCTAGAAAGTACTATGTTTTTTTATATCGTGATTTTGATTAATTGTTAATTTCTCTTTTTCGTAGATTATACATTTGGTTGTTTGGGTGATAGCTGCGTAATATAGTGTACAGTTTTTTTCGTCGTAATTTGAAATGGTGTAATATTGACCGATCAACTTACCTGTAAGTGAAGTTCGATCGCAATTATGTGAAAAGACTCGTTCGAAGAGATTACATGTACTTATCCTATTTTTCATCAGAGGTCACAACTTTAGAATCAAATTTCTTTTCTTTTCCTTCCCTTAGCAACGCGGCTTTCCCGCCGCTCGCCGATGGTTACTTTCCCATAATTTCGGAGCGTGTAATAGATTGCAATTAACCTTTTACGGATGGGTATTGATATTGAAATATATGTACTTTATTTGAATATGTAAATTTGTGATATAACGGATGGGACCGTCTCTTCGAAAAAGTTTCTTTACATAATTGCGATCGAACTTCACTTACAGGTAAGTTCGTTTGATAGTTCAATTATAAATCATTCGCCTCGTTCTCGAGATTACATGGAAATGTTTAGAGAATCGCAATTTTTTTTATTCACTTTAAAAGAAATTTACAACAATTTAGTAAACAACATTATTAGATATAACTCTAATTATTTCTTTACCGCGTTAATAACCTATGCTGCGAACTCACTGTTCCTTGATAAGGTCTATTATAAATTCTTGCGAAGGTCTGAGATTTTTCAGACCATCCTGCTGTTTTCTTAATCCTGTCAATACTCACTTTCGCTTTAAGGGGGCCAAAGTCAAGTTTTATCCTCCCTGCCTTACCAGCCTAAAAAGTCATAGAAAATAAGTTCTAATTAAAAAAGGACGAGGAGAGCAGCTCCCTTCCTTTATTAGTAATCTACCTCAATTCAAAATTTGAAGCAAAAATATCTATTGTTTTTGAATAATCCTTTACCAATATTTATGATAATTATACGCTCAACTAATTAAGGGGGTGCCATATCCGGTGGGTTACCGACTGAGAAAAAAAAATAATTATAACATTTATTTAAAAAAATACGCACTTTTATACAAAACCCGAATACAGAAAAGCACTAGATAATTCAATAATAAGTAATTCGACAAAGTTACAGGTCAATACGACAGACACCCTAAAAAATTTCTCCACCGAAAATTCAGGGATAATCCTACATTTTCGGTGCAGAAATTGTTTAGAGTGTCTTTGTCGTATTGACCTGTAACTTTGTCGAATTACTTATTATTGAATTATCTAGTGCTTTTCTGTATTCGGGTTTTGTATAAAAGTGCGTATTTTTTTAAATAAATGTAATAATTATTTTTTTTTGCTCAGTCGGTAACCCACCGGATATGGCACCCCCTTAATTAGTTGAGCGTATAGTTATTAAGGGCGTTAAGCCCAAAAGGCAAAAAAACAAACCGATATAATTGACCTTCGAATTAAAATCTTAAGAGGACGTCGAAACTAGCGATTTTATCGACATATAGGGGTGACCGTTTTTAATTTTTATCTCGAACTAAAAAAGTTTATGAGGAATTCTTGCACAGTAATATAAATAATCTGTTAGCGTTTGGTGCAAATTCATTGAGTATTTACAAAAAATAGTGCGGAACTGTAATTATAATGTAACATAACCTGAAAAAGCCTGAATAAGTGACGATTTTAAATTTTATCAATAACTCAACCAGTTTTTGGGAAATTTTGGGACCAGAGCACCATTCTATACAGTAATATAAATAATTTGTCAAATTTTGGTGCGAATTTATTTAGTATTTACTAAGAATAATGTGAAACTATATTTTTTATGCAACATAACCTAATTATTGTGAATTACAGTTTCGCATTATTCTTCATAAACATTCAATGAATTTGCACCAAAATTTGACAAGTTACTTGTAGTACTATATAGAATGAGGCTCTAGTCTCAAAATTCCTTAAAAACTGGCTTAGTTATTGATACAAATTAAAAACGGTAACTTCTATATGTTGATAAAATCGCTAGTTTCGACGTCCTCTTAATACTTTTTATGGCTTGGATGTATTGGAATTCAGTAGTAAGTATCCCTTAAGTCCACTTTACATATAAAATAGCTGGAGAAAATTAGATTCTTAGCCGTCTTTAAGTTTTCTATTTTGAAATGTGGAGTGAGTATAAATTCGTTTAAACATTTTAAATTTAATATAAATTGCCTAGTCCCATCAACTTTATTCTGGTTTTTATTTGAAGTGTCTATCTCTATTTGTTTCGGAGTTATATGCGATTAAAGTGGAAGTATTTTTCATTCAAATTGCAAGTAATAACTTGGCAAGTAATAACTTGGCTTTCTTCATATTTCTATACATATCTGCAGATCCATTTCCCGGAGTACACACACTCTTTTTGTGAGTGTTTGAAATAATCTCTAAAAACGTATCAAGGATGAAAAATACTCAAAGTAGTTTTTGTACTCTTGAGAATGATTGCAATTCTGAAATCAATTGTGAAATTCTACTACTAGTTACTTTGTACTAAAACATATATTTTTGACTGATTATGCTTGAAATAATTGATTAATGTGAATTTATATTTTATATTTTCAAATCTAAAAAAAAAATGAAGAATAAAATAAATATTGAACAATAGTAGCTATTTCATATCCGCCATTATTTTGATTTTGATTTTGACAGAATTGTATTCAGAGTACCTAATAACTCTAAGAAACAAAGTTCGTTCTTCTGCAACTGTAATTTAAAAAATCAAATGAAAAAATTATTAAAAAAAATATGGCGTTTTGAGGCCTCAAAGAGTTATCCCGGTCCTCTAAATTGTTATTATTGATTGTTAAGGTCATTAATGCCCTAGTAGAAATGAAAACGATTTTTAAAGTAGAAACAAGGTATTTCTAAAAGATGGATAGAAAATGGATAGTTATGACCTAAAACATGGCTATTTCTAACTTCAAACCATTTATAATCGCCACACTTCTATTAGTGTTGATATTGGTTCTATATTAGTCTGTTTGATTAACATCTTTAGTGTATAAAGAGGTTTTCTTACTATAAAATTTCATATTCATTTCATATAATATTTGATATAGTCATTACTTTTTTTGTTTTATACCTTTAAATGTGTTAACCCTCTTCCGGTTACTAGACCCTTACTAGTATATACGGTTGTATAAACAAAAACAAGAGTACTAGTACGACGGTTCAGTGAGAACTACAAAAATATTTAATTTGCGTTCCACGTGTAAAATGTTACGCATATCTCATAAAAGCTCAAAACGACAATCATATAGGTATAGGTATTCATATAAACTAAAGGCATTATAGATTGAAATATAACCTTACCTTTTACCCTTTCTCCGATGCATCATCGTTCTTTGTTTCGTAATAATCATTTAAGAATCTTACGAATAAAAGGCTGCGCGTGTATTTTAATTACCATTAAAATCGGAAAGAAAGTGTAAACGCACCGATGCATGTTACAGCGCTATATATACATACATTTGCATGATAAAATTAATATAAGAACCGTAAATAACAATTTGATTTAACTGCCGGTAAAAAAATACGATATTCGT
>CM047428.1:22896919-23160663 GCA_026168455.1 Theocolax elegans
GGAACAAAGGTAACCAACCCCAACGATTTACAATTTTTTACTTATATGTGAAACATTTCCCAAAAATGACAAAAATTAAAAATTGCTCCGAAAATTATCGGAACCAATTTCTAATAAGGATCTGTACCGATTTCCAGCAAGGTATGTTTTTTTAAAAAAATTAGAGATGGATTTGAAAATTTTCATCCCCCATATAGGGGTGTTCCGGACCCTCTGAAGTGTTGGAGTTTGTTCGAGGTGATTTTTTATGTGACCCTGTAGAGCTGTTCCGATTTTCAGCGGGGTATGTTTTTTCAAAAAATTAAAGATGGAATTGAAATTTTTCATCCCCCATATGGGGGTGTTCCGGACCCTCTGAAGTGTTGGAGTTTGTTCGAGGTGATTTTTTATGTGACCCTGTAGATCCGTACCAATTTTCAGCGGGGTATGTTTTTTTAAAATAATTAGAGATGGATTTGAAATTTTTCATCCCCCTTATGGGGGTGTTCCGGACCCTCTGAAGTGTTGGAGTTTGTTCGAGGTGATTTTTTATGTGACCCTGCAGATCTGTACCGATTTCCAGCGGGGTATGTTTTTTTAAAAAAATTAGAAATGGATTTGAAATTTTTCATCCCCCTTATGGGGGTGTTCCAGACCCTCTGAAGTGTTGGAGTTTGTGCGAGGTGATTTTTTATGTGACCCTGAAGATCTGTACCGATTTTCAGCGGGGTATGTTTTTTTAAAAAATTAAAGATGGAATTGAAATTTTTCATCCCCCATATGGGGGTGTTCCGGACCCTCTGAAGTGTTGGAGTTTGTTCGAGGTGATTTTTTATGTGACCCTGTAGATCCGTACCAATTTTCAGCGGGGTATGTTTTTTTAAAATAATTAGAGATGGATTTGAAATTTTTCATCCCCCTTATGGGGGTGTTCCGGACCCTCTGAAGTGTTGGAGTTTGTTCTAGGTGATTTTTTATGTGACCCTGTAGATCTGTACCGATTTTCAGCGGGGTATGTTTTTTTTTAAAAAATTAGAGATGGATTTGAAATTTTTCATCCCCCATATGGGGGTGTTCCGGACCCTCTAAAGTGTTGGACTTTGTTCGAGGTGGTTTTTTATGTGACCCTGAAGATCTGTACCGATTTCCAGCGGGGTATGTTTTTTTTTTTTTTTCATAAAGTGCTGCGTTTTAAAGTTGCTAACTTCAGATTCATGGGAAAGTAAACTTGAGGTTGCTTTTTCTAATCTGGGTACGTCAAATGAACAATTAGATTGATATAATAGGCTTGAACTACCTACCACTGACGAACATGCACTTTGTGAGTCTTCATCTTATTTTGCTAAAATAATACTTTAATATATAACAAAATTTCTCATATCAATTATATTTTACTGTGCAGCTCATACTTCCAAACATAAACTTGACAATGGTGTCCTGTGCTGTAGCGAAGGTTGTAAGAAAAGTAAGTTTTCATAATATGGAAAGGTATTGTCTTTAATTTTGAGATTTTTTCACCCTCCATTGTGTATTTTAAAGAATTGTTGCGATGATGAGGGTCACACAGTAAAAAACACAAATTTTTACTTTTTTGTACAACGTTTCATCTGCTTATTTGCAGACCTCTTCAGGTACTGAAATATTTATTGAACACAACTATATAAATTATAACAATACATTAATATAGACAATTATAGAAAACTCAAACCAATACGTTGTTAGCAAAAGCATATGGACTTCCAAAAATACATAAAATAAATTTTCCTTTAAGACCGATTTTTTCCACAATTAATAGTCCAACACATTTTTTAGCTAAAATAATTGATGATGAGTTAAAAAATATCATACCTAAACCAAAATCTCACATAAACAACAGTTTTGAATTAAAAGGAAAATTAGAAAATATTATTATACCACCTGACTATATTATGTTGTCTTTAGACGTTAGCTCTTTATTTACTAACATTCCGTGTAATGAAGTCCTTGACAGTCTTGATAGGCGATTTAATTTTATACATAATATAAGATACCATTTGATGAAATTCGCAATATCATACGGTTTTTGTTTGACAATACTTTCTTTACGTTTAATAATAAAATATATAAACAAATTTTTGGTTCGCCAATGGGTTCACCAATATCACCATTATTTGCGGATTTAGTGATGGCTGATCTGGAAACTCATTGTTTATTAGAATTAAAAGAAAAATTTAATTGTTCTCCGATTTTTTACTGTAGATATGTTGACGATACTTTTTTATATATACACAAAGATCATGTAAATTTAGTTCTCAATGTTTTTAATAATTATAATGAACGTTTAAAATTTACACAGGAGATAGAAACAAATAATTGTATAAATTTTCTAAATATTTTACTTATTAAAAAGAATAATAATATTTTTACGAATTGGTTTAGAAAAACATCAAATTCTACTAGGTTATTGAGTTTTAAATCGAATCATACTGTTCAACAGAAGCGCAATATTGTGTATAATTTAACAGACAGAGCGTTAAAATTGTCTCACCAACAATTTCATAAGGATAATATGAATATAGTTAAAGAATTACTGAGAATGAATGACTATCCGTTGAAATTTATTAACTCGGCTATTGAAAATAGATTAAGAAAAATAAAATATGAAAATAACAACATGAAAAAGCGACCTACAATATGTACAATATCACTACCGTATAACAGAGATTTTTATAATAAATGTTCAAAAATGTTAAAAAAATACAATATAAATGTTTGTCCGGTAATGTGCAAAAAATTAGATAATGTTATAACTTTAGGTAAAGACAAAACATCGAAGTGGGATATGACTGGTGTAGTATATAAGTTTAATTGTAAAAATTGTCTGGCTACATATATAGGTGAAACAAAACGTGGTCTTAAAACAAGAATTAAAGAACATCAAAAAAATAATAACCCGGATGCAGTTGTTACTGCACATATTGCAAATAATAAAGATCATGAATTTAATTGGACGAATGTAAAAATATTAGACTATGAACCTTGTTATAAAAAACGTTTAATTTCAGAAATGTTATATATTAATTATTATAACGGTACTTTAAATGGAAAAGAAGATACACAATTTCTACACCGACAATATACAAATATAATGGTTTGGTTTAACTTTGACCTATGTATGTAGATAGAACAATCGATGTATTACTTACACATTCAAAATTTGTTTTGATATAAATACAGGTGCTTTCCATATGTTCTTGTTATTCGACTTAGCTCCTTGAGCAGTATTAATTGTTTTCGTTCGTTCAGTGTCATAGGTATATAACGGTTTTCTATAATTGTCTATATTGATGTATTGTTATAATTTATATAGTTCAGTACCTGAAGAGGTCTGCAAATAAGCAGATGAGACGTCGTACAAAAAAGTAAAAATTTGTGTTTTTTACTGTGTGACCCTCATCATCGCAACAATTATTTAAAAAAAAAAAAAAAGGTATTGTCTTTAGCTGAAGAGCCTGTCTTTGCATTATTATTTTCAGCGAGACAATTTTTAAATTGTGCAACTAAACTTTTCCGAATTTTCATTATGTCAGATACTTGTTATAGTTGGTGTGATGATATACACTCGCTCACATCCACCCACCCACACCCAGACCCACACACACACCACATCCAAGTCGATGATTCCGGGTGACGCCGAGAATGGGTCCAATTTACAAATAGTAATTTTTATTCAATTTTAAAAATTATTGCAATTAATGTTGGAAATCTCTTGCGGAAAAGTAGATTTTTCTAACAAATAAGCACATAAATACGGCAGTAAATATATTTAATACTTTGTACTTATTATTATAATTGATTAGTTTTGAGATAAATTTTAATAAATTTTAAAGAAAATCTTAGATATAAATTAAACAAAATCGTTTTAATCAATAGTACTTTTTGCTGCCTCAAAGGGAAAGCTTTGTAGTAGTAAAATTTTTCATTCTTTGTAGTAGTAACATGTCAGGAGTCAAAATCATGTATTTTTAGAAGATGTCGATCTGTATAGATGTATGCGCGCGCGCGTGTTTGTGTGTGTGTGTGTGTGTGTGTGTGTGTGTGTTATGCTGTATTTTTTAAACTACTCGGTCAATATCGCCCAGCTTGCGTGTATAGCTTACTTTTCACTTTCCGAATTCCGAAAAAGACTTTGGTTATTTATCCCCTACATATTTTTTTTAAAGACAATTTTCAAATTTTGAAAAACTAATTTTGAAATAGAATAGTCATTTTGGTAGTTTCGATCCCTATTGTTTTTCCTCGTTTTCCTTTTCGATTCCTTATTGTTTTGTACCTAAGTTATTAAGCATTATATATTTTTGTACAAAATACTTGATTGCTTATATCTCTGAAATTATTTGATCAAATATGTTGAAAGAAAATCGTGAAAATAAAACATAATAATAGCATTATGATGTAAAAATTTCTGAATCTTTCATGGATTAGTTTTTGAAATAAAAATTATAATCTAAAATACGTATTTAAATACTAAAGTATTTAGAAAAATTATATTTAAATACGTTGTACCAAAAATATGTATTAAAAAACTACTTTTTAAAAATACTGTATTTAAAATACTTTGGTATTTTGATGATTTTTTAAAAATACTTGGGTTAAAATATATTTTTTTCTAGATATGTATTTTAAATACAAGTATTTGAAATAATTTTTTTTTGAAAACATAAATGTTTAAATGCAGTATTTCAAATAAATGTATTTAACATATTTTTTTTTGAAAATATTAATTTATAAATCTTTATTATATTAAAGTGATAAAGTCGTCTCGTGTCCTTCCACGTTTTGCCTTCCACCCCCTAAAAAACATCTTCCAATGTAGTTTTTTTGTAATAAATTAGTAGTATGGACCTAATGGAACAATTTGGTAACTTTGTTTAATGGTAATGTATTAAAATTGTTGGTTTATGGGGCAAAAACAAGAAATTCTGTTGTCCGTCCGGTATCTGAATTTCTATTTTTGCTTTCAGTTTTTTTTAATTTAGCGGAATTTAGGGAATTTGTTATTTTTTTATTATGGGTGGATGCTATTGGGAGGAACGGATGGAAGGTAAAGGGGTGAGGGTGGAAGGGTGAAGGTGAATTGGGAAAGGGTAATTTAAATTTTATTTGATTTTTGTTGTGTGTGAGCATGAGTATACGTGTTTGCGTGTGCGTGTGCGTGCATGCGTATGCATGTATGTGTGCATGTGCGCGTATGTATTCGTGTGTGTACGTCCCTAGTAGAAATGGAAGCATTTATGAAACGTTTTTTTTTACCAAAAATTGGCCATTTGGGCAAAAATGACCAATAATTCTACAATTAATGGCCACAAAATATTTTCAACTAACCTTAAAATGCTCAATTTCCACTAGGGGTGTGTGTAAGTGTTTGTTATTATTAAAGTGCTACATATATATTAGTGTTTGTTATATATATTAAAGTGCTTATTAAGAAAAATGACGTCATCAATATCCGATTATTGTTATTTGATTGTATCTTTGAAGACTTTTTTTTTATTTCGAAAGGGTATTCTGCGTTTTTTCGACATTTTCTTAGCATCCCCTATTTTAAAGGTGGGAATTAAGGGTGAAGTGTTAAAAAGTGAAAAATATTGAAAATAATTTTTGGGGGGTTTTCGTCGACGCTGAATAAGAATATGACCACTATTTTTATCAGCAACCCCTGCTTTAAGGGTGGTAACAGGATGAAGTGTTACAAAATAATAAAATTGAAAATCATTTGTAGGAGGTTTTTGGCAACGCTGAAAAAGAATATGACTACTATTTCAATCAGCAACCCCTATTTTAAGGGTGGAAATCAAGGGTGAAGTATTAAAAAATGAAAAATATCGAAAAAATATCATTTACGGGGGGTTTTCGTCGACGCCGAATAAGAATATATTTTTCCCACCTAAAATGTAAAACCGAATAAATGAACGTTCAATAAAATAATACTAATATTCTATTAATATTTACCTCAAATCGATTAAAATATAAATCAACGCATGAATTATAAGCCACGCATTTTATTTCGTCTGTTTCATTTAAGAAGGACATTGTAAAAAGTTTTGCCGAAGAGTACATAATAATATCAGACTTGTTACCAAGTCTTAATTTAAACTTCCAACTGCATTTAAATAATAAACAAATTATTTTTGTATATAATAATTTATTACATTTAATTTAAGAGTAAAGAAAACAAAAAAATAACAAAATCTTAATAAGTAAGGTAAAAGTCCCTGTTATTAAACGATTTTTAACATGTTTTTTGTTCCGATCTCAATAAAAAATTGAAATAAGCATCAATGTTGGAAATTTGTATACCATTCGATGCGCGTATTCTTTCTGAATAATTACCTGGTTTAACATTTTAATTTAAACGGTTTTAATTAATTATATTATTAAAAAACGGAGAGCCTTATGTGCACGTATTATTAAACGCCTTGAAAATACATGTCCCGACTGTTTAATAATCCTGTCCCTATTTATTAAACACTTTTAAAAACTCAAAATTTAACTATTTTTTAACAATTTAGCTTAGGATTTCGATTGATACTACGAGGATTTATCTTTATTTATATATAAATAAAACGATGTTTAATAATTTTAATCATAATACAAATGCGAGTTACTTTGGTATAAAATGAACCTGTAAGAGTCTTCCGTGAGTCTTGATGCAACTATATTATAAAGATTCAATAGCCCTTTTTCACATACTTTTGAATTTTAATCGGTTACTAATGAATAATGACGAGCATACACATATTGGTGATTCGATAGATATACGTTTCACTAACACACATACTGAAATAATATCAATTTTTCCGAAAAAAAGGTCAAAAGTAACCTTCAAGTGCGTTTGTAGGTTGACTTTCTAACCAAAAGAAATACATTATTTAGCCTTTATACAACATGCATGTATCATTTAAATCAATTAATAATGCATTTTTAACTATTTTACCAATAAACATCTATAAATAAATCGGTATATATTGATTTAAAACAGTGTTTATACCGTTTAATAATAGGGACAGGAACAAAATCATATGTACGTAGTATGGAACAGCTAATAATTTAATTCAAACAATATTAAAATTGCAAAAACAGTCTGTAATCGAAATCTACGATATAAAAACTATCCCCTAATGCTTAAACGATCATATATAATCCTCTTATTATTGTGTTAGAGTTAGAAAACTTTGTGCGACAATGCCGACTTTTTCCGTCAAAATATTAATCGATCTATGCAATTTTGCCGAGTGCACAGTTTAATATTTTTTCGTAATTTCCCCAGTGCTTCATTCTAATTTATTTCAATTCGTAAACACAGTTAATAGACTAAATTATTTAATAAAATTTTTCTAATCATTAATATACCTATACTTTTCTTTTAATTCGTATTACTTTCTCTCTGTTTAGTACGAGGTACACTTTTCTCGAGGTGTTTATTAACAGGGACTTTTACCTTACCTGATAATCACATTTTCAATATTTTTAATTTTTGTAAAATCTACTCTTTTCAACTTTTTAATAACATCTTCAGGACAACTTGAATCACTTTTTCTTTTTCTTTCACTTTTTGAATCCATTTTAATTGAATATGATAATTGAATTTGATGTAACTTTACTAATAAATTTTTCAGGTAATAATAATAAATTTTTTCGCAATAGTTTATGGTAGATAGTGTATAACTGTGAGTAACCGAATTGAATATCATGTATCTTGTACCTACAACATTATACATATATTTTAACTCCTTCTCTCTCTTCCTCCCTCCCTCTTTTCTGAAAATCTTATAACACTGATGGGTATATTGTAAATATACCAACGATTTCAACAACTAGAATTACCTAGAATTGTCTTATGGAAGACAGGCACCAAACGCGATAAGACGAATGGTAATTACTATAGATCGATATAATTAAGGATAATAGATCAAATATCGATAATGTAGGAGTTATAATTTATCATAATCATACGATAAGCGTAAATATAATTTCAAACAATAATCACATTTCCCTTTGTTACTCTACAGATGGTTACATCTTCGTTAACAAAAGCTTTTAAAATATCAGTTAACGAGGTAATATACAATTTTCCGTATTTTTTAGTACACACTTTTTTTAAGGTATATATATTTTTAATAATTTTAAATGTGTAAGTTTTGTTGCTCAATGAATAATAGTCAGATGTACCACCTCTTTAATATATTTAATCGTTTAGTAACACATGTGTAAAAAAATTTTTATAAATTTGATTTTAAAAATTACTTCAATATTCAACGAGCGCGAGCGAGCGAGTATATTTACTAGTACAGTAATTAAAATATTTGTACTTTAAATATAAAGGTATTTAAAATACATTTATATGAAATACAAATGTATTTAAAAAAAAATTAAATACTGTTTATTAATTGCATAAAATTTGTTATAAAATCTCACATATTGCATGTTTATTCTAATGAGAGATCTATAAATGATAATAAAAGCACATAAATGTGATATTTAGGCGATTGGCGAGCTATAAGTAAATTTTATAGCTCGAATAATTTTATAGCTAGAATAGTTTTGCTGAAATACTAGTAACCGAAAATAATATTCGAAGAATACTTTTGCTCGAATACTTTTCGAAATTGTTTTAAATTGACTTATAGGTCGCCAATCGCCTAGATATTACACTTCTGGGCTTATATTATCATTTATATATATATTTTTAAAAGTATTCGACGAAAAGTAGCGGTCGAAAGCTTGCCCACTTCTGATTCTAATAAATAATTGCAATTTCGAAATTTCAGCAATGCTCACAAAGGACATTTAATTTGAAAAATTATTTATTAGAATAAATATGTAATATGTAAGATTTTATAATAAATTTTATAAAATTCTAAAAAGTATTCAACTGTATTTTAAATACAATTCTTTAAAATACAAATATTCAAAATATACATATTCAAAATACTGTATTTAAAACACAGAAATTTTTAATATTTGTATTTTAAATACTTATTAAAATATATATTAAATATTTATTAAAATACATGTATTTCAAATGCAATTGGATTTGGACATGTATTTGAAAGAATTAATTATTGATTTGCTCATCTCTGAATATATTACATATAGGATCGATATGTTTTAAATGTTATATCTTCACAATTTTTAAATACCACTTATTTGTCTGTTATAAGAAATTGAAATGCCTAATTTGATAACCGTTTTACGTTCTCTGTATTTACACTAGCTACGAATATATAAACATGACGATATGTACAAAATTCGCTGACTATCTTTTCAACTACTTCACGCATAGATAATCCGATTAGGTACAACGAATTTTACTCTTTACTAGTGCAATTTTTTATTACTGTGCATTTCTTAATATTTCCGTCTAAATAAATAGTCTTAAGGAGATGGCATACTTGGTAGGTTACCGGCTGAGTAAAAAAAGATAATTATTCTATTTATTTAAAAAAATACGCAATCTTATGTAAAGAACAAATCGTCGTTCCCCGATAAGAAGGTGCTACCTCGGAATCCGATTATAAAAGGTGCTACCTCGGAATCCAGTTATAAAAGGTGCTACCTCGGAGCCCGGTTATAAAAGGTGCTACCTCGGAGTCCGGTTATAAAAGGTGCTACCTTGGAGTCCGGTTATAAAAGGTGCTAACTCGGAGTCCGGTTATAAAAGGTGATAACTCAGGAACGAATTTTTCGTCTATGATTTTAAGTTGGTACTACTGCAAGTGTAAGCTCAGCAATAAGATTGACAATTGTTTTTGGCATCAGGTAATAAATATATACAATAAATGTCATTCAGTCGTCAGCAGTCAAAGTGTGCGGACGTGCCTCGAGCTCGTTCGCTCAGTTCATTGAACTGCTGAGTTTGCATATCTTACATGCAACTTTAATTTAAGTGCACAACATATAAATAATTAATTGTAAACTCTTTTAATAATAAAAATGAAATAATAATACATAGCCAGTATGACGACAACCGAGAAACCACCACCGGACAAATTGGATCGTAAATATTATAAATGTCACCCTAAACAACTGGTGACAACTGTGATATGTGTCGTATGTGACAATGGATACCATAGAAGTGATTACGATAAATTAAAAAACCCGAAATATGTGAGTAACAACTTAGTAATATGTCCAGAACATATAATAAGTGATATAACAGCAATAACTGAAAAACATATGTTAAGTGATGTGGCAAAAAAAGTGATCGCAATGATAAAAATGAAACAAACAGAGGAAATAAGAAAAGAATTATTACAAGACCTACATAATAAAACTACAGAAAAACTAAATAAATCCATAAGATTCGAGGACAATGACATGGACAACATAATAACAGAAAACATGTTACTAAAAGAACTAGTTACCGAATTGCAAGATAAGAACAAAGTGCAAAAAGAACTAATTGAATTACAAAGACAAAAATGCTCAGAACCACAACCCATTAAAAAATCTTATGCTGAAATAATAAGTGATCTAAAATCAAAACCGAAAAGAATACCTAAAATCACGGTTAAATGCACAGATATCGAACAAAAAAATACCATAGAGCTGCTTACGAACTGCATAGTTTCACAAAAAGAAATACAAACTAAATACTTTAGACAAAAAAATAAAACGGAAATTGAAATAAGCTGTATGAACGATCAAAGTGTAGAAGCTGCTGAGCTAGCACTAAAAAATAATCTGAAACAGTGTGATATAGTAATAGAAAAACAGTCTAATCCAAAAATAAAAATAGTTGGTATTAACAATACAACTCAGATGAAAGAAAGTGAAATCGAAAATGACATTAACATAAGGAATTTTACTACCTTTAACACTAGTGGAAAAATACTAAATATGTATACCAACAAAAGAAATAAAACAGATACAATATTAATGGAAGTCACACCAGAAATTTATGTACGTGTACAGAAGTATGTACGAGAGAATGGAAATAAGGTTTTTGTGGGTCATCAGTACTGTAGAGCATATGACCTTATTAATATTACACCTTGTTTAAATTGTGCAAGATATGGTCATAGTACAACGAAGTGCAGAAATAATACAGTCTGCATTAAGTGCTCTGAAAACCATAATGTAAATGAGTGCAAAAATACTAAAATAGAATGCGCTAACTGTATATATAATAATGAGAAATACAGAACTAATCTACCAACTGATCACTTGCCAACAGATAGACTTAAATGTAGTATTTTAAAGAAAAAAATAAAGAAGTATATCGAATCTATAGACTACCCAATCGCACCTGTATTACCAACCTGGGATGAAACAAGTGCTTTAAGAGACATATGCAAAATACAAACAAATACACTTATATATCAAAGAAAGACAAAACCAACTCTAACAGCAAGAAGAACAAATAGTCAAATCATCTCAATAAAAACAACGAAAAAAACAGCTACTTAACAATGGATACGCAATTAAATTTACTTGAAGAAATACAAAAGAATCTACAAAACTGTGAGTGTGAATATTTTGATCTTGATACCTTTAATAAAGAAAGGAGAAATAATAGTAATTTAATTTTATCAATGAACATTAGAAGCCTAAAAGCAAATTTTGAAAAACTTCAAATCTTTATTAAGGGTCTTAGGATTAAACCGTATGTTATTGTATGTACAGAGGTATGGGAATTAGAGTATTATCAGTTTTATAAAATAAATGATTATAAAATCTATTATAACTATGGAGATGTAAATAAAAATGATGGAGTAGTTGTATACGTAAGAGAGGATGTAATGCATACGTGTGAAACAATAACCATAAATAGACCATAAAATGAGTGACTTGTTTTCAAAAACAAATATAAAACTGAATAATATCACTGAAGAAATACTGTATATGGATGAAATGACAGCATACATTTATGTCTTTAAAAGTATTTTTAATGAAAAGTTCGGAAATTTACAAAAAAGTCATACTTATGTTTTAGTGAAAAAATGCATCCCCTGGAGCTAAAAATTTGAAAAAAATGCATTAATGCAAAAAAGTGCTAAAATGTCAACTTGACTCTCTGTAACTTAGAATAATGGCCCAGAAAAATCTGAAAAAATTCAGGAGAACTTTGGGATACCTCTAAAACATTTCCCACAGTTATAGCAATATTTATTTTTTTCATCTTCGATGTCACAGAGAACCACCCATATATATATGTACACATGTATACAATGGAATAATTCCCCAGTTCTCCGATTTTAAAGCTCTTTTAAACGCGAATATTCCGACACTTGTCACAAAAATATGGTGCAAACCCAATGGCTATATGAACTTCTATATGCCCTTGGCATACACTAACTATTTACTGTAACTTACATTTCTTAATTTTTGTTTAATTTTTATATGTAAAATGATAAAAATTTATAAAAGAATGTGAAACAAATATAGAATATAGAGAGACACTACTATTCTATTCAAAGATATAAGCCCATTGAAACCGTTTTTGATATGATAGATAATATGGCTAAAATAAATAGTAACAATATAATGAATAATAATGCGCCTGCTGCACCTGGAAACAAGATAGAACAAATAAACGCGCACAGAATGACGTATGGAGACATTAATTATCTAGGAGGAAATAAAGCACTACTTTATTTTTATAGAGGCATAAGAGGAACTCAGACTTTCACTAATTCTATGTATTCACTAAAAAGCCAACCATCATACAAAGATACAATAATAGTAGATGATATAGTATTCACATCATCGTGCAAATGTGATTCTGCACTCCAACACAAAGAAATGTTTCCGCATTATAGAGTCACCTGTGCAGTAGGACTAACGTGCCCTGCCAGACTCAATAGTTATGAAAAAATAGCATATGCAAGAAGCAGAAACGCGTCAACAGAAACTTTTACGACTGCTAGAGCCATGCTAGTAAGATATTGGTAAGCTAGTAGCTAAAATAATAATAATAAAAACAATAAAGTAATAAATAAAGAGAACATAAATAAATTATTTATATAAAAGACAACCAATAAATACAAATAATTGAATCTGATATGATATAATATAATAAAACATATTCTTATCTAATAATAAAACTTATTTTAAAAATATATAAATGTATAATAAATGTTACACCATACAAACTTTAGAAATTTATCAGTTTTGGTGTATAAGTAAGAAAAAAACCCTTATACCCAGATGTATGAATGAGTAGGCAGAGATGGGCAACTCGTGTCAGGAAGTCCGACTGGGAAGTACTATCGATGTCGATTGTGTGCATGTATAGTATGTGTGTTAATGATGGATGGCATGGTGGTTTGCTGTACTAAGTACTGCATAACTAACCAGCGTTTTTGTTAAGTTTTAATAGTTTTAAACCAGACCTGCGAACAGGAAATCTTATTTTCCTCTGCAGGTTTCACGGCATTGTAGTGGGGTTATTGTAAAATAATTGCGTATCACTGTAACTGCGAGTGAAATGTTTTGTAGGAATTGTGTATGTATACAATACTTTTGTGCCATATATGTTTTCTATGTAACTCTGGTTAATAATAAATAATAAATAATGTGTTTACGGCATGACAATTTCAAACGTCAAACTGACCGACGCATCTTTGTCGACGAAACGTCGCAATTTCTATATAGAAATTTGTGTTTTTTTTTTTTTAGTTTCTATAACATCCAACCAACCTGCCCTTATTCAGTTCAAGAAAGAATTCAAATTTTATAAAAATTTTTTTCCTTTGCCTTCGCTAGATCGTTTTCAACAGTTTTTTCCAAAATTATAATTATATAATGTAAAGACCACTATATATCTTCGATATATTATGAAATAATACTACCTACTTTGAAGAAAAGAATAATTGCCTTTGTATATTAATTACTAAAAAAATTATTACCTCGAATATTACATAATAGTTGATGCTGCGTACAAGACTTTTTTTATATAAAAAGCATCTGAAAGTTTCTTGCTATTATAATTAATTATAATATGTTACAGTTTTTAAAATAAATAGTAGTAGAATTTTTTTGTACCAAATACACGGATTTCGCATTTTTGTGCCCAAAAAATAAACAGGGGATGTCGGACCCAGAAAATGGTCATTTTGTACTTTCTTTTATAAATAAATGAATAAAGTTTTTAAAAAACGCTGAACGTCAAGCCCTTAGGTATGTTTTAAATAATATACTCAAATTTTTCCAGATGTTTAAATCCATAATTTGATCACGATGTTTGGGTTGAAAGATTATGCTTTTTGGGACTAATAATTACCGACCAAACATTGTTTACTCAATTATTATTTAAAAAATGCTTTTTCGTTAAAAAATCAAAACGTCAAGCCCTTCCTTATGTTTTCAGTTATCCGTATGAATTTTGTTCAGATTTTTAATGCAATATTTTAGATATAATTTTTGGGTTGAAAGGTGCAGATTCCTGTAATTTAGATCCGACATCCCGTTAAAGTAGTAGTTTTGCATCTGCTGTGAAGATTTAAACTTTTGTTAGTTCATATATGAATATGCATATACATGTGTGCGTGTGTGTGTATATATATATGGGTGGTTCTGTGTGACATCGAAGATGAAAAAAATATATATTGCTATAACTGTGGGAATATGTTTTAGAGGTATCCAGTAGTTCTCCTGAATTTTTTCAGATTTTTTCTGGGCCATTATTTTAAGTTACAGAGAGTCAACGTTGACATTTTAGCACTTTTTTGCATTGTATGCCCATTTTCATGAATTTTTAGCTCCCAGGGGATGCATTTTTCACTAAAAACATAAGTATGACTTTTTTTGAAAATTTTTCCGAACTTTTCATTAAAAATACTTTTAAACACATAAATGTATGCTGTCACACTCTTGTAAGCCATTTAAACCTTAAATAGTGAAAATCAACAAATCTGCTCCGGACTCTGGTAACCTAATACTGTATAAAAGATGTCTTTTTATAGTCAGAAACTGCCTAAAAATTTCCAGAGTGGGTCTAAATCATTAAGATCACTTATGGTCAAAATATCCGGGAAAAGTGCCCGAAATATTAATAGAAATGTATATTTGTTGCCTTATAACGATGAATCTAGTAGCATGATCATTGCAAAAAAATTTGTGCACTTACCTTGGAATGGTAGAAAAGTATCTCCATTTGTTTCAGTATCCATCTAATCCCCTGTAAGCTGCTAAAAATACAAATATTATTATAAAATTATAAAAAATTATTTTTTAAACATTTATAATGCTGGATTTTTAGTTTTACATCCCTTACAAGAATTATAATACTAATCTGAAGGATTACTATAAAAGTATCAACATTATTATTATTATTATTCAGCAATACATTGTTTAGATTTCACAAACTTGTCACTGTCACGTTATCATATTATTCATTATAATTATATATCCGATTTATTTATATATCTTTTGTATTAAATACGTATATTCAGTTATTGTAATAATGATGTTTATATATTTATAGTAATCCTTCAGATTAGTATTATAATTCTTGTAAGGGATGTAAAACTAAAAATTCAGCATTATAAATGTTTAAAAATTAATTTTTTACATTTGTATAATAATATTTGTATTTTTAGCAGCTTACAGGGGATTAGATGGATACTGAAACAAGTGAAGATACTTTTTTACCACTCCAAGGTAAGTGCACAAATTTTTTTGCAATGATCATGCTACTAGATTCATCGTTATAAGGCAACAAATATACATTTCTATTAATATTTCGGGCACTTTTTCCGGATATTTTGACCATAAGTGATCTTAATGATTTAGACCCACTCTGGAAATTTTTAGGCAGTTTCTGACTATAAAAAGACATCTTTTAGACAGTATTAGGTTACCAGAGTCCGGAGCAGAATTGCTGATTTTCACTATTTAAGGTTTAAATGGCTTACAAGAGTGTGACAGCATACATTTATGTCTTTAAAAGTATTTTTAATGTAAAGTTCGGAAAATTTTACAAAAAAAGTCATACTTATGTTTTTAGTGAAAAATGCATCCCCTGGGAGCTAAAAATTCATGAAAATGGGCATATAATGCAAAAAAGTGCTAAAATGTCAACTTTGACTCTCTGTAACTTAAAATAATGGCCCAGAAAAAATCTGAAAAAATTCAGGAGAACTACTGGATACCTCTAAAACATATTCCCACAGTTATAGCAATATTTATTTTTTTCATCTTCGATGTCACACAGAACCACCCATATATATATGTACACAACATGTATACAATGGAATAATTCCCCAGTTCACCGATTTTTAAAGCTCTTTTAAACGCGAATATTCCGACACTTGTCACAAAAAATATGGTGCAAACCAATGGCTATATGAACTTCTATATGCCCTTGGCATACACTAACTATTTAACTGTAACTTACATTTCTTAATTTTTGTTAATTTTTATATGTAAAATGATAGTACTTATTTATTATTTTGCTAATTGCACTATTTTCTCTACTCTTTACATTTTGTTGATCTTTACTTAACATTGAAAATCGCATATATATATGTACACACAATCGAAACAGCACATGAAAATTAAAAAGTACAAAATATATAAATTTACATACATATTAATGAAGATAATATTCACTCACATTATACTTCAAATAATATCATGATCATGTGAAAAGTATTAAAGAAAAGTTCGGATTAAATCGAATATTTACTTTGTTCCAAGCCTATTTCAAGCTTATTCTAAGATATTTTGCTCGAAAACTTAATGTTACTGTCATTTAGTGTAGAAATATAAATACGGATGAAAACAGTCAAATGATGTGTATACAATGTATACAAAGTTGGGTCTAGATCCGCCGTTATTTTTTCGCGAAAGTCATTATTAATTATTATTTTATCATTGAAAAAAATTCGGAAAAAAGTTGTGTTGGACTTAAAGATTATAATGATAATAGTTTTTTAACAAAAAGTTTAACTTAATTTTCAAGTTTTTACTTCATTAAAGTAGAAAACTAGTTCTCAGTAGTTAATACTCATGTGAATCGTAGTTTACTTTTTATTAAATTGAATCAATTTTGAATAAACGGCGAAAGGTATTAACAATCCCTTTAAAGTTCCGATAGTCTCCTTATAAAATATATATTTTTTAGTTTTTTATGAAAACTTAAAAACAATGAAAATATTTAAAAATTTTTACTTATTTTTAATGACACATCAGTTTTAAAGAAAAAAAATTATTTTAATGTAAACCTGTAGAAATAAAGGTACTTTTTCCAACTGTCTTTTGAATGCCGTTGGATTTATCTACATACGAATTTTTTTTAAAGTTTTAAACAAATTTGTACAAAATTGACCAGTTTTTTTATCTAAAATAACTCCGCCAATTATGCACGCATTATTTTATCCTCTTCGTAGATTTAACGCAATGGATGCCTGCGTGTTTGAATGAGTATGTATGCGTGATGAGTCTGCTTGAATGTGCGTGTGCACATGCGTCTAAATCGTGCATTTGTCACAAAAATATCGTTTGTAACAAGGGCTAAGAGGGGGTACGCAATATACTATTAATTTCAAAATAATCTACAGTAATGTTAATTCGAAAGGAGTCACCTTAAGCTTATAATAATAAGAACAATGACGAAACAGTAAGTACTGTAAATAAAAAGTCTGCTCGTATAAAAATTTATGTAATTTATAAAAATATAGTTTGCAGAAAATGGAAAATATTCATCATTATATCACCAAATTAAAAATATGCTCTATACCTGTTTGCTACCAATGCTTACCGTGTAACATTTAAGAGATGTAAACCCATTTAAACAAAATCAGTATTTATTTTTTCTCAAGCAAACAGTATACTTTATCGAAAAAAAAGCTCTGTAACGGTGTTGTATTTACATTAAAGATAGTCTATGAATTTTTTCAAATTTTTTTATCAATAAATCAACGAGATTTTTGAGCAGCCGTGCAGCTTTGTTTTTAGCTATATATTACCGACCAAAAAATGGTTATTTCTATATAATTCATTTTAAATTATTTATTTTGAAAAAATCGCTCTGTAACGGTATTATATTTGCTTTCAACATTACCTGTAAATTTTTTCAGATTTTTAATTCCATTAGTTTTTTAAATTTTTGGGATTTTAGATGTAGGTTCCTGTAATTTGGGTACCACATCGCCTTAATTCTATTCATCTGGATCAACACTCCTAATTTGAAAGTAAGACATATAAAAGTCTAAAACACGTGAGTAGCCTAAAGCTTTTTAAAAATCTCAATAATTCTTCAGAAACTCATATAAAATTATTATGTCGCTTAAATATATAATAAGTTGATAAGTTTTATGAGTAATAAAAGTTTAAAATTATTTCAACATATAATTTGTGCATTTTTAATTTTGTATCTGACCAAGTAACCTGAAATGACCTATGCATATATGTATCCGTCATAATGGTGATGGTGAAATTTGTTCGGTGAAGAAATAATGTTTGATTACCTAGTTATCAATGTTAAAATAAAATAGGTGGTAATAATAGGTAAAAAATATTTCTCCCTTTTTATTCTAGCGTAACATTTTAATTGAATTTATAAGTAATATAAGCGATTAGTGAATTATTCATAATAAGTACCATAATTTTTATGACATCAATAACTACAATTTCTATGTATCTGATAAATCCATACATTTATAAAATAAATAATTGATTGATCACTTTATGTAATCAGTAAATACATTCATCACGCCGTATAATTTTCTTCTTTAAATAATTAATTATTTACCATCAATTATTCAGTGTATATTAATGTACAGAATCGCGTCTTTAACGGTATGCCGGACCCAAATTATAGGGATCTTTCAAAATAAAAATAAATATTTTAAATTTTTGACTCTAAAATAAATATTTGAAATATTGAATAAAATATCTGTCAAAATTTATACGGATAGTTTCAATTATAAAAAAAGCGTGCGATAAACTTTAAATCCAATTATATGGTAATTAGCGGTACTATTTTGTATATTATTTAAAACATGCACAAGTGCCTGACGTAAAGGATTTTTCCAAAAATTAATTTTTTAGGTTATTAAAAAGATTTAAGAAATGTTCATTTTCTATAATATATAAAAAACTCTATATGATATAAATGCATATAATTTCTGCTACTGAATAACAACCAAACTGAAAATAATCTAAAAATCTGTACGAACATGTTAACAACGTGTCAAACAAAAATAATTACACTATAAAATCTTGGGTAAAAATTTAGAAATATTGCTGTTAGCATTGATTGAGTAACGTATTTTATTTTTTGCGCGATAAGTAGAACGATTCCGCTTTAGTAAGACAAAAGGATCGACGGTTACAATTCAAATAGAACAAACATATGAGATATTTATTCATCGTTTCCCATTTTCCAACGTTAAATATCTTACTTTCTAGTAAGCTTTTATTGAAGTTGTTGTTGACTTTGATAGTTTTGAACATTACACAAGAAATATTTCTTTCATTGAGTCATCGTATTAACTATATACATCGAAAAATCGTACTTTTCGAATCCTTTTTTATTTCTCTGTCGCGCAGAAATAAATAAAATGTCAAATTAAACATTATTCGCCAAGATCTTTTTTTTTATACATACATAAACGTATATAGATATACGTATAGTGTTTACGAAATAGATAAATGGTATCGTTGCATTAGAGGTAAAAGATAAAAAATGAGTATAAATTCCAGAATGACACAATTCTCATTTGATTAATGACTGACGGCATAATGGTAAACATAAGGCAACAATGCCCCGATACGCCAATATATAATGACTAAACTATACCAATTAATTTAACACGGAAACGCCCAAATTGATTTTTCGATCAATGCTAAAGATACTTGTATACATGCATGTATACGCGTGGTATCTATAATTCTCGACGGTCATCTGTAGAGATACATTCATGTATATTCAATTAGAAAATTCGTTAAATCAAATAAATACATAATAATAGGGTACGTATTTGGAACGTTCATTCCATTCGAATTCTCGAGTGTCCTTCTACTGTCCAACCGCATACTGTCTAACTCGTATTGACAGCTATACTTTTCGTCCGACGACCGCTTTTAATTCAAAGGAAGAATCGATTGTTATCTATACCTTATATTTCGTAATTTTTAACTCTACAAACTTATCCAAAGATGCTGAAATTTCAAAATCGATAACATTGCGTTCGCGTTCTCTTTGAGATACTAATTAATTTGTATATCGATAAATACTATTGTTTAACAAACGGTTGCTCTTACAATCTATCTAAGATTAAACAAAGTAAAGAAAAGATAAAGAAGGCATAAATGTCAAAGGAAAAAATAAATACGAAATAAAATAGTGTTGGTTAACGGTGGATAATTCAATTTTATTATACTTATGTAATAATTTTAAAAAAAATTTTGTGTTACTTCGTTGATTATTTTTCGAAGTTTTTGGTTTAAATATTTGAAAAGTATTCTCTTACGTGAATTTTAAGAAAGTATACATTTTTATACCGTATTACGAAAACTCTTTTTGAAAACACATCTTCCAATTTTCCTTCTTTCTGTCGTAAATAAGTTGTTTGTACATCCCTCATTTATAAATTCGTTTGAAATCTTGGAAGACGTAATTTTTAAATATATGAGCACAAAACTCATCTTTTCAAGTTGGAGACAAACAAAAGTATCATTAATTTTGATTGGCTCGAGTGAAAGAGGATACGCGCGTGTACAAGTAGAATTTGAATAAACGTCGAGAAAAAAAAAAGAAGTTGAAATAATCAAAAAGGATAATATAGAAAATAATAATTTTTTTAAAAATTCATTTGCATTCACCGGGTGATTTATTGTTTAATGGAAATACTACAATTTACCTACACGAAAGAACAATAAAAAAGAAAAGGTACTGTCAAAGAACAGTGTAAGTGTGTGTGTGTGTACACGTAACGATAATTTCTCTAAAAGCATCCGTCATACTGGATTTTACGTTGGACAGCATAATCGTCGTAGATTTTAACTCCTTCATTACGAAGTATACACGTACGGAGTAGCCCACTCGTACAAGTTGGTAACATCCAGAGATTGAATAACGATCCCGAGGTATTATGCCGGTTTTCCCGGATTTGCACTGTCACGTCCTCGAATCGCCTCTCCCTTTTAGAGGACGCGATTGCATTTTGATAGATTAGCATCGACGCGAGGAAAGTGAGCTATTAACGAGCTCGTGTATATCATATACCTATACGCACGCATACCTTTGATTTTATCATCCTATCCTTTGTGTTGAGGTGTTATAAACACGCCCGTATAAATTTCGACAACCGCGTATATCACACATCTTTAAAAGCTAGTTTGAAAAATTTCGCGTGGTCTTTTATTCGTTTCGCCTCTTCCGTCTAGGTCAATTTATTTCGAGGAAATTTATATACATGTATACGTGTACGTAAAACTCGCGTACACAGCTTAACTTGTACTTTTTGGCGCGTATATGCCGAAAGATCACTGCACCGCGCGCAACGCTATTGCATTAATTTATTACTCGAAAAAAAGGGTCAGAGGCGAGGTTGTGCAATTTTTTTTTATTGTTCCACTTGTACTTATCAATATGTGTCTTGAACTTAAGAGGAAAATTATTACCGATTTTTTACTTATTTATTTGAAGTTATAACGTGCTTTTTATCATTCTCGCTTTATCCGTCGAAGGTTTGACGTTTTTATAGGCGTTTATGGGAATGCGTTACTTTTATTTAGCAATGTCGTGGTTTTTTTTTCGTTTATTTATCGATTATAGAAAGAGATTGGAACAGGATTCGGTTTATATGGTTTTAATACGCACAAATTGTTATACGTCTACTTTTATGGATATGCACTATAAATATAATAAGTAGTTTAAGTTTGTCGTTACTCGCCGAGAGAACTTGATAAATACTTATTTAGTATATTTTTCCAAATTTCCCAATCTCTCAAAATCATAGGTGGAACGTAATTTCATAAATTGTAATTGACACAGTGTAATTAATATTATTCAATTAACATTTCATTGGAAAAATAAATGTGTTTTTTGTTTGTTCGAAAAGGATCTATAGTTGTAGAAAGTTATCGTTGTGCGCGTGATAGAGTAAGAGTTAAATTTCGTAACAACTGATTGTTACGAGTTTGTAATATTAGATTACATTTCGCTCATTGTAAAATAAATCCTCGAAAGTTTATAAAGAGAGTGAAAGAAGCCTTTTTACCCTAACTGACAGTATCTGATTGGTTATACACGCAGGCAGGTAAATTATAAAGGTTGCGCGTTCAAGGCCGGTCACAACATACCATTTGCCGCGGGCAACTTTGTTTTACATTCGATATATTTCACAGTCATACTCCAATTAATAATTTTATGGGTTTCGATGATTTTTCAAATTACCCTTTAAACTTTCATTACGCGCGTGTGTACGTATGTACAATCGTTATATCGTATATATATATTCTACTCGATTAAATTTTTAACTGACCGCTGCCGATATTTAATAACCGACCTTATATATATATATTTCAATAAAATGTTCAAGGGACCGCGAACACGCAGTTGCGTAACGGTATATAAGAATAAGTGAACACGAGGATGCATATATAAATAAAAATGCAGAGTGTATTGCGTGCCCGAGATCTTCGAAAAATTGCTCCATTCGCGTAGTAATTAACGCTTCCAAATGTGCAAAAAGAAAATAAACGACTTTCTGAATAAGGAAAAGAATAAAAAAAAAAATAGTACATGTACATATAGATGTACACACAGGTTAGAAAAAAAGAATAAAAAAAAAAAAAATAGAAGAGAGGGTCGTATATAGAAATGTAAGGCTTTTTATTGTGTTGCAGTTACACGTGCTCGCTAAAAGGCGAAGGTATTTTCTTAACTCTAATCGCTCCTGAATAGCATTAGAATGTTTTTTCTCCGTTTTTACGTTTTTCCTTTTTTCCCCTTATTTTCCATATAGACCGCGACAGAGCGAACATCGCACGCCGTAATTTTCCTTATTTCTTAGAGACTTGACAAGTGTATTACCCAGAGAATTGCCTATCCACGTGTATACCTATATGTATATAACGTGTACAGGCTCCGTGAGAGTTTCGGCAACGTTAGAATTACCATAACTCATCAATAATTGGTTATACATAGTTAGTTTGCCGCACCGAGCAAAAGTGTGAGAAGAACAATCGACCGCACGGACGCGCGCGCGCGAGGCGAAAGTGTATCGCCACGGGATTCTAACGGTTTTTACCGCACGCTATGCCTGTGTGCGTCTGTGTGTATGTATGTATATATATATATCTGTGTCAGTGTGGTAACTGTATGTACGTGCACCGCGTAAACCAGAAATGAGCTTGTTGAGAGGATCCCATTATACATATCCAGTACTTATTGCCTGGGAAAATTGATTTCGGATTCCTCGACATTGACGCGTTACACTTTTATCGATCGTCTATTTAGTATCATTTATTTATTATCTTTTTTTTTTCTAAATGTAATTACACATTGCATTTGATAATGCGAGGCAATTAATTAACGATTTATTGTTCGAAAAGTCTCTAAATAATAAGTAAATACTGTTTTCCTATAAAAGAATTTGTGTACGAGTGTACACGAATACATATAGTGTTATATCTCAAATTAATACGTAAATGGAAATGTTTTACTGGATATTATTACAGTGATTTGCGTGTATAAACAAATCGTATTGCTACGTCATTAAAGTAATGAAAAATGGAATCACCTCAAATTATTGCGAATACGTACAAAGTGAAATTAATATTTAAATTTCTCCAGTGCAATAAAACATTGAAAAGTCAACATATCAATATACCTCGTCAATTAAAATAATTTTGATTTTACTTTTTAATTGGGGGTACGTAAGCTAACCCATTTCGGTCATTAACAATTATTGTTTTATTTAATATTTAATCTATACGATATTTTATTTTATACGCTGCGAGCGTCGATTTAAAATTTCTTTAAATATATATTTCAATAATTTAAAATATTTTATAATACCTTTCGAAAAGTAAATCCCTATAATTTGTCTTCAACGTCGCTTTAAAGCATTTTATGATTTGACCACTACGCCATAATATTAAAGTGTATCCCGAACAATGAGAGATTTTTAAACAGCGAAAATTTTGATCGTGTGGTCGAAGTCGTGTAGTTTAAATGTCAATATCACTTTCTTTTAAAGATCGTACAAAGTGGTGTAATTAGTAAATTATTGCGTATAGACAAGGTATTTGTCACTTTTTGTCAAAAAAGACATTTAAATGTTTCGATAACAATTACCTCGGTTATTACAAAAGCAAACGAGTTGTGAATGTTGTCAACGACTAATATTTATGACACTACATTGCAGCCTACTTAAATGCCCGAGCATACTTTGACGTGCGTCTGGTATTTTTCAACGAGTCATAGGGAATCGAAATAATAATACCTGAACCGACAAATCTCGGTTAATTTCTGTATACTTACGTAATGATCATTCAAATACCTATACTCAATGATACTTATTGACAATATTTTTTTCATCTGGTTCTCTTTGATTTTAACGCGTAAATCGATGAAACGATTACGTTGATTATTACGCCAACGCTATTTGTTTCGATCTGAGATAATCTATCTGTTTATCAAAGTTACACCGGATTTTGATTTAGAAAGTTTCATTATTTTTTTTCCAATACAGTTTTTTTTATTGATGTAAAGATTCATTTAGAAGTGTAAATGATTATTAGGCGATCGCCAATTACACCGCGAATGTATTTAATCTTATCGATCGAATCAGCATAGATCGTTTAGACGTACGAAATAAAAATCCTATTTTTTTCTTCGTTATTACGTCCCGCTTTTACGTTTCTTTTTTTCGTCAATGTCTTGCAATTTTGCATTATTTTTAAACGAGTGTATTAATTTAATTGTTATTTTCGCGTTCTATGCAAATTTATACATTACGCAATTGAAAGACTTGCGTTTCACGAATATTTTGCTTGTTCTATTTAATTGCATGCACAACCATACAGAGATAGCCCAGTATAAAATGTCAAATTAAACATTATTCGCCAAGATCTTTTTTTTTATACATACATAAACGTATATAGATATACGTATAGTGTTTACGAAATAGATAAATGGTATCGTTGCATTAGAGGTAAAAGATAAAAAATGAGTATAAATTCCAGAATGACACAATTCTCATTTGATTAATGACTGACGGCATAATGGTAAACATAAGGCAACAATGCCCCGATACGCCAATATATAATGACTAAACTATACCAATTAATTTAACACGGAAACGCCCAAATTGATTTTTCGATCAATGCTAAAGATACTTGTATACATGCATGTATACGCGTGGTATCTATAATTCTCGACGGTCATCTGTAGAGATACATTCATGTATATTCAATTAGAAAATTCGTTAAATCAAATAAATACATAATAATAGGGTACGTATTTGGAACGTTCATTCCATTCGAATTCTCGAGTGTCCTTCTACTGTCCAACCGCATACTGTCTAACTCGTATTGACAGCTATACTTTTCGTCCGACGACCGCTTTTAATTCAAAGGAAGAATCGATTGTTATCTATACCTTATATTTCGTAATTTTTAACTCTACAAACTTATCCAAAGATGCTGAAATTTCAAAATCGATAACATTGCGTTCGCGTTCTCTTTGAGATACTAATTAATTTGTATATCGATAAATACTATTGTTTAACAAACGGTTGCTCTTACAATCTATCTAAGATTAAACAAAGTAAAGAAAAGATAAAGAAGGCATAAATGTCAAAGGAAAAAATAAATACGAAATAAAATAGTGTTGGTTAACGGTGGATAATTCAATTTTATTATACTTATGTAATAATTTTAAAAAAATTTTGTGTTACTTCGTTGATTATTTTTCGAAGTTTTTGGTTTAAATATTTGAAAAGTATTCTCTTACGTGAATTTTAAGAAAGTATACATTTTTATACCGTATTACGAAAACTCTTTTTGAAAACACATCTTCCAATTTTCCTTCTTTCTGTCGTAAATAAGTTGTTTGTACATCCCTCATTTATAAATTCGTTTGAAATCTTGGAAGACGTAATTTTTAAATATATGAGCACAAAACTCATCTTTTCAAGTTGGAGACAAACAAAAGTATCATTAATTTTGATTGGCTCGAGTGAAAGAGGATACGCGCGTGTACAAGTAGAATTTGAATAAACGTCGAGAAAAAAAAAAGAAGTTGAAATAATCAAAAAGGATAATATAGAAAATAATAATTTTTTTAAAAATTCATTTGCATTCACCGGGTGATTTATTGTTTAATGGAAATACTACAATTTACCTACACGAAAGAACAATAAAAAAGAAAAGGTACTGTCAAAGAACAGTGTAAGTGTGTGTGTGTGTACACGTAACGATAATTTCTCTAAAAGCATCCGTCATACTGGATTTTACGTTGGACAGCATAATCGTCGTAGATTTTAACTCCTTCATTACGAAGTATACACGTACGGAGTAGCCCACTCGTACAAGTTGGTAACATCCAGAGATTGAATAACGATCCCGAGGTATTATGCCGGTTTTCCCGGATTTGCACTGTCACGTCCTCGAATCGCCTCTCCCTTTTAGAGGACGCGATTGCATTTTGATAGATTAGCATCGACGCGAGGAAAGTGAGCTATTAACGAGCTCGTGTATATCATATACCTATACGCACGCATACCTTTGATTTTATCATCCTATCCTTTGTGTTGAGGTGTTATAAACACGCCCGTATAAATTTCGACAACCGCGTATATCACACATCTTTAAAAGCTAGTTTGAAAAATTTCGCGTGGTCTTTTATTCGTTTCGCCTCTTCCGTCTAGGTCAATTTATTTCGAGGAAATTTATATACATGTATACGTGTACGTAAAACTCGCGTACACAGCTTAACTTGTACTTTTTGGCGCGTATATGCCGAAAGATCACTGCACCGCGCGCAACGCTATTGCATTAATTTATTACTCGAAAAAAAGGGTCAGAGGCGAGGTTGTGCAATTTTTTTTTATTGTTCCACTTGTACTTATCAATATGTGTCTTGAACTTAAGAGGAAAATTATTACCGATTTTTTACTTATTTATTTGAAGTTATAACGTGCTTTTTATCATTCTCGCTTTATCCGTCGAAGGTTTGACGTTTTTATAGGCGTTTATGGGAATGCGTTACTTTTATTTAGCAATGTCGTGGTTTTTTTTTCGTTTATTTATCGATTATAGAAAGAGATTGGAACAGGATTCGGTTTATATGGTTTTAATACGCACAAATTGTTATACGTCTACTTTTATGGATATGCACTATAAATATAATAAGTAGTTTAAGTTTGTCGTTACTCGCCGAGAGAACTTGATAAATACTTATTTAGTATATTTTTCCAAATTTCCCAATCTCTCAAAATCATAGGTGGAACGTAATTTCATAAATTGTAATTGACACAGTGTAATTAATATTATTCAATTAACATTTCATTGGAAAAATAAATGTGTTTTTTGTTTGTTCGAAAAGGATCTATAGTTGTAGAAAGTTATCGTTGTGCGCGTGATAGAGTAAGAGTTAAATTTCGTAACAACTGATTGTTACGAGTTTGTAATATTAGATTACATTTCGCTCATTGTAAAATAAATCCTCGAAAGTTTATAAAGAGAGTGAAAGAAGCCTTTTTACCCTAACTGACAGTATCTGATTGGTTATACACGCAGGCAGGTAAATTATAAAGGTTGCGCGTTCAAGGCCGGTCATATATACCATTTGCCGCGGGCAACTTTGTTTTACATTCGATATATTTCACAGTCATACTCCAATTAATAATTTTATGGGTTTCGATGATTTTTCAAATTACCCTTTAAACTTTCATTACGCGCGTGTGTACGTATGTACAATCGTTATATCGTATATATATATACATTCTACTCGATTAAATTTTTAACTGACCGCTGCCGATATTTAATAACCAACCTTATATATATATATTTCAATAAAATGTTCAAGGGACCGCGAACACGCAGTTGCGTAACGGTATATAAGAATAAGTGAACACGAGGATGCATATATAAATAAAAATGCAGAGTGTATTGCGTGCCCGAGATCTTCGAAAAATTGCTCCATTCGCGTAGTAATTAACGCTTCCAAATGTGCAAAAAGAAAATAAACGACTTTCTGAATAAGGAAAAGAATAAAAAAAAAATAGTACATGTACATATAGATGTACACACAGGTTAGAAAAAAAGAATAAAAAAAAAAAAATAGAAGAGAGGGTCGTATATAGAAATGTAAGGCTTTTTATTGTGTTGCAGTTACACGTGCTCGCTAAAAGGCGAAGGTATTTTCTTAACTCTAATCGCTCCTGAATAGCATTAGAATGTTTTTTCTCCGTTTTTACGTTTTTCCTTTTTTCCCCTTATTTTCCATATAGACCGCGACAGAGCGAACATCGCACGCCGTAATTTTCCTTATTTCTTAGAGACTTGACAAGTGTATTACCCAGAGAATTGCCTATCCACGTGTATACCTATATGTATATAACGTGTACAGGCTCCGTGAGAGTTTCGGCAACGTTAGAATTACCATAACTCATCAATAATTGGTTATACATAGTTAGTTTGCCGCACCGAGCAAAAGTGTGAGAAGAACAATCGACCGCACGGACGCGCGCGCGAGGCGAAAGTGTATCGGCACGGGATTCTAACGGTTTTTACCGCACGCTATGCCTGTGTGCGTCTGTGTGTATGTATGTGTATATATATATCTGTGTCAGTGTGGTAACTGTATGTACGTGCACCGCGTAAACCAGAAATGAGCTTGTTGAGAGGATCCCATTATACATATCCAGTACTTATTGCCTGGGAAAATTGATTTCGGATTCCTCGACATTGACGCGTTACACTTTTATCGATCGTCTATTTAGTATCACTTATTTATTATCTTTTTTTTTCTAAATGTAATTATACATTGCATTTGATAATGCGAGGCAATTAATTAACGATTTATTGTTCGAAAAGTCTCTAAATAATAAGTAAATACTATAAAAGAATTTGTGTACGAATACATAGTGTTATATCTCAAATTAATACGTAAATGGAAATGTTTTACTGGATATTATTACAGTGATTTGCGTGTATAAACAAATCGTATTGCTACGTCATTAAAGTAATGAAAAATGGAATCACCTCAAATTATTGCGAATACGTACAAAGTGAAATTAATATTTAAATTTCTCCAGTGCAATAAAACATTGAAAAGTCAACATATCAATATACCTCGTCAATTAAAATAATTTTGATTTTACTTTTTAATTGGGGGTACGTAAGCTAACCCATTTCGGTCATTAACAATTATTGTTTTATTTAATATTTAATCTATACGATATTTTATTTTATACGCTGCGAGCGTCGATTTAAAATTTCTTTAAATATATATTTCAATAATTTAAAATATTTTATAATACCTTTCGAAAAGTAAATCCCTATAATTTGTCTTCAACGTCGCTTTAAAGCATTTTATGATTTGACCACTACGCCATAATATTAAAGTGTATCCCGAACAATGAGAGATTTTTAAACAGCGAAAATTTTGATCGTGTGGTCGAAGTCGTGTAGTTTAAATGTCAATATCACTTTCTTTTAAAGATCGTACAAAAGTGGTATAATTAGTAAATTATTGCGTATAGACAAGGTATTTGTCACTTTTTGTCAAAAAAGACATTTAAATGTTTCGATAACAATTACCTCGGTTATTACAAAAGCAAACGAGTTGTGAATGTTGTCAACGACTAATATTTATGACACTACATTGCAGCCTACTTAAATGCCCGAGCATACTTTGACGTGCGTCTGGTATTTTTCAACGAGTCATAGGGAATCGAAATAATAATACCTGAACCGACAAATCTCGGTTAATTTCTGTATACTTACGTAATGATCATTCAAATACCTATACTCAATGATACTTATTGACAATATTTTTTTCATCTAGTTCTCTTTGATTTTAACGCGTAAATCGATGAAACGATTACGTTGATTATTACGCCAACGCTATTTGTTTCGATCTGAGATAATCTATCTGTTTATCAAAGTTACACCGGATTTTGATTTAGAAAGTTTCATTATTTTTTTTCCAATACAGTTTTTTTTTATTGATGTAAAGATTCATTTAGAAGTGTAAATGATTATTAGGCGATCGCCAATTACACCGCGAATGTATTTAATCTTATCGATCGAATCAGCATAGATCGTTTAGACGTACGAAATAAAAATCCTATTTTTTTCTTCGTTATTACGTCCCGCTTTTACGTTTCTTTTTTTCGTCAATGTCTTGCAATTTTGCATTATTTTTTAAACGAGTGTATTAATTTAATTGTTATTTTCGCGTTCTATGCAAATTTATACATTACGCAATTGAAAGACTTGCGTTTCACGAATATTTTGCTTGTTCTATTTAATTGCATGCACAACCATACAGAGATAGCCCAGTATATAATTTTAAATTAAACGCGTACGTAAACTGCACGCGCGTGTAACTGTGTGCGCGTACGTACGTATGACAATGTTATTTGATCAGATATATAGTTTTTAGATCATTGATTATAACGTGCATGCGCATAAAAATTTTAAGGTAACGCAATGTGTAACAACCGTTTTAAATTTTTTGGCTATCTTAAATTACCTATGCCAATCATAATAATAATCATAATTAGTACTTTTGAAACCCGATAAAAAAATGATTGACTATAAAATTAGTATGCCGTAGTAATTTAACAATTTAATAAAATTAAGCGGTTAAATTCCTAATCCTATAGTATTTTCAACGGAAATCCTAAATGAAAAGAGACCAATTTGCGTAGGTTGAGTGAAAATATTTTTGGCTAATAATTAACAACTTTTTATCGTGGTTTATTTTCAATTTTAAATACCCCGCGACATAATTTCACTGTAGAGAAAGTTCTAAAGTGGCTACTATATAAAGTATCATACAATTTTTTCAATCCTTTTATATATTGAAATTCGTGTAAAAATCTTTATAATATTAATTTTGTGTTAATTTTACTATTGTACACAGTGTTTCAAAATAGTAATTGATGCTAAAAAATTTCAAGATTAAAATTACAACATGTACAAATTATATACTTTGAATCAAAATTTGTATTCATATTTAGAAATCGTATAGAATTTAAAGTGCAAACAATTAGGTCACTCAAACTCAAGGATGCGTGTACAGAATTAACGTAATTCGTTGTTACCATTAAACGTGAAACGTATCAAATATGAATATCATACAAACGATATGTTAATGTGCAGTAAAAAATAAGTTAATTCTTTGTAAATATAATTATTATCCGATAGAATTTGATGCTAAAAATACTATATTATAAATTAAAATATATTTATATAAATTTACGGAATTTTTCGCCGGATATATTTAAGGTATATTAAAAAACAAAATGTTTTAGTATTTGGATATGCAAAAATCCAAGTATTAAAACGTTTTACGCGATTCATGATGCAGTCGTTATTTATGAGCGATTCCAACAAAAATCTTCCTTTCGCGCGTAAAAAAAGTTTTAACAAAATTTTTGAGCGCACCAATGGAAACCGGTTTAATTCCGACTTTACAACATATGTATAAGAAAAATTCAGGGTAGAAACTTTCTCAATAGTTACTTATCGTTAAACATTTTTTAAGGAGAGTCATTGTCACTATCATCCTTTATACAGCTTCTAGGTAATCGAGTTATCGATAATTATTTGACTTAAAGGATAATTAAAATTAATGCGTCGCTTTTATATATAATATATTATTTTAATACATAATTTAAATAATTCAACCTTTTAAAATTGTTTGTTTTCCACTAATTTAATTTGGATAATTATTTCAAATAAAAAAACGCTACTATTGTATGAATTGGCAGGTAGCTTGCTTAAAACATCGAAAACATCGCATGTATAATTGTAATAAATTGAATAAAACTACACTTAAAGTATTTTTATCAATTATTATTAGAAAAATACAAAATGAAATATGAAAACTCTGATACATTTCGAAATTGTAATTAAAATTAAGGGGGTTCCATTCTCAATTATTGATGAGTAATTAATAAAAACGTATAACGGTATGTGAAAAAATAAGAGAAGAAGCGCCTTCGTTTATTGACAATCTAACCGTGTGCTGATTTTTAGATTAAAATATTATTGCGTTTTCGAGAAAAATTTTACCAAAAATATCAAATTTTTTCACCTCGTTGTGGTTAGGTTCACATTTTTGGTAAGACTTTTCTCAAAAACGCAATATAATTTTAATCTGAATTTCGGCACACAGTTATATTATCAATAAATGAAGGCGCCTCTTCTCTTATTTTTTCACATACTGTTTTATTTACAAATTTATTAAGGTAGGGAGGATAAATATTGACTATGGCACCCCGTTAAGTTAAAGTATAAAATCACTTGTAAATAGATAAGTTATTTTTTATTACACTACTCATTTAATGTAAGAAGTAGATTCTTTACGTTGATATCTATATAATTGATGGGTATAGATTAGTTTTAAATTAATATATTTGAGTAATAAACCAGGGTCGGAAGGGGAGCTAGTCATACACAATGCATTTATTAATTATTTATGTACCTTGGGTGAGCCTCGCGTCATTACTATTCGAGGCGAAAAAGGATGTTACTACCATCCACGAAATTTTCCGCCTCGAACAGTAATGACGTGACGTTTACCCATGGTACTTAAAAAATTTTTCAGTCTTATATTTTATACGACTCGTACGTGCAGAGCGCGCGTAAATACGTTGCATACATACAAGTGGCTCCTCGCTTGTATGACAGCCTTCTATACATCTTCCTAGGACGTATAAAGTGTTCTTACGTCCTAGGAGGCTATATGAAAAGCGTTTTATCAATATAACCTGTGTCGCGTGAATCGGTAGAGTCAACGTGTTTGAAACGCGTAGTACATGCATCGGAGACATATCTAAGGCTTTTCAAACCTAAACACAACTAGTTTAAATGTAACGTTTTCGTTACTTTAATCATAGTTATCTTGTTATTGCTCAGATACGAAAGTATTATATAACATGTATATATATATATATATATATTAGAATATTATACCTATATTAGAAATAATATAGTGTATATCGCATATGAAACGCTTTTCATGTAGCCTCCTAGGACGTAAGAACATCTTATACGTCCTAGGAGAATGTATAGAAGGCTGTCATACAAGCGAGGAGCCACTTGTACGTATTCAACGTATTTACAAGCGGAGCGAGCTCTGCACGTAAGAGTTGTTGTACGAATTTTTTTTTTTTTGCTCCTTTTTTAGGTATCCTGGTTATTGACGCAAAGTCTTCCAGGTAAGTCCTCACAACCTTTCCTCTTCGGATCCTTGAAATCTATTTTTTTTTTTTTTTCCTTCCGAATATGACTCTTGAATGCAACGATCATAGGCAATCCAATAGTTCTTGATGATGTTCCGATTTATAATCTCAGGAACATCAGGAACATATTCCCGATAGGTGGCGTAACATAGTAGGCGGAAAGTTTAAATCGGTTAAAACAGTTATAACACAATATCGTTATCTATTATAAAATTCGCGATGAGAAATTCAGCCTTTAGGTTGTTATTGACAATAAAACATATATCCGAATCTTTTGCAATGTCAAATTTAGTCAAATCGGTTTATTAATTTTTTCCTACCTTTATTAAATCTGGTACAGTCCCATATGACATGCTCAACTGTATGGGGACTATCCCCACAGTCGCACATATCGCATGATACAATGTTCTTAGCAAACAGATGTGAAAGGGTTCTATTATGACCACTCATTAGTCTATTAATAATACAAATAGATTTTCTACAATTCCTAGAATTAGAAAACCATGGAGTTGGCAAAAATTCCTTATTATATTGTACAAATTGTCTACCCTTCTTGCCAGATCCATGGCTGTCAGTGAACCTGCTCATGTCACTCACCAAAATCCTCTTCAACGCCGGTAGTAAATCCCCATATCAAACAGGAATATTACTGTAGCCCGGTGAGACAATGTATGCATTGTAAGCCTCCTTTGCTAGTTTATCCGCCCTGTCATGACCTTCTATGCCAACGTGAGAAGGAATTCAATAAATTTTGATATCATTGGAACCATTCAAAATTTCAAAAATTATTTGTTTAATATAAGATATCAACACATGTAATCCCGAGTTTAATCCAACTCCTTTAATTTTTAATAATACCTCCAACGCATCAGAGAAAATAATTGATTTTTTAATTTTCTTATTTTTTATAATAATTAACGCCGATAAAATCGCAAAAGTTTCTAGTGAAAATACGCTAGCTTGAGATGTCAATTTACATGAGAAAGCTATTTTTTTATCTTCACATATGACCCAATTCCTTTATTGTTATACTTATCAACCGATCCATCCACATAGAAAATGTTATATTCCTCATAATGACCCTTCAAATATTTATCCAATAAGTTGGAGGCATTTTTTTTATTTCTTTTAAGAATCCCCCCCACGTCAGTATTTATCAGGTTATTAATATATTGACTGAAAAAAGGAATCCTATGTGTGGGCAATATTCTGTTCCCGTAAACATTCGAGTCTTTGTTAATAATGTCTAGCCATGTACTATATAGCAAAGTAAATCTTTTTGTTGGTAATAGCTTATTTTTCCTCCTGTCTAAATAATCCCTTATTAATATAAATCTTGATATCAAAGCACTGCGATCCACAAACAACATTTTATAAACCATTTTATAAGATAAGATTTTCCTACGAACATTAAGTGTTGGAATAGCCGCCAAATGATGCAGTACATTGATCGGGGTTGTACTAATGCAACCCAAAGCCTTTCTTAATGCAGCGTTCTGGACTCTATCTAGCTTACTTAGTAAATTATATTTAATTTTATGAAACAAGAAAAACCTCCAGTCCAATCTAGGACGTATGATGCTTTTATAAAATTTTAATGCAGTATTGGGGTGTACGCCCCATTCAAAATTGCAAATTGAAGAAATCATATTAATTCCCATCCTAACCTTTTTGATCAAGTTTAAAATATGTATTTCCCATGTCAAATCTGAGTCCCAGATAATCCCTAAATATTTAAAACTAGTACTATTGTACAACTTCCATTCCTCATATGTTAGTTTAGTTGAATTAGCACGAATTGAATGGTCCTTTTTATTGAAAATAACAAAATAACTTTTATCAATAGATATTTTCAAGGACAAACTAGAAAACCATGTAAAGAGAGTTGAAAGACCAGAATTCAATGATTCATTTATTGCATCTAACGATTCATTTCTAGTAAATAAAATTAGATCATCCGCGAATCCAAGACATTCGATTTCGCCAGGTAAAACCTTAATTATTTCCCTAATATACAGATTGTATAACATAGGGGATAAAATACAACCTTGAGGTAAGGCTTTATTTGTACTACCCTTAGCAAAAATTTTCTCCTCATAAATATCCACGATGTTTCGATCATTAATTAATTTATAAATAAATCTAACGTACATATTTGGAAGACCCAATCTCACTAGAATTTCAATCAGAGAGGCCAAGTTAACTTTATCGTACGCTCCCTCGAGATCCAAACTCAGAACTCCTGTAAACATATTTTTTTCCTTTGCAATAGTAATGACCGTATGTAATATAGCCAGATAGTCAGCACATGATCTGGCCTTTCGAAAACCATAAAAGCAATCAGGTAGAATTCTATTATGCTCCACCCACTATGAGATTCTATCATTTATTATTTTTTCAAATAGTTCGAGCCCGGTATTGGCTAAAGTAATCGGTCTAAACCCTAAATTATTCGGTTCAGGTATGAATTGTACATTGAAATTGGACCATTCTTCCGGATAACGCCCCAAAAACAAAATATTGTTAAAGATGTCGCAAAGATACGAAACTGCCGTATCCGGCAGGAACCTATATAAACTTCATAAGTTAATTCGTCCGGTCCCGGGGCCGATTTCTTCTTAGAACCAGAAATAACATGCTGCAACTCAGCGACGGTGATTCTCCCAGTCACAAAGCTATCCGGGGCAGTATTTCCTTCAGGAATAAATATTTCTTTATAATTGTAAGAATCTGATATTTTTTTAAACGCGTTATCTAACTGTATATTATTATCTGTTATACCCTTATAAATTGGGTTATAAAACCTACGTTTGCATCTTTTAATAAAATTGAAATTTCGTGTTATGGATCCAAAAGGGTTCAAAGATGCTAGGAAATTTTTAAAATTCGATATCTTTGCCCCCCTCAGTATCTTTTTTGTTTCTTTACAAGGCAAAAAATATTCTTTGAGTTTTTCTTCTGTAGGATCAGATTTAAATTCTTTAAGTTTACTTCTACGTTTGTCAACCGATACCGAGCAATCTTGATTCCACCAAATCGAAGGTACAAAGGACTTCCTATTACCTTTACAATTAATCTGTTTTTTAGAACCACCTGCCAATTCGATCGCATTATAAATAATATCTGTAAATTCTGTAAATGAATTATTCGGCAACATAGACTTTAATCTCTCTATTGAACTAGAAACTTTCTCATAAAAAATTCCCCAATTCACTCTAGACATTTTAATTTTTTAATTAATTCATTCTGAACTCGACAGCAACTACTCAAAGAGATCCAAATCGGCAGGTGGTCACTGCCCATTGAATCTCCAATAACCTCGAATGTAGATAATTCCGATAGTGAAACTGAAATGATGCTTAAATCAGGACAACTGTGACTACCAGCGCTTAAGCGTGTAGCTTCACCGCTGTTAGTTATTACAAATTTACCAGAATCCTCTATGGCTTTATCCAAATTTCTACCCAAAGAGTTAGTGAAAGAACTGCCCCAGATTTCATTCTGGAAAATCCCCGAGTACCACAACATTACCCATAACTTCCAAAGAAGAAAATAATTTTTTAAAAGATGCCATACTAACTATGTTGTAAGGTGGATTATAGACAAAAACCAAAAGTAAATCAAGATTAAGGTTAGTAATCTTGATAATTAAGCATTCCATATTGCATGGTATGTTTGGATTTACAACAGTTTCAAATTTATATTGATTTTTAATATATGCAATCAGTCCACCTCCTTTCTCCTTTATACAATCATTTCTATCCTTACGAATCATATTATATCGCTTAATGGGATAGGACGAACTATTCTCTTCTAATCTAGTTTCTCCCAGACAAATTACGTCGTATTTAGGTACAAATTCAACTATTTCATTCCACCTACTCTTGTAACCGTTACAATTCCAAAATATCAAGTCTATAAAATTCATACTATTATCCACTTGAATCCCGGATTTTCTGCCTAGAACGATAAGCTACAATAATACTAAATTATATAAACTAAACTACTATTCCCTTCTTCTTGTCTCTATTGATTTGTATCTAGATGTATTCAACAAGAATTATTATTGATCAATTCTTCGATGTCAGATTTTTTCTTTTGAGTTTTATTTGCATTATTGTTCTTTATTTTACTATCACTACTAACTGTTGGACCATTAACTAATACTTTGCTTTTATTTTTTTTAAATTTAGGAGAAATTTTTACTCCAACAGTATCGCTCTTTTTGTGCCCTTTCCCATTTTGCAGGTCGGATTTACGTTTGACATTATTAATATTTTGAGTTTTTACCTCCGCAACCAATAATTTATTATGATTATCTTCATTTGCTTTCCCTTCGTCAATACCATCAAAAACATCAGTATTGTATTTACTATTTCCCTCTTCTACAATAAAAGAATTCATTGGGTCAGCTATGTTAGTACTATTTATCATATCTTTTGAACTCCATATTTCCTCCTGCTCAGAACCATAAGAAGAGTCATATTCACAGTTACCTTCTTTGGATTCAACCACCTGATTGCAAGGATGAGAGGGTTAGGATAGTCCAATACAAAATTGTCTCCTTCCATCTGTTTCAACCTATCGACAAAACCTTGCCTGGTTATAAAGGTAGCCTCAGCCCTGCCAACTTTATGGAAAGCTATTATTGTATTAACTTCTCTATTAAATTCAAAGAATGGACACGACTTACTCGATGCTTTGTGCTCTTTTTGACAATTTGCACATTTTATTGAAGAAGAAGAACATTCATCCAAGTGTGACTCACCACACGACTCGCATCTCCTAGGGCTATTGCACGAATTGGCACCATGGCCATATCTCTGGCAGTTATAACACCTCAAAACTGCTGGGATAAATGGTTTGACCTCGTAAAAACACCGAACAAATTAACGCTCTTAGGTAAGTTTTTATCACAGAAAATTTTAACCTTATCCAGAGGAACATTCCTAGATGCATCGTTTTCTTTAATTTGTCTAAAAATCCTTTCCACTCTAACTACATTTTCACCCCCACAGCTCTTTAAACCTGCCAATATGTACATTGTTAAGAATGCACGATGGAACGTCTTGAATAAAGCCTATTTTGAACAATCCCACATCCGGAATAAATGCTTTCCAGCTGGAGTTTATTTTTTTAATTCCTTCCTCCACGAAACTATTATCCTCTTCTGGAGTATTGAAAGTGTATAAATATTTTATGCCCTACCACTGTAATGTGTAAATTCCCTAAATTCGATGCTGGATCCCCATCATATACATGTACTATATATGGAGGTTTTGATGTTTTAAAATATCTATTTTTCTCTTGTTTTTTAAAAATATCTATATTAAACATAGAATTGTCTAAATTGACCTGGCTATGATTTTCAAAAGTTTTTACCTTTTTTAGTTGTTGAGCATAACTAGTTATTTCTTGATTATTTTTTATGCAATTTCCACTTAGTCTATCCTGCGAATTATCCCTTTGCGGAGACTTCCTTTTTAACGCGTTAGCCATGATTTGTTTTTAGTATGTAAGCCAAACAAAATTCAAATCCAGAAACAACACTTTCACTAGCCTGAAATAAACTATTTACTTATTTATTTATAAATATCAAACAACTAATTCTCAGTACCAAACAGTTTTTCTCAAATATATCCTCAACTGTATCAATTCAGAATCCCAATTAAAACCAAAATCAAAATCAATTTTATTAAACACAACCAGACTAAAATCTGTTGAGTTTTATTAGATTTTTCGATTTTTCAAACCCTCAATTATTATATTATTTAAATAATAATTCCCAACGATTCCAGACTTTAACTTCCTCCAAGCTATCCTCGGTGAACCTACAAATTGGGATAAATATAAACAGGAGGTATATAAGCTTACTTAATTAATTTCCCTAATATAAAGTGTTCTATTATTTTCAATTAAATTAATACATTGATTACTCGAATGTAAACGTAAACAAAAACCATCCACACTCACTTAAATCCAGACTTTTCCAGTAGACTTGATTAGTATTATTGACAGAATCTGGCAGCTTAGTTGTAATTTATGTATGTTTTCCTTTTGTGATGTGATTAATTAACGCAGTCCCAATGTTTCTATCAAGTCACAGCTTACACTCAGCAATAACACCGTCTCACCGAGCCACAGGTCCCAAGGTAACAACAACCGTTCAGTGATCAACAGTGTCCACATCCATTTATTGCTGTAATTCGGCAACCAAACAATTCAAAATAAGTACAACTAAACTTAGAGGTTGATAGTGAGATGATTTTACTTTTTTCTTTTATCCCCTCTTATTTTTTATTTTAAATTTATATACTATTATATATTCTTTTTTGTAAAGTCAAAATGTCAGGGTTCATTAAAATTATTACAAAACCTTTTTTTTTTTGAGGTGAGTCCCACGAACAAATCGCTAGTCAACATAGGTTATAAAAAACAAATTTAGCTTTAGATTTGCTATTATACTACTGAAATTAGCTTTTCAGACAGAAATATTAATTTACGTACCTCTAATACCTGCTCTCTAAGAACATTTGTCATTAAAATAAATTGTATATATACATATATATGTTATTAAATAATATTTCCTAGAATGGTAATGTAGTCAATTTTCGATATACAGTATAACTTAACTTTACTCCACTTTATCAAGAGAAAGTTTTGTCCAAATTTTAGGTTAAATTAAATAAATAGTCAAACAACACAAGCTGATTTCTACACTTTGGTAGTAGTCAAAAGTCAAAAGTCAATTCTTTATGGTACGGCTTCTTAACTTATATTATTATTAAATATAAACTTTTCAAATAAAAACCCGGTCTTCCCGTCTACTATTACCTCCGCAATTCAGGTGATCTTCAGTTCTCAACGACGTTGTAGTCACTTTCCGTACAGATAGATTGATCTTTCTTACTCTCGATTACGTCTTTGTAGCAGTATCCAATTTGGAATGATGAAAAGTCTTCGAATCCTCGAATTCAATTTGAAACAATTTGAAACAAATAAACGTTACATGAGCTAAGTGGAGAGCGCCGTATGAGACACAACCTTCCTTCTTGACAGTCAGAACCGGAATCCTTGTTGTACGAATTAGTAGGCTGAAAACATCTAATATAGTAATATCGTATCGACATATATACATATTGTGAGGACGAGAGGGGAATAACTCTTCCGTCTCTTTCTCGTATACCAGTATCAATAAAATATTAAAACATTCACGTATAGTTATATAATATTTATTGTATCGAGATCTGACGATATTAAAGGGGAGGTTGTATAATCTCTCTCTCTCTCTCTCATCTCTCTCTCTCTCTCTCTCTCTCTTTCTCTCTGACTGGGTATGTGGCTTCAAGTACCTTTACTCGTCTCTCTTGGAAACTATATTTATTTGTATTTCACTCTTCGCGAGTGCATAATTTTGTTGCAGTCGGGATCCTTTCCGTGGCTCTTTCATGTGCTGACATTAAATTACATTTTTGTGGTTTATTGAGCCCGTTAAGTGAATAAATCCGATCTGCTATAAAATATAACCTCAAAATATAACCTCAAAATCTCTGAAGCCACGTGGGGTTACTCAGTTGGTATCTTGGCCGCTTTGCTGTTTATCCTCGGAACTTTATGCTAGATGGCACCACCACACTATACCAGTATATATCAACTGATTTTCTGGATCTAACGAACTGCCCGAATCGTCCACGAGAGTGCTACACCTACCTCTTCCAAGATAGTGTTTTTATTTACATTGGACTACTTTAATATTTATTTTGTTTGGTTTTGTATACAGTGTTTAGTTTTAAGTCTTATTTACACAAGTTTATTATGCTATATTAATTTTAAAATTATGCAATGTGGATTGTGTAATGAGTTGATTTGTCTTAATTCGAGTGATATAGCACATTGTTTTATTTGCGAACTACCACTTCATGTTAGTTGCGTAAATCCCTTGAGTTTTAAACAACCAACTAAAATCTTTTGTAAATTTCACCTCAGTCACGAGGCATCTGTCTGTATTGCGCCACATCTGACAAATTGTAACTCGAATTGTATTATTTCAGATTCCTGTCCTACAACCCCTGCTATACCTTCTCCCATAGGAGCAGTAGTTTCTAAACGATCAGAGGAACATTTTTCACCGCCATTTGAACCAGCGACTAAGTTTTACTGTGAAGAGGTCGTACATCTCTCCTCCACTACTCGTGAGTTTACATCAAATTCTGAGACGATGGCCAGTACAAGTAATAATGCAGCACCCAGTTGGTTCTCTGATTTTATGACCGAATTTAGGCAGACTAAACTGGAAAATTCCAATGCACTTGCTGAGCTTAAGAATGATCTTTCTTCGTTGAAAATCCATCTCAACAATATTACTTCTTCTCTCCAAAATCAAGTTGATGAAGTTGGTAAAAAAGTTAACTGTTTTATTTTAATGGAACTATTGTTGATAAGGCTGAGGTTAAATTCTCAAATCTTCCACCTGAGGTCCATAATTCTAATATGGTTGTGATTGCAGATGCCATCCTTGTTGCGCTGGGTTTAAGAGGATTCACCCATCAGGTATTAGTTGTTCGTTACTGGAAACCTGAATCAGCAGAGAATAGACCCTCTGATACTTTGGTACTTCATTTAACTCCCCTACTGTTAGAGACCTGGTATTATCTAGGTCTTCCACTTTAAAAGACCTGACTGCTCAGACCATTTTTGATTTGGGGGTGATTCAGGGATTTACGCGTCAGCTGTTTGGGCCTACTGAGGTTTACAAACTCCTAAGTGTGCTCAGAAGATGTCTAATCAGTTAAAATTTGCTAGGCCTGTAGTTCGCAATTTAATTGTTTGTTTGCGTAGAGGATACTACATCTAACCTAATTCCTGGTCACAAATCGGATGATTGTTAAAAATAAATTAAAAGGCGAAATTTTCAAGCAGACTAAGAACTGTATACATAATGCTGAGCACTAACCTAACTTTGAGTATTTCTAACTCATGAATTTTATTGTGCTATGTATTATTACAGGTGATCTTCAGTTCTCAACGACGTTGTAGTCACTTTCCGTACCGATAGATTGATCTTTCTTACTCTCGATTACGTCTTTGTAGCAGTATCCAATTTGGAATGATGAAAAGTCTTCGAATCCTCGAATTCAATTTGAAACAATTTGAAACAAATAAACGTTACATGAGCTAAGTGGAGAGCGCCGTATGAGACACAACCTTCCTTCTTGACAGTCAGAACCGGAATCCTTGTTGTACGAATTAGTAGGCTGAAAACATCTAATATAGTAATATCGTATCGACATATATACATATTGTGAGGACGAGAGGGGAATAACTCTTCCGTCTCTTTCTCGTATACCAGTATCAATAAAATATTAAAACATTCACGTATAGTTATATAATATTTATTGTATCGAGATCTGACGATATTAAAGGGGAGGTTGTATAATCTCTCTCTCTCTCTTCTCTCTCTCTCTCTCTCTCTCTTTCTCTCTGACTGGGTATGTGGCTTCAAGTACCTTTACTCGTCTCTCTTGGAAACTATATTTATTTGTATTTCACTCTTCGCGAGTGCATAATTTTGTTGCAGTCGGGATCCTTTCCGTGGCTCTTTCATGTGCTGACATTAAATTACATTTTTTGTGGTTTATTGAGCCCGTTAAGTGAATAAATCCGATCTGCTATAAAATATAACCTCAAAATATAACCTCAAAATCTCTGAAGCCACGTGGGGTTACTCAGTTGGTATCTTGGCCGCTTTGCTGTTTATCCTCGGAACTTTATGCTAGATGGCACCACCACACTATACCAGTATATATCAACTGATTTTCTGGATCTAACGAACTGCCCGAATCGTCCACGAGAGTGCTACACCTACCTCTTCCAAGATAGTGTTTTTATTTACATTGGACTACTTTAATATTTATTTTGTTTGGTTTTGTATACAGTGTTTAGTTTTAAGTCTTATTTACACAAGTTTATTATGCTATATTAATTTTAAAATTATGCAATGTGGATTGTGTAATGAGTTGATTTGTCTTAATTCGAGTGATATAGCACATTGTTTTATTTGCGAACTACCACTTCATGTTAGTTGCGTAAATCCCTTGAGTTTTAAACAACCAACTAAAATCTTTTGTAAATTTCACCTCAGTCACGAGGCATCTGTCTGTATTGCGCCACATCTGACAAATTGTAACTCGAATTGTATTATTTCAGATTCCTGTCCTACAACCCCTGCTATACCTTCTCCCATAGGAGCAGTAGTTTCTAAACGATCAGAGGAACATTTTTCACCGCCATTTGAACCAGCGACTAAGTTTTACTGTGAAGAGGTCGTACATCTCTCCTCCACTACTCGTGAGTTTACATCAAATTCTGAGACGATGGCCAGTACAAGTAATAATGCAGCACCCAGTTGGTTCTCTGATTTTATGACCGAATTTAGGCAGACTAAACTGGAAAATTCCAATGCACTTGCTGAGCTTAAGAATGATCTTTCTTCGTTGAAAATCCATCTCAACAATATTACTTCTTCTCTCCAAAATCAAGTTGATGAAGTTGGTAAAAAAGTTAACTGTTTTATTTTTAATGGAACTATTGTTGATAAGGCTGAGGTTAAATTCTCAAATCTTCCACCTGAGGTCCATAATTCTAATATGGTTGTGATTGCAGATGCCATCCTTGTTGCGCTGGGTTTAAGAGGATTCACCCATCAGGTATTAGTTGTTCGTTACTGGAAACCTGAATCAGCAGAGAATAGACCCTCTGATACTTTGGTACTTCAATTTAACTCCCCTACTGTTAGAGACCTGGTATTATCTAGGTCTTCCACTTTAAAAGACCTGACTGCTCAGACCATTTTTGGATTTGGGGGTGATTCAAGGATTTACGCGTCAGCTGTTTGGCCTACTGAGGTTTACAAACTCCTAAGGTGTGCTCAGAAGATGTCTAATCAGTTAAAATTTGCTAGGCCTGTAGTTCGCAATTTAATTGTTTGTTTGCGTAAGGATACTAAATCTAACCTAATTCCTGTTCACTCGGAGGATGATATAAAGCGAATTTTCAATCAGACTAAGACTGGTATACATAATGCTAGCACTAACCTAACTTTGAGTATTTCTAACTCATGAAGTTGGTCGCGTCAGCACAATTATTCCAACACACTACCTTCAATTCTCGTTGGATACATTAACGTCAATCATCTTATTCCACACTTAAATTTACTTGAATTTTATTGTGCTATGTATTATTACAGGGGATTTTAACATTAATATGGCATCACTTAATTCGGCCACTTAATTTCTTCACTCTGCTATCGAAAGTGCCTCTCTTTTTAGTACCTTTGGAGCCTACTCATCACGTTCTGTGGCGTGTTCTACCATTTCTCACATGGATCGATTTGTTTATCATTTCTGATCATTGATGATTTTGTCATTTTTGCCCATGAGAACCGAGGCTCAAAATGATCGTTTAGTGTTTACTGCTTCTTATCTCCTTATGCCTTACCTCCTACTACCTATCATCCTGACTAGCTCATCACTTTAAGAAAATGCTCTACTCATATTTGTTTAACCTTGACAAAGAGGATTAGCGATGATATTATCTTTATTGTTTTAGTTTTAGTTTATTTTGATTTATTTATAATGTGTCTAAGCTTACATTTATATTCTCTTTTATGTGCATTTTTACGTCGTGCACTTATTCTTAGTTAAATTAGTTGTCAGACACATTATTGATATTGATATTGTATTCTTATTGTTATTATTATATTCATACATCTTATTCTTATATTTGCTACGAATTTTGTTCTATTACTCACTTTATTTTGTATAATCACTTGTAACTCATTACGAGCCAGATAGGGTTATACCCCAAGGCTCAAATAAATTTATTATCTATCTATCTATCTATCTCTCGGTGAGTAAATGGGCGTACATTTTTTGAGCTCCGCTTTTACTGCTATTTTAACACATTTGCTCACTCTTCGGAGCTTTTTCTTCTTTCAGAGATTGATCCTCCAGCTTGGCTCTCTAGCTTGTGCTAATAACTTATGGATTTAATACATTTTTTGAGCCAGGAGTGATCAATTTCAGCTACTCCGATTGATACACGAGAAGTCTCCATTGTTCAGTACATACCATCGAGCCCGAAATCATAGAAGCATATTGGTCATATCTGCAGTTCCATCAAGAAGGTGAATTGTGTCATTATTAACTGAAAGAGTGAAAACTGCATCCATAGTGCGTTGTGTGTCGTGCAATGGCTTTCATAAACATTATTTAATAAACTGTGATTAGGATTAAGTTGCGTGAATTAGGTTAGGTTGCGCTCATAGGTTATGTTATTACGTGCTCATTTTAGTAGCATGGCTACCTAGCATTCATTATTGTTATTGTATTTAGTTGCAGAATTATCCGTGAGGTGTGAAAATTGGTACACTGCTTTAAACGCGAAACTATTTATTGTAACCACGCGTGCGCATAATAATCGATGACTACAAGATATGTCAAACGCGATATGCGGTTTATGTAAAGAATTAATATCTCTTGACACCAGTCAAACAGCCGAGTGCTCGTATTGTGGGAAGCTACTACATCATAGTTGTTTAAATCCGCTTGATTCAACGAGAGTGATTGCATGTTGTTATCCATCTCCAACAAATTCACTTCCACCATCTTCGTCTCCTAGGGACATTCTTAGCTTAGACTTGCTTTTACATTCGGACGTAAACACGCGTCCTGCCAAGCGCCCTCCCTCCCCAAATACCCCCACCTCAAGTCAAGACGCGAAACATCAACGCGCTCAGCTGTCTGCTCGTTTGAAATCACGCGATACACTTTCTTTTCGTTCGAAACTATACAGCGTTCTTGAAAGTCCCGAGCATCCATTTAATTCTGTCAATATGCCTCGATCACACGGAAATGCTGATGACACCGCTCCAGCCTATTTTCAGAATTTCGTTGACCACTTTAATAAACGCATGGATGGTTTGGAGTCAGGCATCAACTATATTAATAATACTCACACCCTAGTCGATACCTGCGAGTTAAAAATCTCGGGCAGTCCATCAAATATCACTGCTTCTCCGACAGATATTGTGTCTGTTGTTTTTGCCGCCATGGGTATCAATGTGCTAGCTACACACGTAATTCACGCTCGCGTTTGGTCTCAGAAAAAGTCTTCGACTGATGCGTTTTCGCAGCCTGGTTCTTCGAGTCAAAATTCACCTGCCATTCATAATACTTGGTGTTTGGTAATTCAAATGTCATCGCCCACTGTTCGCGATCGAGTACATACAAACACATCGGCATTGAAAATTCATACTGCGCAGACCTTGTTTAAATCAGGCGGCGATACTAAAAAATTCATTTCTCCCATTTGGCCGAAAGAGGTTTATCTTTTAGAGCGTAAGGCAAGACAGGTGGCTTCGTCTAAACACTATCTAAGGCCTGTTATTCGCAATTTAACAGTATGTATGCGTGCGAGTGTATCGTCGTCATTCATTCCTATCCGCTCGGAGGCGGATCTCTTAGCCTTATCCGCTCTACCCCCTAAAAATACGGAGGCGATGCAACAACTATGAAGAATCGATGGTCGGTCGCGGTCCTTACAGATAAAGGAGTTTATTTCTATTGCCCATGCCAATATAAATAGATTAAAAACAAATTTCAATCTTCTTGAAGCTCGTTGCGTAGATAATTTCTATGATATTATTACCATCACCGAAACTTTTCTCACCGACAATGATAATGATGCACTTATCTCACTTGATGGGTTCTCTTTTTATCGCTGTGATCGTATTGAAAAGGGCGGAGGCGGAGTCGGTATATATGTTCGGCATTGTTACCCTGTAAAAATTATTTGTAAATCAAATAAAGTATTCGATAATAAACCTGAATATCTTATTTTGCACATTAAAATTGGTATTAATAATATTTTATTTGCTGTTATTTACAGACGTCCCCACGCTGCGTACCCTTCTGAATTTTTCTCAGTTATTTCTGAGTTTGCCTCCTCCTACTCCCACCTGATCATCACCGGTGACCTTAATATTAATATGGCAACTATTAATAATGATTCTACTTACCTGGGCAATGAAATTGAGTCTCAAGGATTATATTTGGTTCCTTCTGGCTGTACTCACCATTCTGTTTATAGGGACAACTTTGACTTATCTCACACATGGTTAGACTTGTTCATCATAAACAAAGATTACATCAGAAGCTTTGCAAAAACAGATGCTCCGTTTGCTGCAGGTCACGACCTTATTGAGCTCACCCTGAACTTAGTATTTGATACTTCAGTAAGCTATAGCAAATATAGCACTCGCAAATTAAGCCATATAAATGAGGCCTCACTGAGAAATGAGCTTCGGTCTAATTTTTCCGATGTCGCAACCGACCAGACGATTGCCGCTCTCTTAGATTAAGATTTTAACTTCATTTTTAAAAATTTTAATACTGACCCTGCGAATTTGGTTTCAAATTTACAAAACGACCATAAAAATTCGACTTGCGAGTCAAATTTAGACGCATTAGTCAACAATTTTGAGCGGATTATCAATAAATCTTTCGATGTTGTTGCTCCTGTGATCACTACCACTATAAAGAAGAACAAAAAGCCGTCGGTCAATGAAGATATCAGGAAATTGATGCGTGATCGTGACAAGTCATATAAAGCTTCTCTTCAATATGGTCGCTTCTCCAAAGCTTTCTTTAACTATAAGCTTTTAAGAAGCCAAATCAGCAACGACCTTGATACAGCTAAAAACAAATTTTTCGCGAACAAATTAGAGCAAGCTTCAGACCTAAAGGAAAGGTGGAAAATTATACGTAATTTGAAAGTAACTAAACCTAACTTGCCGTCACCCCACGAAATGTTTTCTCCAGATGAATTAAATAGATATTATGCCACCGTTTCTCCAAATGCTGAACCCCTCTCCTGTGAAGATGTTACTCTATTACTAACCTCTCCTACAGGATATAATCCAATCTTAGACTTCACCGAAATTAATGCTTGCGACATTCTCAGAGTGCTAAGAACAACGTATTCTAAATCTGCCGGTTTCGATAAAATCTCTTTCCAAATGTTGAAATTAGCTGTACCCGAACTCTCCACCTTTTTTACCACATTATTTAACTATTCACTCAGTACTGCAACGTATACTTCAAATTCGAAAAAAGCCCTATTACTACCTTTAGCCAAAAGCTCATCAATAAATTCGCCCGCTGATACTAGACCCATTGCCCTCTTGCCCGAGATATTGAAACTACTAGAAAAACTAGTCCACCTGCAACTCTCTTCGTTTTTGAACTCAAATAATCTAATTGACAGTTTTCAAGCTGGTTTTAGAAAGGGCCATAGTACACAGACGGCTTTGTTAAACATATTAGAAGATGTTCGTTACGCACTCGACCGTAGGCAGGTCACTATCTTAGTAATATTTGATTTTTCTAAAGCTTTTGATAGACTGCCTCATCTGCTCCTGCTTATCAAATTAAAAAACCTGGGTTGTTCAAATCGAGTTATCACCTGGTTTTTTAACTACTTGAATTTGAGATATCAGTCCGTCATTGATAAGGATGGGCTGCCCTCGACTTGGCTTTCCACTGTCGCTTGGGTACCACAGGGTAGCGTCCTTGGTCCCCTATTATTTACAATATTTATAAATGATTTATCCAATGTTCTTCATAATTCTAAGCATATGGTGTTTGCTGATGACACACAAATTTACTTGCATTGTCACCCAAGCGAGTTGGTTGGTGCAATCTCTTTGATTCAACAAGATGTGGACGAAATTGTCTTTTGGGCATCTATAAATGGCCTGGAACTCAACACCAGGAAAACCAAGATCATGATCATGGGGAGCGAAAATTTTATCAGCCGTATTAACTTTGCAGATTTACCAAGAATAAATCTTCTAGATGATAGTTTGCCTTACTCTTCCAATGTTCGAAATCTTGGTCTCTGTTTAACGCCGTCACTCAACTGGGATATACAAACTCGTCACCTCAGTTGTAAAATCAACGGTTTGCTCTACTCGTTACGATTTCACAAGCGGGTACTATCTAAAGATCTTTGTAAAATGCTAGTTGAATGTCTTATTTTCCCCCACTTCGATTACATGTCCGTTGTATTCCACGATCTTGATAATACCCGCTCGCTTAAAGTTCAACGTCTTTTAAATGCATGTGTTCGGTTTTTTCACGGCTACATCCCATGGTGTGCCCATGTTACTCCTTATCGCCTGAAACTGGGTTGGTTATGCCAGTAGACGACTTGAGTATTTATTAACATCTCTAGCATACTCTGTAATTGCCCATGAAAATCCGTCACATCTCTCCAGTCGTTTTTCACTAATAGGACGAGATATAAATTCTCGCATGTCTTCGCGCCACCCTCTTCGATCACTCGCATATGCAGTCCCAAGAACTGAAGCCATGCACCGCTCTTTTACTATAACAGTGTCAAAAATAATAAATTCGTTACCCAAACCCGATTTTACCATAGATAGTATTTAGTCCTTCAAAACTATCCTTTTCACTGAACTCACAAATAGAGACGTCAGCGACTGGAACGATCGTGTCATTCGAGAGGGCATTATAGCTCCTACTAATGTTTAAACAATGTTTCATTTTGTACAAACCCTTAATATTAGATTACTCTCTAATTTTATATTATATTATATGTTAATTATTGTTAAACTTACTTAATTTGTTATTGCGCCCAGCTATCTTCGCAACCATATTCAAATCACGAGAAAATTTATCGCACAGTACTTTAATCTATATTTTGATATACTACGTAAAAGCTTCAATTCTATAGTATTTATAATAATAATCTAACTCCTGTACTTATCTCACAGCCCCATAGGGTTATACCCCACTGGCTACAATAAATTTAATAATCAATCAATCTCTCTTTTACTTGTTTCCTACAGTTCGGCCATATTCTGACATAAGGCCGTCCCGGCCGTTGATTAATTACAAAAATATTAACTGAATTTACAGCAAGTAATACAATAAAACTGAATGCAATTAATTAACAAAATAAGAACATAAAATATGCCGGGCGCAAATATTAATGTTTTACAAATCCAATGTACGGTTTCATATGATCGCCAATCAATCAGCCATAATAATAATACCAATAAGGAATTTGTGTGACTTGAAAGCCATATAAATCTTGAAAGCAATATAGCTGACGACCTATTGATCAAAATTCAAAACTTTTTCACTTTATACGGTCCGCAAAATTTTGGTAATAATTTTTTATTGTCCCCAACAGTCGTGTCTGTAGCCGAAACCGTTTAACGTCGCCTTTTTGCGTTTCTCATTATTTAATTTTTCATTCGCTAATTGGTTAGCTTTTTATTATAATAATGTTATATGGAATAGTATGTTTATATTTCATTGCCTTAATTAATAACAATTACTTACAAAATCTAATGAAACATTATGTAAATACTTTATTGAATAGTGAATTAGAAACGTATTTTCTAAAAATTAAATATATATATATTATTATTTACATTTATTGCAGAAAGATAATCATTCGCATTTACAACATGTACAATTGATCGTGGTCACGACAGCAAAGATGATAATGGGATCAAAAATTTCTTTAATTAAATATTCAATTATTGTATATAACTACAAATTTTCTTTTTATAATAAATAATTTTATAATTTTTAAACCAAAAGAGAGGAAAACAAGATAGAATAAAATAGAAAAAAATGTATTTAGGTCATTGGTTCAATAAATTTTTTATATATAAAATATCTCTCGGATGTACAATATCAGCCTCAATTAATTTACGCATCAATAATTGAAATTGTTTTGCAGAAGAAATTCTTCAAGATACGTGGGATTCTCTTAAAGCAAAATTCAAATGAGAGTTGAAGAAAGCTAGGACTGCTGCTGCAAGAAAAGAAAATTACAATACCAACTGGACACATTTCAAAAACTTATTGTTTCTAAAAAATGCAAACCTACCAAAAGTAACATTCAGTAACTTAGATATTGTATACAAATCAATAACAGATCTACAGAATCTGTAAATACAAATATTATGTATAATTCTATAAATGATGCCCAAACAATCTTGGTACCTGCAAAATTAGGTACCTCAGCAGAGAATCTGATAAAGAACAATGTGTAGTAAAATGATGAAGACATAACTTTCTTTATATCTTTACTTAAACATGTAAAAAAGTTCCAAAGACTGCAAAACTCGGTATGCGCAACGAAATAAACAAAATAGTGATAAAATTTGTCTACGAGGACTAGCCAATTCTAAATGAAAAATCACCTGGAAAATTATTATTATTAGTTGCTATAATGTTTTTCATTGTTCATACAGCGAATCTGGAATTTTAAATGAGCGAGAAATAAATGATAAAAGGTCGTCACCTTATGCTATTTGTCAGCACTGATACAACATATATCTAGAGGTGAAAGATACTTTTATAAAAAAAAGAGAGGAAAAGAAAGAAGGTTGAAGTTGACTATGAATGCAATTCTAATGATTCTGGTAAGTTCGTTAAAAATGAAAAATAATTAATTAAACATATGGAACAATGCTTTTTTTAATTCTTTTGCAGACTGTATGTTTGTTGGCAAGACTAAAATGGTAAAAAAAATGATGAAACATAATCAGGCTTCTTTAAAAATTCAAAAGAAAGAAAATGTAAATAGTGCTAGTAATTTTTTTATCATTTTATTATATTATACGTTTTATTTTATTGACGTATTACAATATCATATTTATATACCATAAAATTTTCAGCTACTGAGGAATCCTGTTTGAAGACTTTACCAATACTAAGTATGAATTCGATACTAACTCAACAACTATACGAGCAGATTATACTGCAACAGCAGCATTTGAATATATTAAAATACTTAAGTCCAGTATTGCATTCTTCTGCAACTACACATACCCAATTAACAGTATTGCCAGGGCTATTACCAATATAAACCTTGGCAAATTCCGCAGCTGTTGCAGCAGAAACAACAGCAAACAGTAATTTGGAAGATATAACTTAGAGCGACAGTGCAGAAAACAATTAATTAGATTTGATCCTGTACACTGCTCTATAAATTATAGTTTTTAGTTATTATTGTATATTTTATGTTAATTTTATATTTTACATTTGGTTTGAAAATAATATTAGATGAATAGTTTTCATCGTAAGAAAATCTTATGAAAAGTAGTAGTTATATGATGTACATGGTATGATCAGTGAAAAACTTATTGTTTATTATTTATAATACTGCTAAACATTTGTATTCACAATTTGCATCCACACAAAAGATAATATCGAAGATTTTAAGAGTTAAAGTAAATTGATTACACAAAAATATTTCATGTTTCCAAGTAGTTTTTATCTTACGATGATAGATTAAGTACATTAAAGCTCTCTATGGAAATGTCTTAAAATTAAAAAAAAAAATAAGTAAATAAATATATGTAGTGTCTTCATTAAACATCTTAATTACTTTTTCCTAAGCAACTAATTAGATGAAACATTTTTTTAAATGTATGATTTATAAAAATTACAGCTAATTAATTTATTTTTATCCTGCTGATAATATATAATTCTTTAATTCACATTTATTGCAATCAATTTTTGACACTTTCAATTTTGTTGCAAATGATATAGGATTCAATGAGAAACGTGAATTTTAAAAGTGAAAAATATAAAAGAATACAAACATATATAGAACTAATTATTATTTAAAAATAATATTACATAAAATTTTGTATTAATGTTGACACGTACACTGAAATTATAATAGTAAGTATAAAATGAATAATAATAATAAGCTTTTACAATTAATACTCGATTAATTAATAATAATACATCTATTAATCTACTCCATTAATAGCTACATATTATTAAATACAATCAACAATGACTCCAAATCTTTGTTCGAACGTGACGCCCAGGTACTTCATCTCTTTAGGCATACGAATGTTTTGACTTTCCAGTTTAATTTTGGGAGGTTTGCTTGAATCAAGTTTGCCATTCAATAATATCATTCATGATTTAGGAATTGATACTTCGAGTTCGTGCATTGTGCACCAGTTTTCGACGATGTTTATCATACGCTGCGTTTGTGTCTTGAGTCGATACCGGCTTCTGCGTTCAGCGATTGCGATAGTGTCTTCGGCATATGCTATCGAACTGAAGCCTGCATCGTGAAACTCTTTAAGTAGGGTGCCGTAATCTAAGTTCCATCCTAGTGGGTCGAAAATAGATCCTTGTGGGAAACCAAAGAGGAGACCAAAGCTAGAGAGTTGTGGTCGAAACGCTAACTTATAATTCCTTTTTTAATTTTTGGAATGGTTTACTCTGGGACTTCCACTAACCATAGTGGACAAAGAGTATTATAAGCCTCGCTTAATAAAGCATATTGGTTCGCAAAGCCCGAAAAAATTTTATATCGAAATAATCTGTAGCAAACGTTAAACTTCTATTTTCTTAAAACTCGCGATTTCGGGTAAAAACACGTCACGCTCTGGTTTGTGGGAGGTTTTGCCATCAGGAGGATTCGACTGTTCTCTCTACCCGTTAGAGAAACAGTCGAGAATAAGACATAAATATAGCCGCATTACATCCATTTGTTGTCGCTTCCCATCTGTGACAGGCGTCTAAGGAAGACCTCTATCTCCTTACTGAGGAGACCAAAGCTAGAGAGCTGTGGTCGAAAAGCCAATTTATAATTCTAATATAAATTTGTTGTTATTATCGTCCACGCAGTTGGTTAAAAGAAAGGTGTTTTTGTCGATTTTAGTGAACAAACCATAAAAATTATTTAAATGGCGACGTCTCGATGGAAGTCTTCCATCCTCATCAGGCTATACCTTTATTAAAAACAATCATTTTACAATCATACTAACACTTTCGTATTTACTATAAAATTACTTACTAATTGGTCAATTTAATGATCATATCTGGCATTCAAAACATCCATAGTATCTCTATGCGTCGCTCTATAATCAAAAGCACAAGTAAGTAGCAATCATGTATGTTAAAATTTGCAAAGATTGCGGTTATAAAATTTATTTTACCTTTCTTCTCTGAAAGATCCACATAAAACATCATATTATTTTTGTATAAATAAATAAAAAATAAATAATTTAATACAGCATCATAACACAAATTAAGCAAAAAGCAGTCAATAATAATAAAAATTTATTGAGAACGAAATTTGCTAGTCATATCACATACAGTTTGTTAAGCTAATTCAAATCTTTGTAACGCGTCATTATACCCTCGACTTATCTATCAATTTGACCGTATTAATGACATATACCTATCACAAAAATTTGAATATTAATATATCACAGATTATTTACTATCATTAATTAACACAGAAATTAAAGTGAATTATATTTGAAAAATTTAATAAATAAATAAAATAAAATCAGTAAAATCGTAAAAAATTCTAAACTTTATCGTCTTTTTCTTTAATATTACTCCAGTTATATTTTAAATTGTAGTCAATATTTATAAATACTTAACTACTCGCCATTATTATTTAAAACTCTTAAAAAATTCTTAAAAAATTAATGATAATTTGGTCTTTATTTCTTGTACTTTTGTCAATCATATTTACTATTTACCAATTTCAAATTTTCGCACGCTATGTAATATTAATCGTAGATTGATTACAGCGCTAATTATTAGAATCAATTTCGTAATGATTAATATACCCTCTGTAGATAACCAACAATATTGTTCTGACTTACGTTCAAAGAAGAAAGGAACTTATTACAATTTCGACCGCAATTTGACTTTTTCAATAATGTTACTGTAAAATTGGCTAAGGTTTTTTGTGTCCTCTTTTACATTAATGGCATTTTTTTCCAATTTAATGTGGGTCATTTCTGATATTAGTATTTTTTTCCAAATTTTTTCTTTGTCTAATATGTCCACATTTTTAAAATCAAATGTATGATCATATTTTGTTATATGATTATTAATAACATATTGTACGTCGGACTTTTTACTGTTAGTTTCCTGTTCTTTTACTCTGCATTGTAGTTGTCTTTTTGTCCTACATAACTAGCATCGCAATAATTACATTTAATTCTATAAACTACATTTGTTTCACAACGTTTATCCATTTTTTCCTTGGCTCTAACAATAACATTATTTAAGCCACTACAAATTTTCGGAACTACTCTAATACCTCTCTGTTTCATAAAACCAGACACATTACCATAAAAACTTGGAATATAAGGAACACTTAAAGTTACAAAATATCTGTTTTGTTTATTTTGTTGAATATAGTTACTGTCAGCTTTATATTTTATTTTTTCCATTCTTTTCCTTATATTATGATTAATAAATTTAATCGGATACTCATTATTTAATAAAAATTCTTTAACTATTTTAATGTTGGTGTTATGAAACTTCTGGTTTGACAGTAAAATTGCCTTATCCATCAAAGTAAAAATCATAGTTCTTTTTTGTTTGATAGGGTGACTAGATAAAAAATGCAAAAATCTGCCAGAAAATGTCTCTTTTGTGTACCAATTCGTGATTATTTTTTAATTATAATTATCTCTTATTAACGACACCTCTATAAAGTTTATAGCACCATTTTTTTCTTTCTCATGAGTAAATTGAAGTCGTGCACTATAATTATTAAATGTGTTTAATACTTTCTGTATCTTGTTTTCAGGGATGCACATTATTGTGTCATCCACATACCTGTAGTAAAAAACAGGTGTGAAATCTAAATTATTTAAGCATTCCTTCTCTAAATATGTCATTACTGAATTAGCAAATGTTGGGCTTATCGGACTTCCCATTGGAGAACCAAAAATTTGTCGGTAATATTTTTTATTCCACGGAAAATAAGTATTACGTAATAGAAATTGTACACCTTCTATTACATCACTTAATGATGTATCATATATTCGTCTTATGAGGTGATATCTTTTTTCAATGCTAGTAATTACTAAGTTTTCAGGTACATTGGTGATTAAGGACACTACATCCAACGAAATTAAAATATAACCTTCAGGAATATCACAGTTGCTAATTTTCTTTATTAGATCTGCACTGTTTTTTACATAAGAATTAGGTTTTTTAATGCAATTTGAAAGCATTTTGTCTATTATTTTAGATGACCTATATGTGGGACTGCCAATGCAGGAAACAATTGGTTTAAGTGAAAATTCTTTTTTGTGCACTTTAGGTAACCCGTAAATTTTTGGCAATACTGTATCCGTTTGTGTAAGTTCATTATTATGGCAGTTTTTGCCTAAAAGTTCTAATTTATTCCACTTTTGCATAATCTTTTGTGTATCTTTCTGTAATTTAATTAATGGGCTGGCTCAATCGCCGAGTGTGGCACTATATCGAAGGCCTTAGAGACATCCATTATGTTAAAAATCCCGCCGTCTCGCTTTGATTTTTATCATTTTTACATACGTGCTGTTATCTGATAAAAGATTGTTTATTTTAATAAGTATCTTTTTCCATAGTAATTCTTTTTTTAATTTTTGGAATGGCTTACTCTGGGACTTTCATAAGTCTCGCTTAATAAAGCATATTGGTTCGCAAAGCCCGAAAAAATTTTACATCGAAATAATCTGTAACGAACGTTAAATTTCTATTTTCTTACCACATAGAAGTTGCCAAAGCGTCCGCTCACCATTGAGCATACGCAGTGGCTGGTACAGAGTTGGGTGATTCGTGTGTACGTGAGGGTACCAGAGCTGTATAATATAGCTGCTGAGGGTTTTTCCTCGGGCTTGGTCCCTACTATCGTACCAATGCTTAGTCCAATCCCCGAAATACATCCTCCGAAGGAGTAAGGTTCTTGAACTAAAGCCAAATCTACTCCTGTTCTGACCATGTGTTGACGAGTTTCGTCTGTTACGTTTCTCGTACGAACCATGTTTAGTTGGAGGATCTTAACTTTCAGGCCTCTATTTGAGCTTAGCTCTGTTGGAGGCCCGTCCGTACGGGTCCGACTCCTATCTAAGCTTTTTTGATGGACAGGGTTTGTGTCCAGGCGTGGTGCCTTGGAGGGCCTTTTGTCGATCCACCCTTTTGCTTTCGAGGACGCTTCCGTTCCTTATTGGAAGAGGGCATCTTGACATGTAAAGCGCTTGTTAGCGGTTCACTTAAGTGCAATTTTCTTCTAAATAAAAAACGTTTTTTCTTATATACCCCACAAGATATCGAAAAATATTAGTTAAAAATACGCTATATATAATACGCAAGATTTTGTGCCGGGTCCGTACGGCTGGAGAGTTTCTTCTTAAAATTAATCTTAACGTTTCCTACTTTATACAATCTGTACAGTGTCTTAATACTACCTTATAGCTACTATATACACTTATAACTACTTTCAATCCCTTGGGATCTTAATCTGGAATTATGTCGAGTGCATTTATTTTCATTACCCACTGGATTTTTGTTGTTATATTTGATTTGATTTGTATCCAATGGGTTCAAATAGTGCACTGATGAATTATTGCTTTTGGTAACTTCGACCCAGAGCAACGAGCTTTATGTATATATAATATGTAAAAGTGTAAAATCGCAAAACAGATGAGAGAGGTTGCGAGAGAGAAAATATGCGGTAACTTGGAGAAAACCTACGAGAGATATACGACGACTACGACGACAAGGAGAAGACTTACTTAAGAACTAACTTTTCCGTTCCCTACTATTTACAATATATACAATATTTACAATATTTACATGCATGCTTATGCACATGCTATCTACGTGATTAATTCAATTTATAATCTTAATCTTGTATGTGCTGTTTATATCATTGGCGTGGTCTCCGGCTGTTTTGCCTTTGATTGATTGATACGAGCTCCACGCCTCAAATTGTGCACTTTCGGATCATATGAGAATTCATACAGATTAATTTGATTTGTATTTGAATTGTATATCTACAAGACATATGGCCAATCTCTCTACGCATCCGGGTAGCAACTTGATTAGTTGGAGGCACTTGCTTGATTAGCCGTGCCCCGGCTCTGTGTATATACAAGATTTCGTGCTCTTAGATCTATCTGTCTGAGGACAGTTTTGTTATTTACAAGATCAAGGCTAGGTATGGTTGCCTGCCTTTATTGTTATGATCGGTAATTTGTTTGGACGTGGTCAGTTGTGGGGAGTGTGCATCCATGCTATTCGATTTTCCGGTTCATTTCGGTCTATCGTTCGAAGAGACCTACTTATAAATCCGGCCTAGTTAAGCCCTTATACGATTCAAGTGTCTTTAGCACTCTCTACTTGTACATGGCTAAACTGGGTCAGTATGCGGGACTTCTATTCATCTCCGATCTCGTCTTCCCAGCATTGCTCTCTCTCCGCCACTTTCAAAATTGCTCAAATAGAAAAACCCAGCCATCCGGCCGGGTGTAATAAGGTACTTTGTATACCCGAAGGTACAAGTCCTGTTCGGAGAGGACAATGCTTCGAGACATTCTCTAGACGAATATACTAACTCACAACTGAAAATCGAAAGGATCAATTCGGCGAGATACTTCGGCGAACCTACTAATTCTCGGCTTTAAGGATACTTTTGGAAGTACGTTGTTCAACCCTACATTGTGCTTTGGAGGTTCCTTGCTTTTGGGAGCTGCTATGACTCAATACCGTTTGACTCAAGACGGTTTGCCTTGAGCCGTAATCCTCGGTAGGGATGCGGCGGTGTTTAGCTCCCCGCCGTCTTCCGCTTTCGAACATAAGCGGCATCCGGGTCAACCATGCTTTACCCGTCAAGCCTGCTTGCAACCACATACCACGCAGAGTCCAAGTTACATCTCGGATCTTCGCTTCTCCCGAAACGGTGCAGATAAGACTTAAAAGACCCGTGTCCCGTGAGGAACTGTGATGTGTAGTGGTTCGGCCGTAACCAACTCTTTCTAGTCATGTCATGTACAGAGCGGATGAACTTGCGCGTGGTAGACCCCTTGTCTGTAGAGTCCCATCTCTTCTGCCACTCGTTCAAAAGTTCATTACGAACTTTTCTTTTGGCTTCAGAGATGTCACTTTCGAATGTTCTACTGTCGGGGTCCACTTCGATACTTCGCACTTCGTTCACGAGGACGGATCTGCTCCGCCTGATGTGGTAATGAGCTACTCTTTCCTTCAACACTAGGTCGATCGGCAGGGCAGCAGAGATCACCTGAAGTGCCTCATGGGATACGGTGTTATACGCTTTCGAAAGCCAGATAAGAGTCGCTCCACCACCCAGCAGCTGCATACGCAACTATGGGGGTAAATAGGCACTTGTACACCAGGCTGAGGGATCTATTTTTCATCCCCCAATTCGCGCCAGAGATCTGTGATAAGCGACCAAGAAGATCGTACCACTTAGATTCGATGATTTGGATGTGCTTCGTCACTCCGAACCTTTCTTGAAAGGTTACACCAAGGTACTTCATATCTTTTAGCATTTTGATCGTTTGCCCCTTCAGTTGAACCTTTGGGGGTTTACGAGCATCGAGTCGTCCTTTCAATAATATCATACCCGATTTCGGGATCGATATGTTCAGTTTGTGCTGTTCGCACCAGGTTTCGACAATATCCATCATTCTCTGTCCATGTTCTTGGAGCTGCGTACGAGTTTCGCCTTCGACCAAGGTGATTATGTCGTCGGCGTACGCTATTGCGTTAAACCCGTTACTGTGCAGCTCTCTGAGTAAGGTGTCATAGTCGAGATTCCAGCCGATTGGGCCGAAAATCGATCCCTGCGGGCATCCTTTGCTCACCTTCTTTCTGGCCTCTTCGAAGTCTGTTCTGATGCAGACTTCTCTGTCCTGAAGGTAACTCGAGAGCAAATTAAACAGACTTGCTGGGCACTTTCGACTCTTGAGCTCACTGAGGAGACTCGGCCACCACAAGTTGTCGAATGCCCCTGAGATGTCTAGAGGGAACGCCATCACATAAGAACTATCGCTACTTTGGACTAATTGCCTGAGCCTCATGATGGCATCCTCCGTCGACAATCCGGATTTGAATCCGAATTGATCTCCGGATGTCTGGATACCTGTAGGCCCTGGCTCGTCCTGTTGCTGTTCTTTAAGCCTTTTTATTATGAGGCGTTCAAGGGTTTTACCCATGACGCTGAGCAGGCAAATCGGTCTGTAAGACTTCATTTCCTGCTCATCTCTGTCAGGCGATTTCAAAAGAGTGATTAACATTCCTTCCTTCCATCTCTTAGGGAAGACACCATACCTCAAACAGGCATTGAACAATTTGTCGATTTCGTCTAGCAATGGTAATGACTTCTTGAGCACTTCTACTTCCACTCTGTCCGTGCCTGGACTCTTCCCGTTCTTGTTGTCAAAGATTGCTTGAAATATTTCAAGCCGGGTGAAGGGAGGTGTCTCCTGGGAGTCTAGCCCTCCGAGACAGGCTCTGCGTTTTTCAGCATGATAGTCTGTCTCCTTCGATACGTCATCGTCTGGCACTAGAGTGTCTAGTAGAGCGTCACAGGTCTCTTTCCAAGTTGTTGTGGATCCTTTAGCTCCTGTTACAGTATTGAGAGCCTTCATCGTTCGTACTTTGCCTGAAGCGAGCCTGTATGGAAGACTCCATACGTCTTTCTCGCTTTCCCGGCTGACGAACTGTTTCCAGCTCTCTTTCTTGGACCTCGTAATCTCGGACTTGTATTCGGTCTTAGCTCTCCGCATGAGGGAGAGTGTGTTCTTGAGCCGTCGTCGTTTCATGACCTCAGTCGTCCCGCTTCCTGTGCTCTGGGTTAGCCATCTGCGTTCTAGACGCTTGACTTTACCTCTGAGATGTGTCAGCTTTGGATTCCACCATGGGGACGATTTCGAAAATCTCCTCTTCATGGGGATCGCCTTCTTACATGCCTTGATGATCGTCTCTTCTAACGCATCGACGTATTTGTCGACGTCGTCTTCGGAGTTGATCGGTATGTCCGAGAGGCGCGACTTTTCGGCCTTGAGGGCTTCTTGAAAGGCTTCCCAGTCTGCCTTTCGGGTATTGAACCGTGGTTCTAGTACCCTTTGCAGACGTGCGGGTTGCCTTTCGAAATCAACAACGATATAGATTGGCCTATGATCGCTCGTAGACCAATCTTCTACTGACCATCCCGTAACGAAAGGTTTGAGGCTCTTGGTCGCCAGCGTTACGTCGATGAAGGTTTTACCTCTCGAGCTTACACAGGTGGCCGGTTGCCCCTCCCGATTCATCACAGTCAGGTCATGCTCTAGAACAAAGTCCTCGAGAACTCGACCCCTGCCGTCATTTACTGGCGAGCCCCACCAAGACGACTTAGCATTCGCGTCCATCGCTATTAAGATCTTTTGATCTTTCAGCGAGGACAGAATGTGTCGTAACTGCACTAGGTGTCTCTCTATCGAGTCCCTGAATTGGCAGTATAAGCTGACCACGTAAAAATGTCCAAATGCGCCGCTCACCATGGAGCAGACGCAATGGGTAGAACAAAACTGGGAGACCCTTGTGTACGTTAAGGTGCCAGAGCTGTGGATCACAGCTGCCGCTGTTGTATGGTCGGGCCTAGCACCTGTAATTGTACCAAAGCTAAGTCCGAACCCTGTTAATGTGCCTTTCGGCGCATAGGGTTCCTGGACTAAAGCGCGGTCGATCCCTGTTTTGGCCATTCTACATCGAGTTTCGTCTGTGACGGCCCTCGACCTACCCATGTTCAGTTGGAGTATCCTCACCTTCAGTCCCGCCTTCGAGTTTGGTGGCTCTTGGGCGCTTCTGTCGGTTTGGAAAACTCCTTTAGTACCGTGAGAGGGCTTGCCGGCCGGTTTCGCGTTCGCGCGTTCGATACGTGAACCTTCGGCTATGCCTCGTCTCATTTGTCTCATGGCACTCGCCTTCTTCACCTTAGTGGAAGAGGGCATTTTCTTGTTTAATAAGTGCTTTTGGCAGTTTCAACCTAGAGCAACGAGTACGTATATATAATATATATAAAAAGTATAAAATAATCGCAAAATCGCAAAATCGCAAAACAGACGAAAGAGGTTTTGAGTGAAAATATGCGGAGCTTGGAGAGAGCCTACGAGAGAGATATACGACGCAACGACGACAAGGTGACAAGACTTCTTAATATCTAACTTTTCCGTTTCCTAATATTTACAATATGTACAATATTTACAATATTATTTATAATTTGTAATCTTAATCTTGTATGTGCTGTTTATATCATTGGCGTGGTCTCTGGCTATTTTGCCTTTGATTGATTGATATGAGCTCCACGCCTCAAATTGTGCACTTTCGAATCATATGAATTCATACAGATTAGTTGGATTAGTTAGATTTGATTTTTATTAATTTGTATATTTACAAGGCATATGGCCAATCTCTCTACGCATCCGGGTAGCAACTTGATTAGTTGTACGCCGGCTCTAGATATGTACATGGCATCTGGCCGATCTGTTTGCGCTCCCGGGGCACTTGCTTGATTAGCCGTGCCCCGGCTCTGTGTATATACAAGATTTCGTGCTCTTAGGTCTATCTGTCCGAGGACAGTTTTATTATTTACAAGATTAAGGCTAGGTATGGTTGCCTGCCTTTAACGTCATGATCGGTAATGGTACGTGGTCAGTTGTGGGGAGCCAAGGCATACTGCATAGGCTATTTGGATCGCACATCAAGACCGTCGTTGGGTTCCTCGTATCATTGGAGCTCCCTTCATTAGTCCATCCATGCTATTCGAATTTCCGGATCCGTTTCAGTCTGCCGTTCAAAAAGACTTACTAAGCATCCGTCCTGGTAAAGCCTTAATACGCTTCAAGTGTCTTTAGGACTCTTTACTTGTACATAGCTAAACTGGGTCAGTATGCGGGACTTCTACTCATCTCTGGATTCGTCTTCCCGACATCATTCTCTCCGCCACTTTCAAAAATTTCTACAAATAGAAAAACCCAGCCATCCGGCCGGGTATAATAAATTTCTACAAATAGAAAAACCCAGCCATCCGGCCGGGTATAATAAATTTCTACAAATTGAAAAACCCAGCCATCCGGCCGGGTATAATAGGTACTTTGTATACCCGAAGGTACAAGTCCTGTTCGGAGAGGACAATGCTTCGAGACATTCTCTAGACGAATATACTAACTCACAACTGAAAATCGAAAGGATCAATTCGACGAGATACTTCGGCGAACCTACTAATTCTTGGCTTTAAAGATACTTTAGGAAGTACGTTGTTCAACCCTACATTGTGCTTCGGAGGTTCCTTGCTTTTGGGAGCTGCTATGACTCCGGCCGAGGCCCTTTACCCACAGTGGTGGACCCATCACTTGCTAGGCGATAGGCGGAAATTTTTTATCTACCCGAGTAAACCCGAGTTACCTGGACCATTTTCAAGAAACAACTTTCTGCACAATGCTGGTTTCGCCCTTTCGAGGCGTGTGGAACGTATTCCTAAGGAATTTCCCCTCAGTTGATCTCCTGCTTTGGCTTGCCAGAGACTGAGTTGAGTCCTTAAGGTACGTTGAACTCCACAATGATTTTCGAAGGCATTTTTAGGCTGTTCCCACCCCAGTATACACCGAGCCGGAACAATATAAAAGAGTCCGGCCAAATGGGTTTTCGACTACACTCACTTTCGACAATAGTGTAGTCGGCATGATCAGGCTCGGAGTTTAACGCTCTTAATGCCTTCTCGTGCGAGTTATGGTGCATCGAATCTACGTAAGGAAACGTCGGGAAAAATACTTTTAAAAGTCTGAAAGGCTTCCCGTTATTCGATAACACGCCTCTGTGAGACATCTCGGCGGTTGCGGTCTGGGGTAAGGTCTTCCATGACGACGGTTGCTCTGATGAATTGTATAGCCGCCAATGGCATGTGTTCAATAACTAAGCGTGTTAGTGTATCAATCATATAGCATGTTGGGCAGTTGATCGCCAACACAGGCTCGGCGAAACAACACGACTTCGAGGCGCACTGGTGGCAATCCTCTTCCTCCACTGTCGTAGGAGGTATATATCGGACTCTCGGAAATGGGAGCCGAGTCACTCACCCTCACCCAACTTAGGAAATCTGAGAACAGGATTCCGCCAAGTAGTGTAAGCATACAGTACGAATTTACTTGTAAATTTAAAATATAATGAACAAAACGCAATAGAATAGAATAGAATGGACGTTCGAGAAAGAGTGTGGCGCTGTGATCGCGCATGTATATGAAGGGCTAATCGAGCCCTTTGTCAGTCGTCCTCTAGACATGCTGGAGCAATGTTATTTTATGATCCCTCAAAGATATAAGTTCATACAGATAATCTCTCTCTCTCTCCCCATTTCGATTATGCGTGTGCAGCCTACAATGATGTGGACCAGACTAGAAATCTAAAATTGCAAAGGTTACTAAATGCCTGTGTGAGATTTGTATGGGGCAATTTAACGAGACGTGACCATGTAACCCCGTTTAGACTAAGTTTGAAGTGGCTGTCAGTCGAGTCTAGACGCTCATACCTTATTGGTTCCCTGGCGTTTAACATCATTGCTCATAAATCACCATCATACCTGGCAGATCATTTCACCCTACTCAACACCCCTGGTCATTTTCCTCGTTCCTCCTCCCGCTATCCACCTAGGTCACTCATGTATCTTCCTCCACGCACTGAAGCTTTAAATAGATCTTTTGTCATTACTTCCACTCGTATCCTAAATAATTTTCCCGGACTCACCTTCGATACATCATTTTCAGACAATTTCAAGACCATTTTACACAATCATCTGTTTGGGCTCGATCAGGCAGCCTGGTCTACGCGGGTCACGAACGAGGGCATATTGTTGCGGTCCATCCCTCACCTGGATGTCTAAGTCTAGTCGGGTTTGATGTTGTTTTTTTCTTTTGTTATATATTGCGTCGTTTTAGGTCATTTTTGTCATTATTTATTTATTTATTCATTGCGTATATTGTTTATATTCTTTTATTCTTTTATACTGCGGTTGATTGCGAACGTTGGATATTTTGTTACTTACTTTTCTTGTTATTTATTTTTAAGTTTTAATTTATTAATTTATCAATGAATTGTACATATATTTTATTTTACTTTATTTTATCTAACTCTTACTGTGTCTTGGTTTTGCATTTTATATTTTGTTATTGAAAATTTATATTATTTATACTATTATTTAGTTTTAACGTTTTAATCTATGTATCTGTTCGCTTTTAGTGCCTATGGGGTTTCTACCCCATAATGGCCCAATAAACATTTCAATTAATCAATCAATCTCTCTCCTTCACCGCTAATCAACTAAACGTTCATTATGATTCTACCTCGAAGCATATACCTCCACTTACCATTCAATCATTTGCCTCTATTCAGTGCAATACTTACCTGTTATCACCTTCATCTCCTTCCTTTTCCTTCTCTGCTTTAACAATCAAGGGAGTGCAACGCGCAATTTTCAGATCATCCTCTAAAGCAGTGGGTATTGATGGTATTTCGACTAAAATGCTTAAACTACTCGAACCTTAATCAACCCTTCCTCTTGTTCATTTACTTAATAATATGCTTTCTACTGGATACTTTCCCGACTTCTGGAAGTGGGTGATATGTTTGCACTGGTGAAGTCGAGTAGGATAGGGTCGTGCTCCGATATTAGGCCATTGCTAAACTTTGTGACTTTCCAAAGTACTAGAATGGCTAGTACATGAACAGATTTCTTATTATCTGGAAAGCAGTTACATTCTGATTAATAGACAAGCGGGCTTCCGAAGAAGGCCCAGTACCCAGACAGCTCATTTAGGAGTTTTAGATGATATTAAAAGGGCCATCGATTCTCGGATGATCACGATTTTAGTACTGTTCGACTACTCCAAGGCATTTGATACCATGCCACACGATAAACTGATCCTTAAGCTTCGTGGTATCAGTTGTTTGGATACCGTACTGAACTAGTTTTATCGACATCTTGTGAGCCGCACATAAACTTATACAAATGAGATTGGTGATCTGTAAGATTAGCTTGGGGTTAATGCGGGAGTACCTCAGAGCAGTGTTCTTGGTCCAATTCTGTTTTTAATTTTTATAAATGATTTGAATAAAGTATTAAAATTTAGTAACTATATGTTGTTTGCAGACGATGCCAAGGTTTATTACTCGTTTGTCCAACGGACTTTGAAACGGGAGTACAGCGCGTATCCCAGAATGCAAATGCCATCGCTGCATGGACCGAAAAGAATGGGCTTAAGTTAAATGTGAAAAAGACGAAAGTTATGATCCTGGGCAGTCAGGCCATTGTCTCACGCATCGATCTGAACACTGACCCAAGAGTTAGTATTTGTAACAATTAATTAAAGTATGAAAATGAGGTCAAATCACTCAGAATTATGATCTCTTCTACTCTGGACTAGTCGAGACAAGTGTCATTAATCTCTAAGCGTATGCATTGGGTCCTTCACTCACTGCGATATTATAGTAAAGACAAATACTCAAACACAAATTTGAAGAAAGCTGAGATCGAGTAGATTCGATTTAGAAATTAAAAAGAAGCTCAAATGTCTTGATTTGGTCCAAAGTTATGGAAAAAATAAAAATAGTTACTTTATATCAAAATTTTGTAAATCAAAATTATTACCAAAATATCGTTAAATTGTTTCTTCTTTTGTAACTTTCGACCAAATCAAAATATTTTAAATTTCTCTTTTTTATAATACAATTTACTTGATCTCAACTTTCTTTCGAACTTGGTTTCAGTATTTGTTTTTATTTGTTTTCAAGTTATAAATGATTAAGGTCAAAGGTTTTTTTGGCGAAATTTTTTGTTACTTGGTTGTAAGTCCCATAACAAACAAGGCCCCCGTGACTAACCGCTCTCGAGCGAGGCATTTGGCTATTCCTGCGTCAAATGTCTCAAATGAGACGGACGTACTTTCCAGAGGCAACCCTCTGGTGGTTAAAACTTAACAAAAATTTAAACTTAATAATTGAGCGAAACGCAGCTTAAAGCATTCTGCCAAGAGAGCCCGTAATACTGGTGGAAAAATTAGTTAACGGAGTGTCTTTGTTTGGCCGAAATTTGAAATTTGGCCGTCGCTCCTGCGACGTTACCGGGGAAAACCACATGGAGGTATTCGCCCCAACAGCGATCCCTTGGTCTATCGATGCTGGCTCTTCCACCGCGAAGGCGGGAATCACTTCCACATCCCTCGGTGTAAGAGGCTTCCCTCAACCCCGGCCGGGCAACGACTTGGGTTTATTATATTATAGTCCTTCGTTCATGTCGTACTGGCTTCGAAGGACTTTATTAGTTTTAGATGGGTTGCCTTGCTTTAGAACCCATCTACGTCCGCTCTTCTTAAATCTAAAATCTAATATCACAGATTAATATCACACTTTATTATCGTAGTCACGACAAATTTATTTAATATTTCGATGGAGCTTCTTAAAGCTATCATCGATATAGTAAGCCAGTCGGATTTTCTTATTTTTATTTTCCTTAGAGCTCCCAATGTCTCCTTATTGAGAGCTCCTCTAGAACCGACTACTATTGGGATGACTTCAGATTTTTTACACTTAAGTTGATTGTTAACCACCTGTTTGATGTTATTGCATTTCGCCCGTTTCTCCTTAGCACCTTCAGCCAAATATTGATCTTTTTCAAAGCGGACGGTAACATCCAGGATCCAGGCCGTCTCATTCGTTTTCACGACGAGATCTGGCCTATAACTCTAGCCTCGTGCTTCGAAGATGGGCTCAATTAATACTTGATTGCCTGCTTGTGACAGGTGAATAGCCAGGAGGTTTTTAATTTCGTCATGCCTATTTATCCGACTAGCTTTAGTGTAGATACAGTCCCCTAGTATGTGGCTCATTGTCTCATTGGGTTTTCCACACTTTCGGCAGCTTGTGTCTATGTTTCTTGCTGTCGAGTATCTATTTTTACAAACCCTGATTGGGTATGTATTTGTTCTCATTTTAATCGCATCTGCGATTCGGGAGTGCTTAAACAAATCGGTTTGCCTCAACCAGATATTGCTCACCGGTTCCGTGAACTCCTCGACACCCTGACGCTGGACTGGCTGATTTTTCCAGTCTATGGGATGCTTCTTTTTAAGCTCCCATTTCTTCTTATCTAAATCTTCGATTGAGCAAGGCCAGGTAACGCCTATGGCTTAATAACATACTTTTCGCATGTTTTGTAAGCTTTTGCCTCCAACCACCGACGTTGTTATCGGATCGTTCGACATGTAGGACTTTAGTGTATTTCGTAGTATCGCTACATAAACAATTTACTTGATGTTTAGTAGACCGAGGCCGCCCCGTTTCCTCGGTACATACATAAACGGAGTACTCGTTTTACTGCTAATGTGAAGGATCATTTTTATGTCATCCGTTATTGGCGTATCAACTTTTTTAAATATATTTGTTGACGACGGGTTTACAATCAACCCACACGTGAATCTTGGGAGTAAATATGTTGCGAGTAGATCCACTTTCTGCATAGGTCGTAGCGGTATTGCTTTGGTTCTCGCTATGATCTCTTTGAAGGTATCCACTTCAAAGTTTGGTATGAGACCTTTCCATGGATTTACCTTTATACCTAGTTATCGGATGACTTCATCCCGCTGTTGCTGTTGGGATTTTCTTGTTGTCAACCACTATTTGAGGATCTCGTACAAACCACGACTTCGTTATAGAGACAAATTCAAATGCGGTACACTTTTCTATGGCAAGCTTCATACCAAGCTCGTCCAGATATTTGTGTACTCTCGTGGTTTGCGAAATTGCCATATCTTTATTATTACCTACTGTTACCAGATCATCAGCGAAAGCCATGACTGCTAAGTTATGTCCATCTATTTTAATTCCATCTGTTTGTTTTTGGAGTTGTTCCATTATGGGCTCTATGACTAGATTAAAGATCATCAGCGAGAGTGGGTCTCTCTATTTCACTCCTCTCACTAGTTTGATCTCGACATTTCCTTCCGATGTCTTTATACTAGTTTTGCAGTATGTGTACATTTTTCTAATGTAGTTAGTTACCGCCTCACTAAGACCTTTTCTTTTCAGTGCTGGTTCTATATGCTGAGTGCGTTACTGTGTCAAAGGCCTTGGAGACATCTACGATGTTCAAGATACTGCCGTCTTGCTTTGCTTGAGCAATGGCAGATCCTAAAATTTGAATGTTATTGTAGCAGCCATTCTTGGCGGTGAAGCCTTTTTGTCTATCAATTTGCTTGATGACGGCTCTTAGTCTCCTATCTATCATCGAGGAGAATACTCTACTTATTATGGATGATATCGTCATTGGTTTCCAATTTTTAACGTCCCTCGCGTTTTTCTCTTGTTTTGGAATAAGCGTGGTTCTGTTTTCACGCCATTTCATCGGGAAATATTGTTCTCGAATTATTAAATTAAAAAAGAGCGAAAAGGCTTCCGCGGCTCCGTTTGACTGTAAAATGGTTTTTGTAAGACCATCAGATCCGGCCGCACTTGAGTTATCTATTTTCCTGACTTTCTCTTTTATTTCTCACGGCGTGATAGGCGTAAAGACATCCCCTGTGTTTATCGCTTCTTCACAGCTATCACCTAATTTTACATTTTGCGGACCGCTTCGACCTCATAGCTCTTTGTTTGTACAAGCCTTCGACGGGTTCCCTCGTCGGTGGCTTATGGCTTTGTATTAGCCAGAGGTTATTGGAGGCTACGATGTCAGCCAACTTCTTTGGCTCATTGTTATACAGGTCTTGACAACGTGCAAAAGCGTATCTCCTTCTCTGATTTCTATTAGGCGAGAGGCGGCCTCTATTTCGCCCGCCTCGCTTCCTCCTTCTGACTGTATTTTTCCGATGATTTTGTTGTACGTCTATGTCATTATCGGCTTCTGTGTCTTTCGTTGATTTGTCATTTTCTTTGAGGGTTTTTATTAATGAAGCGTACAGGGTTTCCAGATGCTCGCTGGTTATGAGATCGAGCCTGGAAATGTCTTGTATACTTCTCGCCCACGAAGCCCATTCCTCAGGTGGGCTAAGTGTTGCAAGCAGGCTTTCAGTGAGTGGTAGCCTCCAGTCAGGAGTAGGTATACAGGGCCTATATCCTATGTTTCCTATTATCTGATCGGATGTATGGGGTCCGTCAGTCATGAAGGTTTCATCTACCACATCACTTGCGTCTTACGAATTCGTCCTTCGATGATCCCGAACTCGTATTTCTATTCTTTTCCTCACTTGCACGTCTACTGTCATTGTCTTCTCTTCTATCTTCTACTTCCGCGGAGACAGCAGGAGTAGCTCGCGTTTGAGTTCCTTGAGTGCTGGGTTCACTCTGACTCGTATTATTATGGGAGTTGCGAATTATTGTTCTCCTTTTCTTGCCTATTTGTCTATTTGTTTTGTCCGGAAAGCGTCAGGTATTAAATGTGATGTAACGTGCGCAATGCATTTAACGTACTTCTCAACCCCTATGTGATCAACGACAGCTTTCTTGATGTTAGCTCCTCCATCGGCAACTATGGCAGTAATTTTGTTTTTATTAATTTTGAAATCTTGAAATATTTCGTGCAGCGAATTCTCTAAATTCTCTGAAGTATGACGCTCATACAGTGGTACACAGCCGATAGTTCCACACATCATTTGACGATTCCTATTCACAAAATGGACGGTAACACCCATATAGGATTGATTAGAACAATCTGTCCAATTGTCGCATGTTACAGAGTAATATTCTTTATCTTCTAAGTCTGCTATAAATTTAGACTTCATAACTTCGTAACGAGATTCCAATTTAGAAGTTATTGTTTTTCTTGAAGGAGTTTTGTATAACGGCACCAGCGTTTTCATTAGCGTGAGAAAACCTTCTCGTTCTACCGTTGATAGCGGCATTAGATCTTTACACAGCATTAACAATATCGTATTTGTAATAGCATCTGACATGCTACCTCCATCTGCGAATGATACAGGTATAGTTTTAATCTAATTTTAACATTTTATAAAAGATTTTCAATAAATACAATAAAATAATACCTTTGAAAAAATTAATTTTTGAAAAGGAGTCTCTTATTCCACGATTTTCCTAGAAAATTTAGAAAATTTTCACAGTTTATTTAATAAACACTTTCCGTGCTGTGTTATTAGATATTTCATCGACCAACCTAACAAGACTTAATTTTAAAAAAAATTTGAATACAAATTTTGGATTTAATTATTAACAGGCTAACAGCTTCAAAAAATAATTGACCTCCTTTGGATCGATAGAAAATCTAATATTAAAGGAAAAATTATACATATATATACTTACTAAACATAATGACTTTGACGAATGTGAATCATTGAACACATCTTCAGATGATCTCTTCAATGGTTGGGTTTTAGACGAAATCACATTACTTTGATTTGGTGCGTGAAAAAAGTGGATGTTGAATATTTAAGTGCTTTAACATATTTGTTGTATTTCCGGAACTCTTGAAGTGCTTTTTGCAATACTTGCACTCAAAATATGCTCTATCTTAATAAATAATAAAATGTATAATGTATATGAAGCGCTACACTGCTATAAAATTATTTAAAAAATATATTTTACCTTTTATTTAAAATGTTCGAATGTAAATTACTGTTTGAAATTTGTAAATTATTATGACCATCTACTTGCGATGAAATTGATTCATTAATTACAGTATTAAGTACAGCTACTATTCTCTTCAACTGCGTCTACGATATTAACAAAATAGAGTTAAATGTTTAGCAACATTAGAACTAAACAATACATAAAATATTACTTACTACTGACATTGGAAACAACATTATTTGAAGCAGAACTCGAAGCCTAGCTTGGTGAAATTATCTCCAAACTAAATTCGGATTCAGTTGTTGGTATTTTAACTAAAGTACTGTAAATTGAAGACAAAATGAAAATAAATTGTACATTTAGTAATTAATTCATAAGCAAATTAATCGGACGCACTAATCGACATCATCTATTGATCTAAAAAGTGTATCAATTTTTTCTCCTTCCTCTAAAACCCAAAACAAATTTTCTTAGACATATTGATACGTGTAGTCATCGTTCCCTGAAACATAAATTTTGTTGATTGGGGAATAGATGATTCATGATATTAATCATTAATGCATTTGATTTGCTTTTTAATTGAGCATATATTGCTACTTTTAAATCTGAAATCTTAGTTGGCTCGTGTTTGTTAATTATAAAACAAATTGAAAACATTCGAGGATCACCCGATTCTACAGGAAAAAAGTTTTGCATTGCATTATATTTTACGTAACATAACATAACTACTTGAATGTGCATTTTTACATACCCTTTTCAGAGTTCTCTTGCATTTGCTCCATTTGTTCTTTAGAAAAACTTTTAATTAAATAAAAGGCCAAACAACAGTTGCTGACACAACGGAGTCAATGCACGATGCTCCTACTATATGTTCGAACATACAAACAAATAATTAACTACATTAACTGCAGCTGGACGTATTTGACAATTCGTGAGATAATGTCCTTAAGACTGTTCTAAAAATGTATCGTCCATCTCATTGGTGAATTAGCGAACATCAGGTATATTAAGTATGTCCTTTCTCCTCTTCGTCAACGTTAATACTCAATTTCCTCTAAGAACATTGATATTGAAGCGCTGTTGGCTGCTTAAGGTTGATCACCGATGTAACTCTAACCTTTATTTTGCTATAAATTAAAAGTTTGTTTGAATTATGACAGACTAGGAGGAGAGAAAAATGAGGTTTCATCGTTTATTACCTGATTGCTGTTATTTATTAATTAATAATTATTGAAAACCGTGAAGAACCGTAATTATATATTTATATCATCGTGCGAGTGCGAGCGCCGAGCTCCGAGCATGTCGGTTTAGTTCTTGAATTGGCCGTGGATATCCGGTAAATAATCGATCCTTCAAAAAAAGTATCGAATACTTTTGTTGGAATCGGGTAATATCGCCCTTCCCTAGTCAGCCGAATGTAAAGCTAGCCGCGCGCATCCCATATTTGCGTCGGGAGTGCGAGCGCGCCCCTTTATACGCATTATCAAATTGCTAGTTAATCTTTTTTTTTTATTCAACAGAGTTATATAGCTGAATATTTTGTTTCCACGATTTTGTTGCGGTTCAAATTTTGACGGTTACTTCCATATGTATTTTCTGCACATTTTTTAATTTGAATGACGGGCCGCAATATTGGATCAATAATGGGTAAGTAATATTAATGGAAACTTTTGTATTCGTATTATTTACTTTTGATGTTTATTATATTTACTGGTTATTACTATTGTCTTTGACATATTTTTTAATTTATTCAATAAACTAAATAATAATTTTACAGTTTTACTTTTTGCTATGTATAAAAAGTGAATCATTTTTCTTTTAAATACGGCAACTGCACCCTTGTAGAACTGGAAAACATAAATTTGTCATAATATGAGCATATGGATTAAACCATTGATCATATTATGATAATATTTTATGATAATAAATACAACATAAGTGAAACGTTTTTTTACCATATTTTGGTAATATTAAATGATCATGATATGACCAAAAACTTCGACATTTTTTGATCATATTATGAGTACTATCTAAAACAAATTTAGGTTATAATTTTCCTTTCATTATATTTTTAACATAAAAATGATAAATACTATAAATAAATTACTAACATTGTATTTATGGAAAATGAAACCTTTATTATTTTAAAGTTATTAATATTTAAATTGTTATTAATACAGAATACTATGTTGTTAACATTTTTCCAATATATGTTCACCATTGGCTACAGGAAACATATCATACGTTCCTGTGATAGAGTTTTCTGATTCATCTAACATCTCTGCATCATCTTCTTCTATCTCATCTTTATCTTCTTCTATCTCATCTTCATCTTCTTCTATCTCATCTTCATATTCTTCATATTCTTTAAATTCTTCATAATGTACATTTTCTTCATTTTCTTCATTTTCTTCATTTTCTTCATTTTCTTCATTTTCTTCATTTTCAGATATAACCTGCTCATTTTTTTTTAACTCTTGAGATTTCTTAATTTTTGTTTTCGAAAGTAATGGTAAACTAGAAACTTGAGATTCACTAGTATCTTTCCAAAGATAACTATTTCCAAGTACATTACTTAATTGAGCAATGACTTCTTTTTCAGAGGTTGTAATATGGGCATCACGCCTTCGATTTATAATGAGATCTAAAAATATTAAAGTTAAGTTTATTGTTATTTGCACGGTATAAAAACTATAAGTTTATATAATACTTACTTAGAATACATGAATAAAAAGAAGTACTTTTCATTATTAATTTATTTCCTACTCGTCGAGAAGCTGTAAATTGTTTGGCAATATCCTTTGTTATAAATATTTTTAGCATATGAACTAAAGATTTTGATATTGAGTGATTGTTGTCTATTCCAGACGATAGTACCATTTCCTGAAAATATAGAAAATAAATTCAATAATTAAAATAAAGATTGAATTTGCAGAAACATTTAACTTACAACATCTTTGCAAAATTCAGAATCAGTTTTTAATTTTTCATCAAATGTAACGAAATCATTTATAGAAGTTATCGGTATGGAAAATGGATATTTTTTTTTTAGTTGCTGGCTGTTTCCAATAAAAGAAGAATCACTATTATTATTTGACAGCTTCTTCAATATTAGTGTTTTTAAACAAACAATTTCAGCAGAATTCGTTTTTAAATCAGCACTTAACTTATAAATACTTTTATTTAAATTATATAATAAGTCTAAAAGAACATAACATAATTAAATAATTAAATATTATATTAAAGAGAAGAAGAAATAAAGATATGTATTATATTACATACCAATAACCAATTCTTGAAAATTATTGGAGTCCGAAAATGATGTGTTTTGTGAGGAAAGTACACGTGATTTTTTTTTATTTAAATTACCTATAATTATAAAAAAGTACCAATTATTTACGAATAACTGGTTATGCACTAGCATTAATCCTTTTGTTAATTTACCTTGTATAGTTGAAATTTTTTTTTTTTTCGGGTCGGTTACTTGTTCTGGCGTTTTTTTAAGAACTTTTTTATTATTAAATACTGTGTGGCTAGAATCAAACATTTTCGTAGCCGTGTAGTCACGTTTCATTGGTTTTTTATTGCTTATAGAAGGTTCGTTCAAATCTTCATTCCATTCATCAAAATTTGATTGATACGTCGATCGGGTACTTACAGAACTTGCTCCTTTAAATACAGTAAATATGTAAATTTGTTAAAATTATATAATTAAAAAAATTATGTAATTATGAATATTTAAATTATTTTGTTATTTATTAGTATATAGTCGTAGTGTTATTGTGTATTTTCACCTAGTTGTAAAGAACTATAAATTTTATTGGTGCTAGTAGAAGGTTTCACTTTTTGTTGCTCATTTTGAACCTTATTATTAAGATTATTTGTTGCAATTGACATGGGCATGCGCTTTAATTCTACTGCATTTTGAATGTTGACTACATTATTATTATCTAAGTCATCCCTCCTTTCATTAAATGCGATTAGCGTTGATTGACCTCTCATAGAAGCTGAACCTAGTATTATACATACATTATATGTCTAAACTATTTATAATCGTTATATTATTACACATATAAAATTAACTAAAACTTACAATCATTCTGGACATTATTTATATCAATATTTTCATTATTATAATCTAACTCTACACTTGATGATGCATCAAAAACTAATGATTGGTTTTTTCTAAAAGCTAATCAGTTAAATATATTAATATTAAAATTATATTAATATTAATATTAAAATTGATGAGTATATTTTTATACTTACAATTTTGATTCGAAGTCACATTCTTTAACTTTGATTTAAAAGCATCAGCATTATTGATTAATTGTTGTTTGCGAATAATGTTTACTTCTCGTTTTTCTACATCAGATATACATTCTTCAGAGGAAAGAGTTAATGCTGATTCACAACTATTTAATTTATTTAATTTATCTAATGCCTCAGTCAACGTGACTGCAATCAGAAGCAAAATAACTCTAATGAATTTAGTGTTTATATTTAAAATGTATACAAGCACTTATTTTAAAAAATATCTTACTTGCATGACCTCTGATCTTTATTGTGTATGCATTCCAGCTCTCTGGTGCAGGAGCTTGACTAGACAAAAAGTTTTGCAATTCATCATACGGCGGATTTGGATATTTTGTGGTACATTTCCGTAGTTTCTTATTAAAAAATATCCATTTTCCAACAACTATATCTACTTTTTTTATCGAAGGTTTCCTTCCTCTGTTTATGAATTCTACTATATAATACGGATATAACACATTTTTTTTACTTGACTTTTCCATGTTGCTTCTAGAAATATAGGTTAGAAATTTTTGTATACTTTAATTTATTTTTTATCAACATTATTTTCATTAATTACATTGATTATTATTAAAGATAAATATGCACATACGTACCGATAATTAATATACAGCACTCTTATATATTAATATTTTATGATTTTATGTAAGAATAACATAATTTAACGAGTACAAAATACACACAATGGAATTGGAAAACTGAGTCTATTCTTTTGTTTCATACTTATTGTAAATATCGGGCGCAAGGTTTCATGTAGTATAGAAAAAATATAACTGCGCATGCTCCATGTATTCTTAAACATACTTAAAGGAGGCGCTTGACTTCTGCTAGAGAGTTCTAAAAGTTCTATATTTTTACGTGTTAATAACTGTTTTTATTATCAAAATTTATTGTTCATGAAGAATGGATACCACAAATGTACGAGATTGTTCATTTTCAGAAAATTGTATACAAAATTTTATCATTTTTCTTTTTACTTTATATATGCAAATATACTTTTTTAATTGTTGTTTATCATCTTTAACTTCATACATATCTAATGTAGTTGAATCAATTGGATTTCTGTATACTGACTTTATAATTATTAAATTTGTTACATGTAAATATATTTTTTCATTTGTTTGAATAATCTTTTCAATTCTCACTATTTGATTATCAGTTAATAATACAATATTATTTGGATGTTTTGTAGTTAAATATTTTTGTTTGTAATTAATTGATTTAATGCCTGCATTAAAACTATGACTAATTATTGATAAAGTTCTTGGTACTTTAGGTACTTGATTGATTATTTCTCTATGAGAATGAGTTTGTCGACAGTATTGTGCTACTTTTCTATATGGAGATTTTAGAATACTTTTTATTTTTCCCAACTCATTCTCATAAGGAAATGCATTAATATAATTTAGATTACATTTCATTTTGTCAACATCGTCTGCTACATGAATCAAATTATGCACGTTCAATGTAACAAATGATTCACCATACAAGATTTTGGATTTTTCAACAAAATCAGTTAAAAGATTTCTAGCTTCTGATGTCTGATTAACTGCGTTTGAACTTGATAACATTCGACATGCTATGTGAAGTGATAAAAAATGTCTATAATATTCAGTGGTAAGAATTTTTTTTAGAACTATAGGACCAAGATAAATCAAAAAGAATCGTAATTCTACAGCTTTATACTTGTCAAAATAATTTGTTGATCGACATTTTCTTTTGAATTCATAAGGTATATCTGGTTTCACAATACTAGTTAGATTATTCAAATTGTTTTTTTGATTGACACTTAGTTTACATGCAGTATTATTACCAGTCATCCAATGTTCGAACAATCTTAACATGACACCTAAATATAAGAGATGCATTGAGTCGAGTACAAATTGATGGATGAAATCTATTTCTGGCTCAATAGCTAAAAGTGGAGATGGACCGTTGTGATGATCAACATCTTGGAATTGACGAAATCCATCAGCTGTTCTCGCTTCATTATTGCATTGGAGAAACACTAAAATATTGTCAACTTTATGCCCAAGAACAGTGCATCTCTCGCAACCATTTCTTGACGTATGTCCCTTAATATTTTTTATAGCAGCTCTAGCTGGTGTATCACATATAAAACAGCGCAGCTTTAATACATAGTGTTCAGAATTAATTATAATACCTTCTGCTAACAATGTATTTAATTCTATAATAAATTTAATAAAATAATCGTGTAATGAATTTGGTTTTGAGTTGCCATAAAATACTGCAACTGGAAACGGTTGATAAATATCAGGATAGTTAACAGGTTTACATAAAATTGGTAACATTGATTTAGGTGAACTCTTGTGTAGTTTAACTCCATCAATGTTAAAATCTATTTCAATTATATTGTCTGTATGTAATTTAGTATTTATACAATACTGAAGTCCTTTTTCTATTCCTAAATATGCATATTCACCTATTAAATTATCTGAATCTATCATTTTTTCTATAACATATTTTGCTTCTTGCTTTTTTAGAAATACTTTTGACGAATTAGGCAGTTGAGGTAAAAGTTTTGGTTTTAATATAGCTAACAACGAATCAACGTAAATGTCAGGAGTATTTGATAATACAGCCCATTGTCGAAGCAAAGTAATTTCTTTAACTTCTTCACAGTTGTGTTCGCTATAAATAGATTCAGAATCTTTACTTACTTCTGAATCATTAACACTGGAATCAGTATCAGTTTTGCTTTCTTCCTTGCTAGTGTCTAACTCCAAAATACTATTCGATTCACAGACACTCTCAGATTGTTCATCGATGTCATAACATTCATTATAATACACAGATTCTTGATCACAACTGCTTGAAATAGTATTACAGTTTTCAAAACTTTGAAAACTTTCAAAAGTCTGTTGAGTTTCAATCACATTATTTTCATCTTCTTGATCGTTATTAATTAAAAAACTATCATTATTTTCACAGCTTATTCTTAAACGTTTATTTAAATTTTCCAACTCTTTTTTTACACAACGATGTTTTCTAACTCGTTTAGTACTTTTTTTATCGTTAATGTAATTCATTTTGAAGATTATAAAATAAAAATAAAACTTTTGATAATACACAATTAAATAACAAATGCATACTAATAAAGAAAACCCGTTTTGGGTTAAAGTTAACAAATAATTTAAAAATGATCATTTTATGTCAAATAAAATTTAATTTTTATGCTGTAATATTTTCATCATAATTACATCCTTATTTTTGTAAACAAATTGTTTATTAATAATTTCTTTAAAAAATGAGCATATATTGATCATATAAAGATCATTTTATATTAACAATTATCTATCATTTATTATGATCATAAATTCACTTTTATCGCATATAATATGCTCACAATTCTACCAGGGGCATCTTCAGTTTTAAATATATCTCATAAATTAAAAAATGTATTTGCCACAGAGAATCTTTATTATTATTTGGTTTTTACATTGTCCAAATAGTAAATTTGTGATATGTGATATAAATGTTTTAATTTCTAATTGATCACTGTAGGCAATAAATCCTTATAAGCAGAAAGTACAAATTAAATTTATACTGATGCCGAGGAAGCTGTAGTTGAGTAAAAATATTCTAAAATTTGAAGACGAATATGAAGTTAATTTATCACATGACATTCACAAATTCAGGTATAAAGGAAGTTTTTATTTACCCATAATCAATTTTAATAATTTTAATTTTTTAAGAAAATCATTCTTTTTTTATTTTTAGACATAATATCTTGGAGAAGAAATCTATCGAATGGGTCCTGCTACTATTCTTTAGGTTTACAGCCCAATTCATAGATCTTTATCTCGTACAGTATTTTAATGTTAGAAGTGTACACCGTTGTATTGTAGCGCAAGTCTTATTCAAGCCTATATTGTAAAAATTATATTATACCTATATGGCTAGGTATTAGTTAAAATATATTTATATATATAATTTTTAATGTTCAAATTTAAGTCAATTAATTTAGTATAAGTTAATTATAAATATTTTGTTATATTTCTTTTACTACATCTAGTAATACAATGTTTATATTGGAATTATAGTAAATTGACTTTTTCAAATTACAAAAATTTCTATTAATTATTCTACTCTTGCCATGACTAAACTTATATTCATTTACGTTTATTCTTTATAGATCTAACACTGATAATGCACCAACTAGGTACGAGGGAATCAACGAAGCAGTAGCTGCTGGTCAAGCTGCCTTAATTTTAGCAAGATTATAGTAACTGATAACAAACACTTCAAAATTTAATACGTAAATTCTAATAATATATTATTTAAATATTAAAATATAAACTTTCAAAATTTAATATTCTTAACTTAATTATAAATAAGATATGCATAAAAAGCTTTATTTTATTCCTTGTAGATCGTTGTAGCTATACAAACTATTTGCTATTGGAAATTAAAATAATTATAAATCTTTAAATTAAAAATATGGAGGTTCTATAGAATTGAGTCAAGAAACGAAAACTATATGACGGATGTGAGTGGTGTATATTGTCGGTGTCCATCCAACGAAGACCAATACTTTGATAGAATAAAAAAACTTTAAACTGCTCTTTGGATGATAAATCTGACTTGTTTAATAATTTATAAAAAGTTGGAACAGAAATAGTTAATTATCATGTGAAAAAACTTTACAAATATTTAATTAATATTTTAAATGACTACAGTGAAACGATATATTGGATGATTGAAATATCGAATAAAGTCTTAAAATCGTTTTTCTATATTTGTAAAATCGACGGCTATTTTATTCGTTTTTATATAACTAATTTAAAATATCATTGTGAGTAAGAAATCTTCAATAAAAAAAAGAGTTCCTTTTACTACATTTAAAATTTGTACGTAAAATCAACATTTATTTAGATAAAGTCTAAAAAAGTCTTATTGTACATTTTAGGCTTTTTCAATCGTTTTTTGTACTTTACTTTAAAAATATTCATCGAAGCAAAAAGTGTTGTATACGAAAAAGTTTTATCTTATTAAGATAAAGATTTTTTAACTTTAAACTTTTACAGTACTATTTATATTTGTCTTTAGAAAGTACAAAAACCGGGTATTTGGCACCATTTTGACAGTTTTTCTATTTAACTTGCCAGTATTTAGTTATACATTAACTATTACAATACAAAATTTAAATAATCACATATTTTATATTTAAACATTTTCTGTATTTATATTATAGATTATTTAATTTTTTTTATATAATATCGTAGAAAAACGTTTTAGCGCCATTATAAAAAGTTCTACCGTTCAAGAGCTATTCGACCAATTTGGTTCAAAATAGGAACATTTACTTCTCTATATATGTATAAAATACCATAAAAAATTGCAGCCTAAAATTGGTTCAAAATTGGCACAGTTATTCGATTAACTTGATTACATACATATATACACACATACATTTTTAAAAACGTATAAAACGGCTTATTTTCTTGACAAAATATATTTTTGTGTATATAAGCAATTATTTATGGTTAAGATGCAATAGAATTTATTCATCTAGCAAAATAACTTCTGTAGAGGTTTAATTGTTTTAATAAAAAAAAAAAAAAAAAAAATTTATTCATCTCTATACGAACAATGTTACAAATGTAATAAAAATTTTTGCCGACGTCTCGGACGTTTTAGAACCGTCCCTTTTCAAGGCTATAACAAATTTGATAAGAACAAATTTTTTACAATACATATAGTTAAAAACGAAAACATACACGCATTTAGCATTCTCACCAAAAATTAAATCTGTATATCATTTTTTTTATCAAATTTGTTACAGCCTTGAAAAGGGTCGGCGCTAAAGCGTCCGTAACGTCGGCAAAAGTTTTTATTACAACATTTGTTCGTAGAGATCAATAAATTCTATTACATCTTAACAATTGTGGAGGAACAATAAATTCTTTTTAAGCAATTATAAAAAGAAGGTGAAAATATAAGGCACTGTGTGCATGATAGATGGTCACACAAATTTTACATCAAACGTTTTCGTGCTTGTAACGAAGATTTCGATGGAATCGTCGACTTTTATCGTCCATATCTACTAAATTTCTCTTACATTTTCGTTTACATTACATTTGCCTTGGAGTTGTTCTGTTTTTTAAACACATACGCGTTCATGTACGCAATTTTATAAGAATTGAATTTTCCTTTTCATAATGGACGGAAGCAATTTGTCGAGAATGTCTTATTATATTGACAACAATTCGCACGCTCCATTTTTTATTAGCTGCAAGTATGTATAAAGTCCGCTTTATTGTCAAGTTTAGATTTTCCCTTATGATCTTTTATGCCACCGCTAATTTAACTTTTACGATCGTTTCTTTCGAGTTGCAACTATATGCAGAAATAAGAGCCGTCTTTATCTAAGTTTTCAAATGAGACATAATCTTCGTTTGTTAATGAGGTACTAGATACTCATTATTCAAATCCAATACAGCAACACTATTTAATGCAAATCTGCATAGAAACTTCGATGTACAAAGTGTACGTGTATTTATTTTTAATTTATAATAATTTCCATATTATATTAATATTTATGTCGTAAAACCATAGAAGGTTCGTAAACATTTTTTAACTGATTCATTAATTCACTAACACTGACAATACAGTAAAGAAAATTAAGACATTCGATATTTTTTTGTACGAAAAATGCACGAAACATATTAGGAAGTGCAATATATATATATATATAAACATACACACACACACATATATGTGAATAACGGAAATAAGTTAACACTTTCTTTTGAATGTTAAGTAACGATTGATCAACTCATCACTTCCAATCACGGTTACTTCTAATTTTAATCTTCTACTCTATCAAATATGTGAACAAATAACTTTCAACAAACGACGAGGTAATCGGATCAAAGATAATTCTTGTTATCTTGATACCACATCAATTATCTCAAATCGTAACATAAAAATCATTTAAAAAGAATACGAACATCAAGTCAACTACTTCAAATGAGCACTTTACCCACTAATAGTCTTTCTATACGGTATGAGTGAGAAAAAGCGGGAGAGAGAGAGAGAGAGAGAGAGAGAGAGAGAGAGAGAGAGAGAGAGAGAGAGATATTCGTTTTGATTTACATTTATTTGAGTTATTGGGATGGAGCCCACGTGAATACTAAAAGTATACGCAAATGGCTCGAAACATGAAAAATAAGAGTAAATATAGAAAATATACAAACGATTGAAGCGGACATAATAAATAAATAAATAAAGGAGATCAATAATTAATAATTTTGCTTCCTCATAGAGGAAGCTTTGTATATTTGTATGTTATAACATGTCAGAAGTCTCACTTTTTTCCATAATGAACTTACCGTAGGATATCTCAGGATATCTCAGTTGAATGGAACAGAATTTGAATAAAAGTCTAAATATTTATTTAAAAAAATGATTTAACAGTTTTTGACATAATTTTTTAATTTTTAAAATAATTTGGTAAGCTTAATTTTTTATTACAATTTTAACACAGCCTGTTCCACTCAATTGGATTAAATCATATTTAAAAGTTACTGTTACAATTTCAGCCCATTGGATGGATTCTAAGATATCCTGCGGTAAATTATGGAAAAAAAATCAGAGTGCGGAATCTTATAATTAATTAAAATAGTTACCCTAGTAGAAATTTGAATCTAAGAACTAGGAATTAAACATTGGTATTAATACCTTGTGATGTTCTCAAAACATTCGAATAATGTTTTCACCTTTCCAGGAACAGTAATCTTCAAAATTCCTATAGTTTTGGATAGGTTATTACCGTTTTAGTCTGATTTACAACTAATTTCTGTTATATTTTCAGTATTTACTAAATGCGATTTTATTATATTTTTCACTTGTCCACGTTTAATAGACATTTAATAGCGCATAACTAGACTCAAATTTGATCCATGTTTATAAGGTAAAAATAAGCTCAAAACAGAATATAATTTATATTTTAGTCTATTTAATGGTTAAAAATTGGGAGAAAAAGCGTTTCACCAGGAGGATAAAAATGGGCACATTTTTCACCTATTTTTCACTTATTTTTCGACCATTCTATTTAGAATATCTATTTATAACCTATTTAATGGAAGACGATTTCTACTAGGGATATGTGATATATAAATTGATCAAAAAAATTTTAAAATAATATATTGTATGTATTGCAATCACTCTCTATGGTGTTAATATTGAAAACTTATATGCGAACTGACGGAGGCAAAGGAAAAAAAATCTTAAAAAGACAGATTTTTTTAATACAAGCAACGTTTCGTTGGCGTGGTCTGCCAACCTCCTCAGGCTTTAATCAAGATCGCATATAAGTATTCAAAATTAAAAATAATATAATTGATTTAAAAAATTAAGAAACGTTTTCATTGTTATGAAAAAAGTCATTAATTGTTAATATTGAACAAATATTTTTAAAATTTAACACTGGCTTGTCCCCTTAATAAGAGAGACAAGGAGAGAGAGAAAGAGAGAAAGTGAAGGAAAAGAAACACTGGCGTATATACACTGCAGGAGCACTTGAATCGTTTGTACCGGTATGCCATTACAACAATCGTAATTTAATATATTCTCCAATTGCGCATTGGTTTGTCGTAACGAGGTCGGCCTTATACCTTCGCGCCGCTGAAATAATAGTCGCGCTCGCTCCCGGCAAAAAAAAAAGAGGCGTTGGAAATTCATAATCGAGTGTGCACGTGTGTACATGCGTGTGTGTATTATAAACGTTCGGAGGTCCGCGTGGTATTGGCGTCGATGGTTTGGCACTCGTTTTCTGTGGAAAAAAAAAGAGACGGCAAGGCTACTCGTTACCATAACACACACCTTGAGCAATATATCGAATGGTATATAGAACGTCCGGAATCGGAACTGAACGTTAATACACCTCGCTCGCGACTCTCCTTTCTTTCCTTCCCAGATATATTTTCCATCTCGCTCTATCTTTCGTTATGTCTACCTTTTAGTTTTTCTATTTGCTTCGTCTATATACATCGCGATAGATCGTAAATCATACGCGCGCAAGCTATTTAGGAAAGCGCGATGCGTATCTGGCGGAAGTTTCGTTTCATCAGCTGATGGTTTTATACTCCTTAGATATAATTGATTTTATTTATATAATTATACACGCCTTTTTGTTGATAGTTATTTTCTAGAAAGTCCCATCGTGTGAAATTATTATTATGCTTCGTTTTTTTTTCTTTGTTGTTGTTCAAGATCGGTCGTTATATATTGCGTATATCTGTACGTTTTGCAATAACGTGTAGCCAAAATATTTGATAGATTTAGTGAAATAAAAAAGACGTTTTGCGAAACGTTTCAGAACGATTGTGAGCGCGCATAAAAGTTTTAGCGGTAAAGTGATAATTTAAATTTAATCCTTATTGTGGGTTTGTGGTTTTGTAGCTTAAAAAGATAAAAAATTTACGACCTCATTATCCGAGGTGCCTAAAAGATGAAAGATTGATTTCCTAGCACTTCCTTATGTAGCACTTTATTCCTATTACCATTATTCATCCTTTTTCGCATTGTTTTATCAATATTTATATTTTAAATGTATATACATATATATCTCTTTTTAATTTCTAATAGTACCAGGCGATAATATCAACTGTTTTGTCTTTGCAACAACGAAAAGAAAGCGCTTAAATATATGATTTCATCTTAGCATATTATTAATATTGTATAATATAAATAATTATGTACGCATTGAATCACCATTGAGAAAGTGTTGTTCTAAATTAATCGACAGCCGTTTTTATGCTCAATCGTTTGTGTTTTAAAATTAGCATACTGCCCTAGGCAATGACAATACGTAATGCGACAGGAAGAACAGAAATCGGAACTAAAATTAATAACTACTTTTTTCTCGGCAATAAATCATTACTAATGTTTTAATGGTTTGTAAAAAAAAACAATATATTTGTTAATTCTATGGAATGATCGTACGGTTATCAAAAGTTTAGATTCATAAATTTCGTTACAACTCTTTTGGTGTACGTGAGTTTCAGAAGCTTTTGAAATATAACCTTTTAACCAAAATTAATTTTCGAATTTTTTCATTTTTAATTAATACACTTGCATAGTAAGAGTTTTCTTATTTATACGATTCTTGCGAAATATGTACCCAACAAATTTTATTTTGAAAAATTATGAATGTACAAGTGTAAGTGCGAAAAGCAAACTTCGGTAAATATAATCATTACTGCCTGAGTTTTAATTATAACACATATTAAGAAAAAATAATTAATATTTGTAAAATTTTAATTATTGTAGCCTAAGTAAATGAATCGGAATTTAATATTACACATTTTAATGTGTTTGTAAATTTAATTTCCTTTTTAACAGATTAATTGTATTCTCAGTGTATATTATTTTGGCTTTTGCGATACAGTGAAAAATGTTTAAAACTACATGTATCGTTTATCGTTCATCAAACTCGCACTGAATACTTCGTTTAATGCTAATAAGCTATTTTACAAACGTAAAACGTTCCATTTATGATATACCTATGTTATATTAGAAATATAAATTTTAATTGTGATTTACTGTAATAAGAGTTGCAATAACGTTTTATACTTAAAAAAAGTATTGTTTTATTGCGTCGGTTAATTTGCTTTTACAACGCGTACTACTTTACATTTTCTGGTTATTGTTCCCCGCTAAGCCCGCAGCTCTTTCTCTCGTGATTAGTATAAAAGTAATAGTCTAAAATTATACAAAAAAAAAAAAAAAATCAATCGCGAAGATAAAATTCGAATGAGAAAAAGAAAGGTCTGAAAATCATATCAGAAGCCGAAAGATTGATTGAGAAAGAAGAGTTGCGACGACTCATCCTCGTGTCTCTCAAACGGAACTTTCGATTTCCTCCGATCCGTGTTGCGTAGGAGTCACACAATCGAGTTTTTCGCGCACACACGCGCCTCTGTGCCCCCGGAAGGCATTCGTGCAATTTACATTCTTACTGCATCGGTAGCCCATGTGCATGGCAAACGGTTTTTTCGTTTTTAGTTGCATTAACAATAATGGGGTGTAAATTGGCGGTGGAAGTAGGTTAATTTCGCCACGGAAGAAATAACCTGCGAGTCGCGCGTCGTGCATTCAAAAGGAATTGTTTTGCAACTGACCATTGTGGAAAAGTGCGATAACGAAGATAAAATTGAATTTCGAAGTTAAACGTCTTCCCGCGCGCCACGATATTGGAAGGCTCTTATTACAAAATCGAATTGTACCTTCTTTAAGTGACTATCGAAACGTTTCTTTCGTTTTTGTTCTCCTCACCCGTCGGATGTTTTCTTTTCTCCCTCCCTCCCTCACCATCCTCCTCCACTCCCCCCCCCCTTCCTTCCTTCTTCTTCTTCTTCTACACCGTAACAATTATATCGCACGCGTACTTTGCGAAAATCTGATTCAATTTTTCATTGTGAACGCCACGTTGAACTTAATTTTTGGTCATTTCGCGGATGAAATACCGTGTATTCTTTTAGCGTGTTTGTGAAATCGATTGAATCAGGCACGCTGAAACTTCTGAATGAATGTAGAATTCAAAATTTATTAATAGTATAGATAGCTCTCACAATGAATATATAAAAATACGAACTATCTGATCTGCTTACAAAGAAGTAGTGAAGAAATTACAGATGTTTTATATACATAGTTGACTTTACTTGATATTTTCGTAACGAGGTTTGATGATAACTATTTTACATCGGATTTTCTCTTATAAATTTAAAAAATACACTTTTTCTCGTTCGGAAGACCGTAGTAATAAATTCAGGTTGTATTGGTAAATACATTTTTATTACTTTTTAGTACCGATCGGTTAAGTAAACTCTGAATTAAAGTAAGCTCTCTTTTGAAATTTATGTACAAAATAAAATATACATTTTAACTTTACATTTATTATACGAGATATTCTAATACATTTAACAATGATATTAAAACGTAATTCAATAATTGTATTTAATATTTTACTTAATAAATTTTATAGGATTTTGATCAGCGATTGATGTTAGATTACTGAAAAATTCTCTTTCGTTATGACACTGTGCGTAATAATACGTAACTTTTCGAGTCCATAATATTCTGAAGCATATAAGAGACCCTTTATCTGATTAGAAAGTTTAAAATGAATTTAGTCCGTATATGCAGTGAAAAATAACTTGATACATATAAGGTATTTCATTGTCATATCAATGCACTACGTACAAAAATTAAAATTAAAATTCATATTCAAATTCAAATTCAAACAGTACGAAAAATAAAAATTTTATAGCATAGAGAACACTTAGTAATTAATCCTATAGTTTATTCATTTTTTAATTATAAACTGTTTATCAATGTATTAACAATATGTCTATAAAATATATCTTCTGTGTATAATGTATTAATAAAAAGAATGAATGTAAAAATGCGTAAAGCCTACGCAATTCATAAAAACAGATTTAAAGATATATAATATTTGGTAATGAGAAAGAAAAGCAGAAAAATTTTCTGAAGTTAGGACATCGGTGCTAAATTTCGATGTCGGTATATTCATGCAACACTTAATTCAGCATGAAAAAGTTAGGTACCGCAATTACCCAACTCCAAATTTCAGTTAATCCTGGCTAATGTGTCACGGTGGTTTGCGCTAGATTCCTTTATTCACACAATTTTAAATTACTAAAATCTCATCCCCTAATTTCTTTTTTACCCAGGTTTCAGAACTTTCCAATTAGGTAATACACGGCCTGTTAATCATTTTTTTCTATAATACGTATATATTTTCACTTCAGCGTCTATAATATTAGTATTTTTGTGAAAAAAGCTTGCGCTCTAAACGATGTTCTTATTTAAGGAAATTAATCGATTAACTTCAGTGTTTTATAGTAAAACGAAAATTTGTTAGTGCTAGGAAAGGTGTTGATGTGTACGAGAACGTATATCGTGGAAACTGAAAAAGAAAGTAAAAACGTAATATTGTACATAAAAATATTATAAAATAAAAAAATAATGCTCGATAAGCATATCGTTGATTTACTTTAAGAAAAATCGAGTAAATCTCTTTTTAAATTATGTAATTATATTATAAAATGTTAAGTTTACCGGGCATGGCCTTATAAGTGTATAAAAACCGAAAAGTGACATAACCAAGTGTCCGGTAACTCTAAAAAAAAAAATTCAAAAAATTCCGGACATCCCTCCGCGTCATATAACGATGACAGTCCCCCCGGAGCCGCGAAGGTGGTGGTGGTAATTCTCCCTCCCTGGGAATAGAGTAAGAGTCCCTTCCTCGTGTTCGGGGCCCGACTGGGGATACAGCCCCCTCTCGTAGAAAGGCGAGAGTGCCGGGACGGATACGCGGGCCAAGACCGCGAGCAGGAGTAAGTCTAAGCAACCAGTCACCTTTCTCTCCTCGAGTCGAGAGCGCGGCGCAGCTCCAGCGTGACACCGAGCGACTCTCCTCGCACTCAACCTGCGCGAGAGAGTAATTGGGCCCCTGACCAAAGTTCTGGGTTGCCCCGATCGCTCATCCCTTGTACCGCGGTATAACACCCCTTCCTCCCCTCAATCACTCTAGCTCACTCTCTTTCCTTCCCTCATTTTGATACAGGATTATTTACCCCTCTCCCCCGTAATATCCATTTGGTTTTTAGTGATATACCTATTGGATTGATAGTGACGTTGTATCCGTGAGAGTTGTCAATATTTTGAAAAACAAACGGTTAAGTGCCACGTTTGATGGAATAGGCAGAGGTGCCAGTATACCGGGAGAAGGAACGAGGCTCACCGTAGTCTTCGGTATTACGGAGGCGTTCAGTAATCTTCGATTAGTTCACTCTCCGTTGCGAAACCTAACGTCAGGTAGAAGTTGCAACGATGCTACTCCTTACCACCGTACTCCTTGTCCTGGCCGTCTTCTCGAGGACAGGTACGTTTTCATTATTCTTATTGTATATATATATATATATTCTTCTAACGCTTATCTCACTCTACGATTGATTAAGGGGTGACCCATTCCTCTTGACTTTATCTAAAGAACCGCTACACCAAACGTTACTGTACAAATTACCTTCCAATTCACTTCGGATATACACTGATTTATACGTAGACCAATATTGTTCAATATTTCATTCTCTTTTTCTATCTTTCATTAATTAAAAATTACAAACTATTTACACACTGGTGAATCATTATTCAATTTGACAAACTTTAAGTTCTAATTGTTCACTTTCCCATGATTTGCAATGCAATAATTATTTCAAATTTTTACGTTTAATACCTTCTACAAAATTTATTACATTTTTCTTGTTAAACCAGGGTGTTACGTAACCTCACCGTTAGACGGTGTACATTACATACACGTATATATCTATATATAAAACCATCTGATTCTGTTATTTGAAATTTATATCCATTTGCTAAATTAGGCAAAAAGTGTTGATCAGATACACGGGTCCACGACGATGTGCGATTATATATTATTGCATAAGGTTAAGAACCTCTACCGTTCCCCATTATTGCAGTGAAAAATAACTTGATACATATAAGGTATTTCATTGTCATATCAATGCACTACGTACAAAAATTAAAATTAAAATTCATATTCAAATTCAAATTCAAACAGTACGAAAAATAAAAATTTTATAGCATAGAGAACACTTAGTAATTAATCCTATAGTTTATTCATTTTTTAATTATAAACTGTTTATCAATGTATTAACAATATGTCTATAAAATATATCTTCTGTGTATAATGTATTAATAAAAAGAATGAATGTAAAAATGCGTAAAGCCTACGCAATCATAAAAACAGATTTAAAGATATATAATATTTGGTAATGAGAAAGAAAGCAGAAAAATTTTCTGAAGTTAGGACATCGGTGCTAAATTTCGATGTCGGTATATTCATGCAACACTTAATTCAGCATGAAAAAGTTAGGTACCGCAATTACCCAACTCCAAATTTCAGTTAATCCTGGCTAATGTGTCACGGTGGTTTGCGCTAGATTCCTTTATTCACACAATTTTAAATTACTAAAATCTCATCCCCTAATTTCTTTTTTACCCAGGTTTCAGAACTTTCCAATTAGGTAATACACGGCCTGTTAATCATTTTTTTCTATAATACGTATATATTTTCACTTCAGCGTCTATAATATTAGTATTTTTGTGAAAAAAGCTTGCGCTCTAAACGATGTTCTTATTTAAGGAAATTAATCGATTAACTTCAGTGTTTTATAGTAAAACGAAAATTTGTTAGTGCTAGGAAAGGTGTTGATGTGTACGAGAACGTATATCGTGGAAACTGAAAAAGAAAGTAAAAACGTAATATTGTACATAAAAATATTATAAAATAAAAAATAATGCTCGATAAGCATATCGTTGATTTACTTTAAGAAAAATCGAGTAAATCTCTTTTTAAATTATGTAATTATATTATAAAATGTTAAGTTTACCGGGCATGGCCTTATAAGTGTATAAAAACCGAAAAGTGACATAACCAAGTGTCCGGTAACTCTAAAAAAAAAATTCAAAAATTCCGGACATCCCTCCGCGTCATATAACGATGACAGTCCCCCCGGAGCCGCGAAGGTGGTGGTGGTAATTCTCCCTCCCTGGGAATAGAGTAAGAGTCCCTTCCTCGTGTTCGGGGCCCGACTGGGGATACAGCCCCCTCTCGTAGAAAGGCGAGAGTGCCGGGACGGATACGCGGGCCAAGACCGCGAGCAGGAGTAAGTCTAAGCAACCAGTCACCTTTCTCTCCTCGAGTCGAGAGCGCGGCGCAGCTCCAGCGTGACACCGAGCGACTCTCCTCGCACTCAACCTGCGCGAGAGAGTAATTGGGCCCCTGACCAAAGTTCTGGGTTGCCCCGATCGCTCATCCCTTGTACCGCGGTATAACACCCCTTCCTCCCCTCAATCACTCTAGCTCACTCTCTTTCCTTCCCTCATTTTGATACAGGATTATTTACCCCTCTCCCCCGTAATATCCATTTGGTTTTTTAGTGATATACCTATTGGATTGATAGTGACGTTGTATCCGTGAGAGTTGTCAATATTTTGAAAAACAAACGGTTAAGTGCCACGTTTGATGGAATAGGCAGAGGTGCCAGTATACCGGGAGAAGGAACGAGGCTCACCGTAGTCTTCGGTATTACGGAGGCGTTCAGTAATCTTCGATTAGTTCACTCTCCGTTGCGAAACCTAACGTCAGGTAGAAGTTGCAACGATGCTACTCCTTACCACCGTACTCCTTGTCCTGGCCGTCTTCTCGAGGACAGGTACGTTTTCATTATTCTTATTGTATATATATATATATATTCTTCTAACGCTTATCTCACTCTACGATTGATTAAGGGGTGACCCATTCCTCTTGACTTTATCTAAAGAACCGCTACACCAAACGTTACTGTACAAATTACCTTCCAATTCACTTCGGATATACACTGATTTATACGTAGACCAATATTGTTCAATATTTCATTCTCTTTTTCTATCTTTCATTAATTAAAAATTACAAACTATTTACACACTGGTGAATCATTATTCAAATTTGACAAACTTTAAGTTCTAATTGTTCACTTTCCCATGATTTGCAATGCAATAATTATTTCAAATTTTTACGTTTAATACCTTCTACAAAATTTATTACATTTTTCTTGTTAAACCAGGGTGTTACGTAACCTCACCGTTAGACGGTGTACATTACATACACGTATATATCTATATATAAAACCATCTGATTCTGTTATTTGAAATTTTATATCCATTTGCTAAATTAGGCAAAAAGTGTTGATCAGATACACGGGTCCACGACGATGTGCGATTATATATTATTGCATAAGGTTAAGAACCTCTACCGTTCCCTCCTACATATATTTCACTTGGAGCATTTAATTTTTTTTTATTTCTTTTTTTTACATGCACATTCGATTGTTATTACAGATAGGTGTTCCTAAAATTTCACAAAGAGATTAAAACATTTATAAAGTTGTTATAGCAACTCAAAATTTTAGTCAAATAAAATTAACAAAAAAATATTTTTTGTCTAATTTTCGATTTATAAAATAATAATTTATAATTAATATACGTGGGTATCAAATGCCACTTGTATATAAAATATATGTATTATTTCTTATTCAATTTTACATATATATATCGAAGAGAAAAAATATCCATCGTGAAAACTTAGAATTAGGTATGTTTTACTCAAACTATATACATAGAAGAAAAGTAATTTTGCTTCACGACGCATAAACAATTATACGCATAGATATACGCATGTATACGTCTCTCACTCTCTTTCTCTCTCGTAGAGTACAATAAAATGTCGAAATCCAATTTGTTAAATCGAGCATAGTGCGAAAGAGAGAGAGAAGGAGAGAGGGGGGGGAGAGAGTTGCTTTCGGCGCGTCATAATTTTCCCAGCTCGCAAAATGAAATTCAATTCATTAAATTTTACGCGAATTTCCCATAGGTACATAATACGAGTGTCACAATATATGCGACGTTTTAAGAGGATACGTGTACGTGCCCGTTTAATTAATATAGATGTATAAATAAGTATGCTCAATTATATATCAAAACGAAAGAGCGTAACAATTATATCGCGATTATTACAAATTGACCAGAGTTCGTTAACCTTAACGCAGTTACTTAATTTACAAGAAAACTCGGATTAAAGCGGTCTCTCTATACGTATTAGAGAGTAGAAACGTTGATATAGGTATATATAGGTATATATATATATTAATCCAACCGAAAAAGCTATATAGAATATGTGTGTGTGTGTGTGTATGTAGGAGCACAGGTGCGCAAACGCTCAAAGCGATCCATTAAATCGGGAGGAAAAATCGAGCTCGATTCGGACTCCCCCGGCGAAACGCCGATTTTACGCAACCACTTGCTCTCGTTATGTATGTATATATATATATATACAACTCGATACAGCTTGCGTTGCCGCGAAAATCTAGTTCGCGAGCACGGGTCCGAAAATGCCCCTAGGGGTAGGATTATATGGCCCGCGGGGGTTGTAAAATTCCATGGGTTAGTTGCTTGTTGCGCTCGATTCGCGACAAAGAGATATGGATAAATTCGTTGACTATATATATTTATATACAGTGTATGTACAGAGATGGTGATCCTTCTTTTCTTTCGCTTTATCGGACGACTTTACGTGACTTGAATTAATATTTACCTGAAATATACGTTGCGTTACTTTTAAACATTGTTTTATTAATCGTTCATTTTTATTTTTAAAGAAATTTCAAGTTTTGTAATATTTTTTTTTTTTTCGTTAATCTTACCGCTTTGAGAACATTGCGTAACGTGTGAAATGTATATTTGATGTAATTTATGCGTAATTATTAAATAAGTGTTATACAATTACTGAAGTAAGTAATCTCCTTAAATAATTAATAATGCGAACTTAAAGAGAAATAGGTGAACATTCTTTTTAACAAGATATATAAGATGCGAGATGGTTCGATCCGTGGATTAAATATTATTTAAATTTTATTAAAAATTTTATTTTAAATTTATTTTTGTAAATCGTAAGTTACCGTAAATGTATCATTACTATTTCGATGTAACCCTATGCAAATTAAGGTAATTACAACAATTTGAAAATGAAATAATAAGATAATAATGTACAGGAAAAAAAGGTTAAAAATTTTCGTAAACACATAAGTATTTCCTTAATTAACGATCGCATTATGTCTAAAATAAGTAAAATTAGATAAGTAAAATTGTCACTCGACCGAGTGATTATATTCTTATTATCCGATCGTTATTAATATTGTTACACCTCTTAAATAAATATCAGACCGGTAAAAGTTAAAAATTAGATGAACGTTCCCTTTCACTCCTGGGAAAATTAATGCAACAGCTAAAAATCACGGAATATAATCCGTTTGAAAATTTAGCCTATGGGTTTAATGCACTTCCGCGTGTCAAAAGTTATTCGGTACGTGTATAGTGTATACACACATATACACAAAAGTGCACAAAACACAATCCAAGTGTGCCGAGGTCTCGGGTTTTCTATCACCCTCGAGGCGTTTTTTCTTTTTTATTCGTGCAATCGGGGTCCTGATTTTCGCAATCGCAACGCGAAAGATATAGAAAGAATCGCGTCCGCGGGCGACTTGGGCGCGCGGCACGTGAACGACGTCGATCAAGAAAACGCGGGCGCCGATTAGACGGTTAGATTACATTGATTTCGTATACACAGTTGAGCGGGATGTGCGCGCACACCACCGATATAGATTTCTTAATATGCTAATTCACCGAGTCTTCCGACCGAACGGTATGATCATCACTTACTCGTCTTTCCTATAAACACATTTATATATCCAAAGAAAATACATTTTTTTTGTATTCATAGCTTTTTTTCAGATTCATTCGAGATATACATACATTCGACTTTTGCGCGCTTCCATTCACGTGTTTTATGCTTTTCCTCTTAGACGTTACTACTTAATTGCACTTTTTTTTATTATTCGTGTGTATGTATGTATATACACGCGTGTAATTAATATTAGCTAATAGAGAAATGAAAGGAAGTAAGACATTTAGGTAAACGCCGATTGAATATATTCTTACTTGTTTACTCATGTTCTATTTCTTACTTATAGAAGAGGATTTCTTGCAATTAAGAAATTAAAGAACATTGAATTATGGATTCGTATTTCGTGTATGCACATTTCACAATGTAACGTACGTCAAAAAAAGTAATTATTGTTAATCATCATTGTATGTATATATATATATATATTATATTATGATTTTCTTGTTTATGAAGAGAGGAAAATTTGTTGAAATAACTCAATTGAACGTGAACCCTCGTACTCGACGATGAAGCGGTATTTGTATATACACAAAGGGAAACGTAATTTTCTTACATTTCCGTCTACAACGGTTAAAAATAGTCCGGTGTAGCATAGTATATTAAAAAATAATTGCTTACCATTTTAAACTTCACAGAGACAGGAATGTTTTATACCTATGCAAGATATTTGCTTTTATTTTTCTAATATAAATATGTATGTCACACTTGCCCGGATTTATTTAGTTCTTATGATAAAATTACAAAAAGTGTGAATATATATATATATCGCGTATGAATTGGCATTACGTAATATAAACTTTTTACCGCCTCCGAGTTATTTCGAACGTTTCGTAAAATTACGTTTCAATTTTTTACTTGTATGATAATATAGGTATATACATAATACGGTGTATGGAATATAGTTTATTAAATATAGAAAATACATAATTTATATACAAGTAGAATATTGTAATTAACAAAATAATATTCGGAATTCCTCTTGCATTACGAAAGAATTTTCAGTTATAAAAAAATTATTGTTTAAAAATCTACCTGTCATCGTTTCCTTTTTAACAGATTTTTAACAGTTTCCTGGTTACCGTTCTTAAAATATATACGTTCCATAATCAATTACGTAAATGTATACACACACACACACACACACACACACACACACATTCACGTAGAAATAGGTAACGTTTTCTGTAAACGTGATAATCGTTGAATTCCTTATAAACGGTTAACTTTACAATGAAATTTTGAATAATAATTGTAATACAAAACGCGTCGACTGTAATAATGTATTGATTTACAAGATAAATTATAAATATCGATAAAAATATAACCGCGCATATATAGTAACTCCATAGGTTCGAAACTAATTAAACAAGAGTATAGAGCTCTATAAATCGTCGAAGAACTCAGCAGACACATCTCTCATCTAAACGATCGCGTAAACCAGCATTCCATCGAGCGAACTAGAATATACGTATGGTATATAGAAATCGTCGAGAGTCAAGGGTTGTTGTCACCAACGCAATTAGCATACATATTTTTCGCTCCCAGAATGAACCTGAACGTAGTTCAGGCTCACCGAATACCGTTCCCCGAGAGAGCCCCTCTGCAGTTAAAATCGGTTTTACTATGAGCCTCTCGACCGTTTGCTGTCGCAATTATTCCTGCGTCCCATTTATATACATACTCGAGCTGGTATTCTCGCAGCAGTATAGATACCCAGCACTATCTCGTATATCGATGTGTATACGCACACACATACGCGAGAAGCCGGACGGTTGTCACAATACCACCTGGGACACTGCCTCTTATTGTCAAAGGTTTAGCTTTCGTTTTATCAAAACCTATACCTATTCACCAACAAAAATCGAATTTTATCGTTGCCCAACGGGTTTCACTAATTGGAGCTTTTAATAAGGAAAAGTTTACTAGTGTTTTAATCTATTAACCTATACTATGGATTATCATTCACCGAATTTACTTTGTTATAACGTTTCCGACCAATTGTTGGAAAAATTATTGTGTAATTAAAGAATTATTACGTTTTATATATATATATATATATATATATATATTTACGGGCAGAGTATAGACAAGGTCCGTATCGTTGACTATGGAGAAAGTGTATCGATAATTGATTTTTCAATCGTTGCTTAAACAACATAACGACGCTGTTACGCACAATTGTTACCCGAGGATTTACAGAGGAGGGTGTAGCTCTTTAATGCTATTAGTTTCAGTTCGACGTGCTCGGCAGTTCGTTAGAGACACAGTTTCTGTTTCGTCTATTTCTATCATTAAATATATATTATCTTTTCTTTTTTATTGAATTTATGCAATACCCTAGTTATCAAAATAACGTTCAATCTACCACAAACAAATATTTTCACTCGGTTAAGAAATTCTATTTTTTTTTTTAATGCTTCGTTAATTATTGATTTCATTGCATTACAAATTCTTTAAATCGACGGGTATACAGAGGTGTCGTTTGAAATAAGCTATAAAATGATATTTGATGACCGGTATATGTAATACGTTTGGATATTAAAAAAAGAAACGTTGAGATAATTATTTACTGGTTTTAGACGTGTATCTTATTACGTCACAATCAAATATTTATTTAGAGGTAACGATCGTTATTTTGTACATTTATGTAAAGTAGAACGGCAATGAAAATGAGAAACATCCTCACATTCACGATTTCTAGGCAATTATTTAAGAGTCTGTGTGTCCGAAGCATCGAAATATATTAATTATGTCTTTTTGAAAGCCTAACAAGTCGAGTTCAAGGTGTAGACCATTTAGTCATTTATTTCAACACTTGGATGTATATGCCTCGATAAAATTTCAAGGTTCCAGTGCAATAATTCATCGATAAGCTGTTGCAACCCTTTTTAATAAAGAGCAATGCTGCGAAGTAACGTTAATAAATTTATAAATTTGTAATCAGCACCTAAATATAATAATAACATTTCTTTGACTAATTGAACTTATTACGCAATCTCTAAATAAACGTTTTTACAAACTATTAAAATTTAGTTTTATTATCGAAACCAAAAAATTATAACTTTCTGAAAATACATTAATTTATACTTTCCTACTTTCTTCAATGAAAGTTACATACCAGCAAAAAGTCTGATCTAATAAAATTAAATAATCGGTCGTTTCTTACACGCTTCGCGTTTTCACGTAAAGTGATAAATCTATCAATTCATTCATCTTTCGCGGTGATTGTTAAACCGGATTATCGGTTATGTACGGAATAACGATAAAATTTATATACCGAAAAAAGTATCGGCTGTCGGACAAAAATTTGCCCTTCGATCGAGCGTTTTTCTTGCAAACTCCAGTGAAATGATCGAACGAGCTCGAAGGAAACAAGCAATTCGCACACTCATTAAACAAATCCGTCGAATAACTTTGTTTCTTACGGGGTTCTATATATTTATGTACAAAGAATAATGATAAAATCACTTATTCATTGGGTTTAATCCGTCGCATCCGTAATAATCGGTCATTACGGCGGCTCGTTATTTAAATCGTGGGCGAGCGTCCGCGCAAATTTAACTCCGTTCTCTCGCGAAAATAAAGAGAGAGAGAGAGAGAGAGAGAGAGAGAGAGAGAGAGAGAGAGAGAGAGAGAGTGAGAGAGCTCATTGTGCATCCAAGGCTAAAGCGCTCGGCTCGAACGCCCTCGATCCGCGAGCTGCACCTTTCCTAATGCGCGTACTTGGACTGCCTGCCTCCTCTCCCTTACCCCTCTCGCTGTGGCATGTGTGTTTTGGTTGGAAAATTGCCCGAGAGAATGCGGTCGATGAGATTTATCCTTCGTTCGACAGGGAGGATGATTTCTAATTTCATTACAAATTTCCATTTTTTTTTATAATTATTCACCACCATTCGTGCACGGCGTAGACTTACTTTTTCTACACGGAGAGAAATTTTGTATTAACAAATTACAAAATATTTTGTAAAAATTACTATAGTTTCTAGTAAATAAATCACAGACTGACAAAATAAGAAAAATTACTACAGTTTATATTAAAATTTAGAAAAGATATAGTAAATATTACAAGAATTATAGTACATTTTATTATAATCTATAGTAATTTTTACTGGAAACTATGTCATTTTCCTAATGTATTAGTCTGTCATTCATTTACTAGACACTATTGTCATTTTTAATCTAAACTTTGAGTTTTAAATTAACGGGTTACTTTTAAAATTAATTAAAAATTTTGTAATATTGTTAATAATATTAGAAATATAAATAACTTTCCGGTTCTCTAACTTAATAATCATACTGAGAAATAAGTTGTAAAAATTACAATGCAAAAATTTATTCTAGTGTAGAATAAAACTATTACTAGAAATCTATTAATTTTTACCACATTCTGGTAATATTTACTACAAGTTCAGTGAAATTTATTACACACTATATGGTAAATTTTTGGATTGTGTCAGTTTGTCCCTGCATTAATAGACAGCATTCTAATTATTACTATAAATTTTTTTCTCAGTGTAAACTCGTTGTTGCCTATATATGTATCGAAAATTAATATTTTTCCGTTGAATTTGTAATAAATAACTAATGATTTAACGATAATTTTTATAAATAGCTACTTTTCTGTAGATAAACAGTCACAAATGTAAAACGTTTTATAAAAAAAATATACATATATAGTTTACTTTTAGTTTTTACGAAGATTCATATCTCGAAATTTTACGGAAGCAATTGACATGTCTTACTCATTTTTATAGATTTTTTTGCTACTTTTGTATATTATACCTTTTATAATAAACATCGATAATTTTCTAGACATTGTTGCACTACAGCTTTAAAATCCTATAGAAACCTAATACGTGCCTCGATTACTATAATTTTCGTGATAAATATCATTAAAAAATTTTTTTTCACATATACATTAAAACGTTTTCTTAGGAACTTGGGAGAACTGAGTATAACAACCTAAATACTGTAGGTTCAAACAAAAAACAAGAAAAATAGAAAGAAAAAGAATAAGAAAAGTAAAGTAGACAATCAGGTATTATTAAAATTTTACTTGAATTACGTAAGATTCCACTGATTACTCATTTCTCACAAAGAGAAATATAGTAACTCCACCGTAAAAATACCGATCGAACAATTAAACATACCTTCGACGACATAATTATCAAAGAGCATCATTAGTCACTAATTACTCTTGAACTGAAATACAATAACCGCTATATATTTATCTGAATAAAAAAAATCGATGTCACACGTATATATACGTATAAATTCCAAGGTTCCTCGATAAACGTATCGTCTTCTCGGGATGCAAACGACCAGCGTATTTATTGCAAGATGGAAATTTATAGATATATGCGCGTCGTGCAATGGACCAGATGTTTTCATATATATATATACAAAGCTGGTGAAATAATTAGCGTCGTTCGGATCACTCATTAAAGCAGAAACAACAATGCGCCGAGTCCTTTAATGCAAACACCTTCGCTCGGCATTCCCTGGTTGATGTATATGTAAACGCGCGTTATATACGGGGCAGTTTGCATGGTTAAGCCGCTAGCGGTGGATTATTTTCGTCGCCTTGGAATTATAAAGCGACGGTCTAACGACGGCATAGTTCAAATAGCTCGAGTCAATTAAAAAATGCGCGCGCGTTATAGTTTCGTTCGTTCGAGCCGTATTGCCCGACCCGTAACACAAAAAAAAAAATAGTAAACGGCTCTGTATTTACAATACGGAGAGCGAATGCGAAACATTGCGCTCTTACGATCGAGAATTACACTCTTACTCCCTTAATGACTTGGGATATCTTAATTATTGATTTTTATTAAGTAATTGCCCCGGGTTATTACTTCGGGTCACTTTTCACGTTCAATTTGGTGCTGGTGTCGTAAATAATAACTTTTTCCTTTTCAACCTTCTACGCCTTTTTTATTTTTTAATTCTCCGCGAGTTTACGCGGAACTTAAAATCTGTACACCCGCGTAACTATACGTTGATTTACAATATTTTTTTTTCTGATGCGTTTCAATATTATTTTTCAAACAAAATTTATGCATACATTTATCTACAGGGGATTTTACTATCGTTTCGATAATTTTTTATAATCCATTCATATCAACTTCGCGTTACGGTGTACAGAAAGAACATTCATGTTTATTGTTATACGATGATAAAAAATGTATTTGTTAAAACTAAACTTTTTCTTCAAGAGATTTCCTTAATATCTTTTATTGGAATTCGTCTTAAAGTTTTGCATACAATTACTGCTGTGTTTGCAAAATTCACGGGTGTGGTTTTTTTCGACTATTCATCCTTTCTTATCGTTCGCTTCACTTCACTTTAAATACAATGAAAATATTTTTGTAAGCTTATGTACTTTCTATAAATAAATCTCGGTGGTATTTTTAAAAACAGAAATATAAGGTATAGTTAAAACTAGTAAGTATATCTTGTATTTTTCAGTAATTTTTTCATATTTAATAGCCTGTAGAAAAAGAGTTTGATAAGGACAGTTCCATTCGTAGTGTACAATCTGACATAGTCGCTGCGGAATTTTTATATTCTTATACGGCATTGTAATAAGTATACTAATTAATCTTATATTAAGAATTCAGCATGTGCGCCGTGTCATAATCAGAAAACCGAAGAAACTCACCTATACGTTTAAAACTTGAGTTAAATGCGATAGTCGACTAAAAAGTTTGACTATTACGCGTACCTGTCTATATAGTTACACGGGTATTACATTAGGTTTTAATAAATATCTACGCGTAAAAAAATATTTGTTGTAATTCGTAATATTTTGTACAGGATTACTCCGTAAATTACACAGGTACGAGACAATACAATTACGACAATGCATACTAAAGAATACGAGCAGCACGAGTATGCTAACAAGATTTGCATATTGAAACTTGAGCCGAGGCTAAAAGTTTAACAAGCAACTCTCGGAGTCATAATAGGAAACCACACCGAAACTTATAACTTCTAGGATACTTAAATCATTTTTACTTTTGTTTCCAAATGTTTAAAAATAGCCATACATGACAGGAAAGCGATCAATCGACTAGAGTATAAGACGAGCCTCTCCAAGAATGTTGTGCGCAAGGGTGCCGTTCATCTTGCACCTCTATACGCCTCCTCCTTATATACCTATAGCTCCTTCTACCTCGAGCTTTAAACGTATATACGTATGTATATATGTATGTATGTGCACTAAGCTCGGTGTTTTAAAAAAATGTGTGTATATTCTGAAGAGGCGCGCAATTACGGTTGAGTATACCATGCGATCTTTTATACCTGTATTATATTCTATTACCTCGTCGTTTCGCGACGCCGACGCGCTTCGCCAACCCCCTTTTACGCTGTTTACTTTTTCGTAGCGTAACCGGTCCTCCCCACGGAATTTACGGCGACGCCGTGCTTTTACTGCCGGATATTCGGTATTTTTCGGTCACTCGAAACCTACGAGGATGTTTTAGTACCCGAGCGCCTTTCCATCCAATTTATCTCAAGGGTTGAGAATTTTTATTTACTTTTTTTTTAAACAACCATCTCGATTGTATATTACAATATTGGTATATATACGGATACGGACTTAGGAATTTAGATGCGTATGTCGATCTTCTATGTTTCGACGAACGATGCAATTTATTATCAATTAAAGATACTGATCCCAAAGGTATATTTTCATTGAAGGGTGCGCGAATAGATACGCTTGAGTTATGCGCGTAGATAAATATGTTTTAAGGGACTCGGTAAGGTTTATACCATCGAGGAGTTACTCTAACATTTCTCCAACGTTTCTGTGTATCCTGCACTCGAACGACCGTTCGTTACTTTATTTTTTCACTCTCAAACTTGTTGCCCACTTTTGAGCTTTCCTCGTCTACTCGCAAATGAGCTTCGCTGTATATCGTTATTATTATTTTCTTAACGGGTTCCTATATTTCTTGGCATTACCAGCCATAGTTCGAAACTTTAATTTATATCTATCCACTACTCGAGAAGGTTTCGTTTACTTTACGGATGTACCCTGGATACTTCGCGTGTCTATCTTATTTTACTTGTGTGCTCAATATTTTGAAAATTTACGTCGATTACGAAATTATAATATGATATTTCGTAACGATCTGTGATGCTAAAATTTTATTAATAAACCATTTCACTTCTAATCTGTATAACTAAATTAATTAATATTTTCATCGGTCTTACAGTCAATTATATGGGCAATCAGATTGCCCCTACTTATAATCACCCCCGAAGAATCTATAAAAATAAAAATAAAAAATATAAAATATAAAAAATAATAACACTAACTAAACATAAAAACAAATTATTAATAAAGCAATCTGACTGCCCCCCTGCACCAAAAATCTACTAACCCCAAATATGATATCTGATTGCCCATATAATTGACTGTAAGACCGATGAAAATATTAATTAATTTAGTTATACTACAGTCGACATAAGTAATATTTTATTAATCTAATCTGTATAGTAATGGAAGAATTAGTTATAAAAATGTGCATGAAATTCTAATCATCGTTGTCATAGCATAATTAATATATAATCAATAACAGACCAATGGAAATTCTAACGTTTATCTTATTTGATAATTTTTATCTAAATTGGTAATAAAAATTTAGAATCGGATTGAAATTTTCATCCAAAGTATTTAGATACTTTTTAATATAAATTTAGTCTTCTTGTATTACAAAAATACATCCAAGTGACAAATGTCTAAACGAAGAACATACTCAAAATTTCGTAACGTAATCAAGTAATTTCTATCGCACAAATTCATTCCTCAACCCCGTTATTAAAAATGTTTTTTTTTTTAATTTTTACCCTCGCGCAGCTAAATTTCTCTAACGACATTTCAGAGGAATAATAATACCATTTCATTCCTAATTTCTCATCGTTCCCTCGCATATAACATTATCGTAAAGCGCCACTTTGCAGAAATCAACAAATTTTTGTGTTCACCATCCTCAAATGCGAATTTCGCAATTACGTCTGTGACTCAATCGAAATTAACGGATTCGAAAGTGTAAATGTAAAAACGCGAAAAAGAAAAAAAATATAAACATTGTAGAAAGAGTAGACGATGCGAGTGTGAAGGTGGCATAGATCAGGAGGATGTATCTTCTTCTTATTTTCCTTTGCCGCTGCAGGATGATGACACAGTAATGACATAATGCCTGCACCGTGTCGCGATGGATGTAATAAAGTACACCCGTGAGGAGAGATGCGCCTTGTTTGTAAATATGCGCGGGAGTGCGCGGGGTATTAAATGCGGAATCGCTGCAACCTATATATATATATATATATATAGTGATCGCAAAGGTGAGGGAAATACTATTATTAAGTATTGAATTTTGATTCATATCTTCAGTGCATTGAATTTTAGATTCATTTTTCAATTACTCTTCGATGGATTAATTGCGATTACGGCGTATATGAAACCGTGCATATATTCACGAACACTTTATCGATTAATCGTTTTCTCTTATTTATTGGGAATCTTCTTCATTGTTCTCCGTTTTTAGTAATGCATTTGTTTTGTAACGTATTAAAAAAAAGCGAGGAGCGAAAAAAGAGGCTGATGACGGGATTTGAACAATCTCGTATATACCATCGAGCAAACGCTCGATATGTTATGCACCGCTTAGATTAATCAATGCTCACTCTATCCTTCTTGTACTTCCTAAATCACAAGGCGATGACCGTGACAATTTAATAAAAACGTTTAATAATTCAAAATTAAATCGCATATCTTGCCTGAAGACAGTTATGTCATTTAATTGAAAATCTAATTACAAAATTGTATAGAATTTATTTAAACGTACTTATTTGTATTCTAAAATCTAAGAATATAATAATTATTAAAAGCTATAAAATATAAATAAAATGGATTTAGGTAAAAATAGTAATTAATATGTGTATATTGACGTTTAATCACCATAAATATTTTTTAATATACTTTGAATATAACTATTTTTGTCACGTTTACGACTTGTATACTTTAATTTCCAAAGGTACGAAGTAATAAACAATTTAAATACATTTCTAAAATGTTTTATATCGTTACCGAATACGGTTACGGGCTTTGTAACACAACTGTAGTTTCAAAGTTATAATATAATATATATACATGGCTTAATAGTGACACTTAACTTTTTCCAGCAAAAATGAGATTCGAAAACTGTCGAATGTAAAATTTGTGTAACACCGTGAATTTTTTTTATTGTTACAATTTGTATATATCAAGGATTATATATATATATATCGACTTTCTTTATATAGACGTGTTATTTCAATATTAAAATACGAGAAAGCGCAGTATACGGTGCAGAGAGTATAGCCGATGCCGGACTGATACTGCCATTGTATACAAATGAAAGAAAGAAAGTGACTGGTTGATTATTCGGAAATCCGGAATTCCGCATAAAAAATACGAAATTGCGAATTAGTCGGATAGTTATATATTTAAATACGGGACACTGACGCGGTACAATGGTTTATAAATATATCGTAAACGCACCTTACACGCCGGTTTTTATCTGTATCTTGTGATATTTTTTTATTATACACTCAAATAATGCAAATTACCAGAGAGACGCGTGATGCAACCACGGGGATTTTAATTTAAATAATTATAAAACGCTATTTGTATATACGTGTAGCTACATATTTACCGTATCACTCGATACGTTTAATTTCATTATTAAGTTTCTAAAATGCTGTGATTATTATTATTATTATTATTCGAAATATCGTTACATAAATTGTTTATAATGATCGTCACAGACGTGCAGTTACAAGTTAACCTTTTTCGAAATGTTACGTATATGTATATGTTAATAACGTCGGAGGGGGGAAAAAAACGTCGAGATTATCTACATCCTACGGTAAGGGGGGAAAAAAAGAAACAGTTTCAGAGACAGTTTTCTCGTTGTTGCGTAAGCTCCAAGTTACATTTCTTTCGAAAGATTTTTTTGCGCTGGAACGCAGAGTGCACATTAACTAATTTCCGAAATGTCTCGGACTAAGAGAGAAAGATGACTTGCACCGATATAGAGTAAAAGAAACCGATTTAGAAATGGGAAAACTCAAAAGGAAATGGGAGCCTCGGTAAGTGCTCTTCTAAAAAAAAAAAAAAAAAATGTACCGTAAGAAATATAAAAAATATTAAGTTCCAAAAAAAGATGACTGCCACGATCACGAACGATATGAATTGCTCGGATTTCTTGTTAGCAATCGACTCGAGAGTATATATAAGTAGGAGTCGAGTGATTACGTAGGTGGTACTGCTGTACAATTTAAGAGCTTCTCTCTCTATGAAATGTTCCGATTTCATTATATTGTTTGATCAGTGTGATAGTTAACTGTGATTGTTTGCACTTTCACGTACGTCTGACGCGTTGATCAGTGAATCTCAATGGTAACCAGTATATGCACAAATTAAGAGAGTAGTTTAATTTATTTTATAAACAATAATTGCTGTAAAATATATAGATGCTATTTTATATATTGAGTAAAATTAACGGAAAGAAGGATAGGCAATTGATTAATATAGTTGAACTGAACTGATTAGCCACTGATTAACTCATTAGTATTATGTATATAGTGTTAATTTAATCGCGTTACAAGATATTTAAAAGTTTCTTGCACAAACATTTTGTTCGTTAAAGAGACACATATATAAATTATGTAATAAAGCAAAAAAAAAAATGTGCATGTTTAATCGTGTTTCTGTAATTACCAATTATCTACGGTATCTTATTAGCAATTACAGAAAGTATTGATAAAATCTCGTGATTTTTATTTTTAATGAGAAAATAATTGATAGAAAAACTCATTACCCTTGTATCCTGCAAACCGTAAAGAATAATTTTAAAATATTGACGTCTTAAAATATTTTAAAATTCACTCTTATTTACCGGTATTCGAAACACTTTAATTCCAATGTCACAATAACGTCTTTTATAATTAAACTGAAAAATTAAACTAAAAAATAAGTAGTGTTATACAATTTACATTACACTAAAAACACCTATTATTAGAAACAATTCAAATTTATAAAAAAAAAACAGAAAACGCAGTAAAAAAGAGCGAATTCGTGGTTGCAATATTATTTGAGTATACGTTTATAAACTTATTACTTCAAATCAAATTGATAGATCGTTTTAGAATATTATTGAAAATTGAATTACTATATATATATATACTGTTTATACTATGTAATTTAACCATTATATTGCGTACCTATTGAAAAAAAAATTGTCTGTTATTGAAGAGAGGCATATTAAAATTAGTATAACGAATTTGAGGAAGAAAAGGTTAGCAAACACTATGCATCCAACACTAATACTGACAATCTTCAATTAACTCCGCAGAAGGCTAAAATTTGAAAAAACCTGGACATGTATATATATAAAAACAACAATAATCTGAACTCTTCCGGCATTTCCATCAAGACAGGCATCAGTCTTGTCAAAATCTCATTCCCGCGCTTACTCTAATCTCCCCTTCCACACTATATATATATATATAAATATATACATATATATATAGATGCATTTTCTCGTAGCGCCGCGTCCTGACGTAATGACGCGATCCTCGTAACTCGGGCGCATTATGCGCGCACCCATTGTCGAGTTGGCTTTCGTCGCGGCCCGCCGAGAACGCGGACAGGAACAAGTGCGTACCTATATATATACACACACAGAGTTGGGCTTTCTGTTGCAATCACATCGAGACGAGAAAGAGAGAGACCGAAAGAGCTGTTGATGTCTATACCTGCTCGCTGCTTAGGATTATAGAGAACGCCGCTGCCGCTTCCTTAATGACCTCCTCCTCCTCCTCCTTTTGTCCCGTTCTTGGAGGTTTTTCTCGGCGCGGCAACCTGGTTTCGCGAATATGTGTAACATTGGGAGAAAGTTCAAATCGATTCTACATACAAGTCACGGGATGCTTCGACGATTCTATATTTCGGATGTGTGAACACGGGTTTTTTTTCTTTCGCGTTCGTCATTATGTTTCGAAGCTACTTTTTTAGTTTGTTAAACGACAGCTACCTCTTTCTTTCTTTTCACTTTCTTGAGATGAAGATTGATCTTTTACCCGCGTGTGTAATTCTATTTATTTGTCATTTCGAATACCTTGTACATCTTTGTTATTATAATTTTAATCGATTTGTATAATGTTGCCTGACATTTTTAATATTTTAATGTGATATATTATATGTATATATATCTTCAAGGATATGTCAATGCAATCGAATGTCTTAATTTCAATTCAAGGATAATTCTATTTATAAGAAAATTTAACATACGTATTACATTTTTCTATGTAATGAAGTTATCGAATTTTCAAAATTATAAACGTATATACATATATATATAAGCTATGATAAATCGAAAATTTAATCACCCATTTGTAGCAATATATCATACGCCGATTACTTAATAATGAAGTAAAAACAAATTTTATGGCTCTTACGACGATGTCCCAACTTTAATTCAAACTTGTAATTTCTTAATCAACAATATTGAAATAAAAATTTGAATATATATAAATGCGTAATACACTATTACTTTATAAACAAAAGACTAGAAGTTAATGCTAAATAACGTAATGATTCTATCTAAATACCGCAGCACTCTAATGTCGTTTTAAAAAATATTTAGATTTTTATTCTAATATAGATATATACGTGCTATACCTATAACTGTATACGCGTATCATATATTTGTGTGTATGTTAAATAATGTTCATATTTTTTTGTAGCAGTTTCATTAAGTGAAAGGAGTTTTGTAACTCGATACTTACTTAGTCGTTCAAAAGTAAAAATACTAGGAAAAAATTTGCATAATCATGCGTCTCTTTTTTTTTTCAAAACACAACTTTCATATTCTAATAAATTTTAATTAAACACAATTATAATTAAAAAATAAAATGTCACGTTATATCTACATACATCTGTAGTGCGTACAATAAGAAATTCTAATCGCGTTTATTTAAATTATTATACCAAGTTCGCTGACAACGCAACTTCTGCAAATGGTATTACATAAAACTGTAACACACACATCTATATATACATATACATATAACTGTAATGTTTTTGTAAGTATTTCTTGTATATATGTATATATACATGCGCATTACACGATAATAGCACTTTTTTGCAAATATACGTATGAATATACCTGAAATAATTTTGAAATATAAAATTTTTTTTAGGGTATTACATAAATATACGTAATTTTAAATAACGTATATTCTTGATTTATATACTTACTGCGAGGGAGTGAAATTTTTAACTTTTTTAATGTCAAAATGGATTTGATTTATTTCTTCCACGATTAGTCGGTGAAAAATTTGCACAATTGTGTAACCAATGTTTTAGAAACTGAAAAAAAAAACGTCATAACATTTTACTTCTTGAATTCACTTATGAATTCGCTCGCGCTCGAGAGTAAAATAATAATTTAATAATAATACTATAGTTAAATAAAAAATCGCACGAACAATTCAAAATAATGCTTGTTAAAAAAGTGTGGATAAAAAAAATTGGTAAAACGTACATATAAATATAAAATATGACTACTTAAATGCCGTCTTGTAAGAGAGATAAGAGAACGTAGAAAAAACGAAAGCGCATATAATTCTGACATGAGATAAGTTGACAAAAGAAAAAAAGGACATTTCGTTGTCTAGTTGTATATACAAGATAACCGTAGGTAAAATTCGTGCAGTACGAGAATTCGCTGAGAGAGATGTAAAAGGTTATCGCTATTACGAGGCGCGCGGGTGAACGGGTACGATTACACGAGCGGCACTAAAGAAGGGTTAATTCAGCGTCGCCACCTCCTTTTATTCAAGCACCAGTCCTTTAGTCTTCTTTCTCTCGAACGAGAGGTTTTTAAGCCCGTAGGAAATTCACTAAAAGTTGCGAAACCGTTTGCATGTATATATATATTCTACTCTTCTCTCCATCTAAACTCTTGCTCAAGAGAGAACGAAGATTCTGCGTTGACGCGCGCTGTAATTTTACCGCCTCTTTATATAATGCACTTTTCTTATGCCCCCCCCCTGCTAAACATTTTTATAAATTCGCAAACTTGCGAAATTGATGAATATATACCTTTTTTTTGGTCCCGTGCACGTTTTATCACGAATCTAATGAACTTTTCGAAGGGATTTTTCATCTTGCGAAATATTATGATTTGGAAGATGATGCTCGATTATTTAGGATCTCTATATGCATATACATCTGTCTGTGTGTGCGCGCGCGCGTGTATGAGAATCTAAGAAAATATAATTATAGTTGAATAATTTATCGACTCGATTATTACCTTTTTTATTCACTTTATTTATTGGTGTATTATTTACTCCTATTTCGTCTCTGTGAAATATATATATATCGTTCATAATTTAATATCTAAAAATCAGTTTGTGGAGTAATCTTTTTTTTTTCGTCCGCAATATTTTGTAATCCCAATTAATGCTTATACTACATTTTCGGGTAACGCGCAACGAACGCACGATTAATCTTAACAGTATTCGTTCTTCTGGAAGTGGTCTTTAATTTTTCTTTTTTTTTTTGCTCTTTCGATGAAAATATATGTAACTTATAGCGAAAGTTTCTTATAAACGCTTTTTCTTAAGTAAAACGGTAGTTGGTATTCTTTCAAAATTTATTGAACTGCAATAAACGAAAATTAACTTCCGAATTGTAAAAGTATATTTTCATTTTAACGACTTAAAACTAAGCGCGACTTCTCCAACAGCAGGTGCTACCTCGTAGAATATATATACCTCATTGCAATATACATTTGTTAAAATGTTCGACGCTTTAAAATATTTATTACCGAATCTGTTAAAATATTTTTTGTTAATCATCATTATATTTGAAAAAACCATTATTAATCGTTGACGTTTACGATTACAATATTATGAATTGTGTCTCGATAAATATTGCCTTTGAAAAACGTTCCTTTATACATCGAGGTAATAGGTTGTAATTGTTAATGCAAAGGAACAAATAAATGTAATACGCTTCGTACACAATAAATATCATAATAAATTGTACAACGGATACAATTAAATAATTACAAAATTGTTTAATAAATATAATATATTTTATTATGATCCAGTGCTATATGTGATTATCAAACATTTAATTAATTGTCAAGCGCGAAGACATGATTATTGAAAAATTTCATTGTATTCGCAGTGCGAATATTGTTAAAATATTTCGAATTCATAGTATATAAACTATCCACAGAAAAACGTGTCAAGTTAAAAAAAAAAAACTCTTCTCCGGTCTAATGAAAATTACAGCCCGAGGCGGATCGCAAAAAGAAAGAAAAAAAACTTGAGTAGACACGGAATATCGCATTAAAAAAGAAACTCTGCTCGCAACAATGAAACATAATCAATAATTCGTGATTCGTATTTGCATGGAACGAGGTCTCGTATATATACACGAAAGAACAAGCCTCGGCATTCGCTAAAAGACCGTAAAAACCGAGCGAAGCGGCACCTCTGCCCTCACTGTTAGATCGCGGAGGGAACGGCGCTCACAATAAAGGAGTCATCCGCGCCTCTTTATGTACAGTTTCAAGGTAGGTCCGCTGAACTCTCGAGTCTTTTTCCCTTCGACTTCGAGAGTGGCTAATCACTGGCTACCGTCGATGCCCCATTACGTAATCGGTGACCCAAGGAAATTTTCCGCGGAGGATAAAAAATTATCTGATAATTACGCGTAATCTCCCTTCTTGAGCGAAACTCTTAATCGTTTGGTCTATACGCGCGTACACGCGTACATGAGTGAATTTCGATTTTCTTTCTCTACGGGGGTGTAGGAAGTTGTAGCTCGTCATTGTTACGTCGATCTTTATTCACCCAGGAAGTATTTATACATAAAATTTATCGCTTCGCCTTTTTTTTTCTTCTGCTCGTTTCATTTTCTAAAATATTTATATTAGATTATTATGTTTTTGTCGGTAAAGCAGTGTGCTTGATAATGATTTTTTTCTTTCTCTCAACTGGAATTAAGTCTCTAATTTTTAACTCAAAAAAATAAACGAAGATTGGTTCTATTTTAGACGACTACATATTAATATATATACATATATTTATACATTAATTTATATATATAGAGATTTAAAAGTTTTTTTTCAACTCGTAAAAATACGGAAAACTTCTCGCGCTCTATAATTTTATGCAACTTCTGACATTTATTATATTACACTATAAGCCAATGATGTAACTTTACAAACCAACCAATTATCTTTCTAACTTAATTATTTTTAACAGTTTTAATAAATGCAGATGTCAATACTTATTAATTATGTCGGCACTGCATATAAACGTATCTGCATATATATATATAAATATTATGAATAATATATATTCAAAATAATCTGAGGTATCATCTATAATCGTAATCTTAAATCAAGACTGAATATTAAGTAAGTAAGCTGCGTATATACAAAATTTAAGCGACGTATTAATTATTTTTGAGTATAACATAGCGTGGGTGAAAGTGAAAGAAAAGGAGGAAAAAGAAAGGCATTTTGAGTATGCGTGCGACGACCACAGCAAAAGAGACAATTATTTTACTAATGACAGTGTAATTAGTACCGTTGGCGTGTTTACGCGCTCACTTGAGTTACGCTGGCAAAAATTGAATTGTTACAATTTCGAGTACGTTTGTCGCGTATATTATGCGCTGTTGTCTCTTTAACTCAAAATTAGTTGAGTTTTAATTTTTTTTTTTCAATTAATACTGTATAAAATAATTTTTTTATTTAAATAAACCGTTACGCATTTACAAATCTACCAGGAGTACATACCTATACGTTATATTTAATTCGCACATAATGATATATACAGTGCATTTACGTAAGTCAGAAAAATAAACTTCGTCAGTGAATTAATATTTCGATATATTTCAAAATTGTTAATTATTATTTTATACTTGTATTTTACGCAAATTTAAAGCAATATTTAAAATAAATTATGCTCTATATATTAATATATTTATATATAATTAATTAACTTCCACATAGATACTCCAGATTTATAAATCAGTCCTTATAATATTATATTGATCCATTAAATTAGTTTTATATTTCTATTAATAAATCATTAATTACCAAATAAGTCATGTTAATGTTATTAAAATATGACCTAACGCGTACGTAATTAACTTAGGTTATATTAATATTGTTGCTAAATAATGATAGAAACTATTAAAGTCGCTAATCTCTACATTAATTTATGCGCATCAACGATTATTTCCTTATTGCATTACATTCATTCTATCCGTGAAAAAATTTGATTAGTTAAAACACAGTTCTATCTTATCATTGTGTGAAATACATATTACAAAAACTACACTATCGTTTATAATGATAAAAAAATGGGAAAGAATGCGACATTCTCCTCGAGTGCCAATCTACCGAGTAAAAGTAAACATTGTATTTATACAATTAACAACACTGTTTTCATCAAGATATATATATATACACAGAGAGAGAGATGGTCGTAAAGAGTTCGTCATAAAAGAAATTCTCTCAACTTATGACGCGGATCGGTGTGATTATATGTATATATGTATGTGTGTTTATGTGTATATGTATACATATATAGTATACCGGTCGTTACTTCAAGATCGATTTAGGTATGCATGAATAGGCTCGGCTCCACTTGGCAACCCAGAAAAGTGAATGTGCGTTGCATCGGCCCGTACGCACACTGGCCCTGAAAGACTTGGATGCAAATCCTAGGAGACTGTTTGATTGGCTCTTTAGGGACCCACCACGATTTATCGCAGCTCTACGACGCTACTATCTTTTTCTCTTTCTTTTGCTTTTTTTGATCGTGTAAGCGTAACAGATACACACACACACACATGTGTATATACATACGGGGAACGGTAAAGTCTTTTGGATTAATTAGAAAACGATTTTACGATTGTGATTTCGGTATTTATGCACTACGAAAGTTTGCATATACGCAGTGTGGCTGTGTTTGATTTGCCTCGACTAGAAATTGATGTTATGTAAACGCACACATACACACACACACACACACATTATATACGTCTCGAAAGTACACGCGAGTCCAAGGAGGGAAAAATTTTATACAGGTACACGCGGTCTGTAATTATGGATTCGGTTTATTTTGCCTTCTTTTTTTTTTCGAGCTATGGAAAATGGATTTTCTAGTTTGCCTTAGACTTCGGTTATTCCATCTAACTACGCTCGTGCGTTGTTGTTCGAGAAAAAAGTAAATATTATCAATCATACATGGGCATGACAATAATTAATTACTTTTTTCTTGGGATGCGGAATAGGTTTCGACACTTTTTTCACCGGGAGAAAGATGATTTTTCTTTTCGCGCCACTCGACGAGAGAAAATTTTGTTAAATCATTATACGCGTGTGTATTTTACTTCGTTATATAAAAACTATAATTTTTTATACACTTAAAGCGATGTGAAAAGTTATTACACACGGGGTTTTTTTTTCCTCTTATCGTGCACGGTAGCTGTGAATAAAATTGATTGAAATTTTAATAAGAATATTACCGGTAGAAATGTGCGCGGACAAATTTTTTTTTCTATATATTTCAAAGGAAATTTAATTATATTTGATTAATGAACGAAAATTTTACTAAATATTGTAAACTTTTTTTCTTATCTATACCGTGCACGTTGTCGTAATTCACGCGCATGTATACAATTCCGCAAAATTTCCACAATCTAAAAGTATAACACAGGTCGGTATAAAATAATAACCCAATTATACGAAATATAAATCGATGAACACATAATTAATAAAAAAAAACACAAATCCTCATCGATGTTTACCTTTAAAATCAGGAAATTCCATTTGGGGTACTGTTTACGTACATATATATAGATATAGGCGGCACCCACGCGAAAATATATAAACATTCAATTAAATCACGATCGAGTTGCGCTTCGCTCGTTTTCAATGGAGAGAATATTTACACATTCTCCCATCCATCCCCCAATTGCAGAGTACACGCTCGTGCACACAGTTACACAGTGCCTAGATATATGTATGTATATGTATATACGCAAAGACACGTGTACGTACATGTATGTATATATATAGCGTGTGCACACTCATGAGCGTTGTACACCCGTGGTCTTACATAATTTGGCCGCGACTTTCACCGGCAACTTTTGCCACCAATATTTTTCATAACATATATTCTTCGGGAGTCCTTGCGCGAGGTCGATTATTAAAAGTTTGGTCACTATTATACTTTTATCTGTACCTCGATATATTATAATTATCATTATTATCGCCGAGTTCGTAAGGTGTATCTATATATATATATATATATATATATATGCACGCTAGCAGAATTGTTATGTGCACTGAGCGATAGAAAAATTATCTAATACGTTATTATCTTTTGCCACATGGTTCTAATGCAACCAGTGTATTAATAAACGCTAGAGATTCATATACTGCACCGAGGATCGACTGTTGTACAATATAAGGTATAATCTTGCAATAAATGTACGAAACGGTTGCGCGCAACACCGTAATACGGACGGTCTTAACTAAAACCTCGAAAATAAATTTAACGATAGTTATTGGAGTTTATTTTGTTTTTAAAAAGTTGTGCTTTTCTAAACTATACTGCTCAAGGTTCTACGATATTTGTCTACTAATAATATTAATATAAAAGTTTCTATCGTAACCGGTCTTCGATATAAGAGGTGGTCACAAAATTATGGTGATACATTTGCAAGAGCGAGTTAGGTATTTTTAATAGGTTCTAAATAAAAAAAAAGAGTTATCTTTGTTTTCGGTATTTAGTTACAATATTATTGAACGATCGATCGAATGTCCATAAAATAATGAAGACTATATAGTAGTGTCATTAGGTTAATTAGTATATTTGATTTATCACGAATTCAAATACTACTACTGGCGATATAGTAATTATTACAATTAGTATTACTTTAATTACTATTGGTAATAATTTTTATTTAAATTTGTTTAATTGTAAGTGTTGCATTATCATATGAATATCTTAAACATTTTTGTTTCACGTGTAGGCTACCAGAAAATTGTAATATAGAGATGTAAGTGTACAAAACAATCGAAGACTTTCCGCAGATAAACAAATCTGCAAAAGAGAATAAAAAATATTTTTTTTCTATTTACTTCGGTCAGACACTGCAATTTTATTGACATCTAGTAAAATAATATGTGAACTTATGTAAAATAATATACAGACGCACTGCTAACTACCTAAGTGTGCAATCCCTGACAGTATATACATTTAAAGATAAATTTCCACACAATTTCATAAAATCATATTTTCGATGAAGCGCGTGTAAAACGAGAGCTCGCGGATGACGATCGACGAGTCTATTATGCAATATACGCGAATATTATCCTTAGCTCGCCACCCCTCCTCTCTTTCTCTCTCTGTTGGTGAGAAAGTGCACACATGCAAACGAGCAATTAATGTATATAGTCGCTTGAGCTGCGGAGAAACCGTTAATGATTCAGCGTCGAGCTTGGGTATAATCGTTTGCGAATTAAGAGTCGTAAGGATGCCACCGTATATATATATATACGCCGTGTTGTCTTTCTCGTGTACATTGCGTTTATTGTTGCATGTGACTTTTGACAACTGGGTCCTAATCAGTCATAATACGACAACGATTACAATTTTTCTTGTGTAACAACGGTAGTGCTGTACCATCGTAAAAAGTTAAATTATAATGTATAACGATGTGGTAATTAATTTTGTTTTTCGTCCTGTAAAATCATTTACATTATGTATACGTGTTGCAACATTAATCTTTTAGACGAGCGAATGATCTTTTAAATCGCAATTTTAGGAATCTATTTTTAAAAATTATGGTTTTTAAATTTATTTAATTAATTATTTATAAATTACAGGGATTTACACCTTTCAACCCAAAAATTGTTATCAAAAATATTGAATTTAAAATCTGAAAAAATCACGGATATAATTTAAAACATAGAGAAGTGCATAACGATTAACTTTTTTGATAAATAAATATCAGTTTTGTAACAATAATTGAATAAGCAATTTATGGTGGGTGATTAATAATAAAGAAAACAAACTATCAACCGAAACATTCTAATTAAATAATCGCTGTAAAAATAATTTATTTAAAATACGCCTAAGGGTTTGATTCTCTTTTATTCCTTTCTTTATAAAAAAATATAAAAGATGAACATTTTCTGAGTCTGGCTGAATGTTCTTAATGTATGATTATAAGGTTGTTATTAAACTGTTATTGTAATACAGTGTGATTTTCTTGTCACATTTGTGATACCAATGGCACGTAACCTATGTATATAATTATTTTTTGACATTTTGTGGATTTAATGCAAATTTAATTATTTTCAGTTATTCTTTTTAATATTGGTACAAAATAACGTGTACAGCTGTTACTACGAATAAATATATGTAACAAATAGATGAAAATAATATCGATATTTTGCGTATATTGTGTGTGTGTGTGAAATTTCAACATGAAAGTGGTGTGCTAATTTTAAAATAAAAAGTCGATACTCTTTTTGTTTGAGGCATAGCTTGACTATAAAATTATTATATGAAATTGCGCTCCATGAAATCAGCTTTCTACGCAATCAATTTGTAGAAAAAAACTGCTCGATCAAGTTATCCAAGTACAATTTAATTAAACAAACTTATATAGCTATATTTAGGTTAAATAAAATATATTTTTAATCCACACTAATCATTCACATTACTTTTGTACATAAATTTTCGAAAAAAAATTGAATGTTTATTTTTAAATTTAGATAAACTTTAGAATCTGCTGTATAATAAATTTTGCATAAATATTATAACATACGTATACATATATATATATGTATAATTATGTCATAAAATAACGATTAATTATATTTCTATTTGGAAGTTGAAATTTGAACGTGAGTAACGAAGTCGTATTGTTAGAGCATTAAATTATTTATTAGTAAGAAAAACTTTCACGCGTATAACCTTAAGATTAGTTTAATAAATATTATTTATTATGGAAACGAAGTAGCTTCCATATTATTTCGTCCTAATAAGTATTGATTTAGTAGACAGAAAACGCAACGAAATAAAATGTATATAGATGTTCACGGTGTGCAGTGCATTAAGCTTTTCCTTCAAATTAAAGTTCATTCGATACTGTGAAACGTCAGCACCTTGCGAGGATTTGAATTTAACCGATCTTTCTTCTCGCAAGCATATATCCACGGAAGTTGATACATTGACGATCTTTAATACTGTTTACAATATCGTAAATTATATGAAGGTATATTCACATAAAGTTGATTGTCGAGGTTACGCGCTACGTGGCGACCAACAACTTTCATCCTACGTACACGTATGCGCAGTGCACGTGTGTACGTGCAATTTACAAATTGCTTAAAATTGAATAAGTTTATATATTTGTAACATGTTTGGCACTTTTCCTTTTTTCAAATACTTTGGTTAGAAATCAATTAATTTTATATATATTTTCAATTATTTATTAAACATACAAAAAAATAAAACAAAATATTTTGAACTAATATATAATATAAATGTATAGGTATAGCGCAGTGATTTTTCATCGCGAGAATTTCAATGCAATTCATAAATTCTAGCTGCTCGAATAAGTTTTGATCTATAGTTAAAATTGACAAAATTGAAAGATTATTTTTCAATTTCTTGAGGGCCAGGTAGGATTTTAATAATTTAAATAAATAAAAAAACCGTTTTTACGTTACGCGCAACGTTTCGTTGGCAAAATTCGAGAACCTCTTCAGGCTTATTAATCCGAGATTATTCTTTCAAGATGTTCCTTTTAAGATGTTAATTAACAATGGCAGGTGAAATACAAGTATTATCATTATAATTAAAATGTTTATCTATCTTACGTACCAATTTTCAAAAATATTGAAATATCCGTAAAATATGTAACTTATTGTATATTCAATAATTTATTATTTGTTTATAATCTCATCTGAAACTTGTTCATTTCAGGGAATGTATTTAGTTGGATTAACTATTTATACATTTACCAAACAAGTTTTCGCTGTTTTGTCTAGTTTATTTTTCCGTGCGCGACTGTAAATGGTATTTTAGCTTCCCTTTACGACACATTGGTAAAATATAACTTTATTTCATATAGATATTAATTAATTTGGATTTAATTTATGGTAATGATGATGATAATTAATACAAACATTGAGATGATGCTGTCGTTTCAATTAAAATAATTAGTTCCGACTGACTTGTTTCAGTGATCTACCTGTAACTTTCGTTATCATTCACGTATGCGGTAGGTCCGAATGTATAGCTTTCTAATTTTTTTAAAAATATTTTAAATTTGTGCATCAAATATTTTATTGAACATTGTATTAACATTTAAGCAAATTATACATTTATCAACAGTAAATACTTTTTGTAACGATAATAAAATTCCAGAATCATTTATGTGATTCGAAACGTGTACGACACTTAAATTTAGGTCGAGGGTTAAACGAAATTTAATCAACTCTAATAGGATTTTCATATAAAATGTGACTATGCGAGTAATATACAGAAAATAAATCATGAAGACCATATAGTTAATATTGTGCGAAAATAGCAATCTATTATGCAACGGTAATGCACAAATAAAAACAATTAAAAATAGTCACTTTTTTATCTATTTTTATATGATGTATTAAAAAGATCTTAAAAATGACTTAATAAATGAATAAGTACGATATCTCTTTAAAAACTACTGGTTTTTCCAAAAAACTTGTTTAACGAGGAAAAATAAAACTGTAACTATATTTCTAACTTTCAAGCGTTAGAACATTTATATAATTATTTGCTAGTATTCGAAACGCGTGATACTATCAATAGATTTCGTAATAATAATTTCAAAAATTTGCAACTCTCTTATATAAGGAAGATTTGCCTAATATTTCATTATTTAACAAATAAGTGTACGTATAATATATATATATATACATATACATAAGGAGGTTTATAACATCTATATATACACACACGAGCAATCCGTTTAATACACTCATTACGAGTCATGCGAAACCAGGTTCACTTCTTGTACGCGTGTGATACTCGCGGAGGCTTCTTCTAATTAAAGGATCTGTATCTCTCGTGTGTGTATATATATATATATATGTTTATTTGAACCAAGAGAATCGTATAGATCGTCCCATTGAAAAACAGACCGCGTGACTCCCATCGGATTGCGCTACGCGATACGTTTTTCTTCGTTGTCTTCTCTTAAATTTACCGTAACGCGTCCGACTTCTTTTTTTTTTCTTCCCGTTTTCCGTAGCAAGGGAAAGCCTTTGTATCACGAGTGAAACTTTTTTTTCCGTCTTCGAAGAGGAAATTTTTTTGGAGACCGAGGGTTGTATTTTATTTGCATATATTGGGACATACGAATAAGATTTTAAAAATAAGTAATGAGGCACGATTGAAAAAAAATAAACATTTGGTCTCGCGTGCACCTTTCTAAATCTCTCGAACAAAGAGTTGAATTGGAAGGTTTTTTTAGTTCCAAGTAAAATTAGGTGACTCGGATCGTAATGCAACACGAAAATCACGTTTTAACTGCTGTATATATATATTGAGAAACAATTCAGGTTTATATATTATACACATTTTCAACGCACAAATATACTTTCACAACTCGAAATTCAACTTTCATCTAAATAACATTAATTTTCAATGGTGCCTGCGGTACTAACCAATGTCTGTATAATTTGAACAATAATAATATAATAACGAAACCAATAAGAAAAATTAAGGTATATATATGAATTTCGTTTACCACTGTATACGCATGAAATTCCAACGAATCGACGTAAAAGTTCATTGGCGCCAATTCGATATACATACACAACATATTTTTCTTCGAGGACAATGCAAGCGCGTGCCGGTATGTATATACATGTATACGTGAAAATGAAAGGGAATCACCTCCGGTTCGGTACATACCGGTTTCCTTTGAGAGCGTGATCCCAAAAATCTTTCAACGTCCTCTCAGTGCCGGTGACCGACCTTGGGAGGTCGGTCTTTAATATATATAGACTTTTATATCTTGTTCGTTCGCGTTCAATATTTTACGAAGGAAACGTGGCTGGCGCGCGAGGACAATTTTAGGAGTTTTACTCGTTTTTACTTGAACATATCTTGTAAGGATATATACATTAATGCCAGAAATGGACTTAAGGAATTTCCAAATCGATGTTTATTGCAAATGAAAATAATGGACTTTTCGAGTTGAACGATATGTGATTTTTTACAATACATATATATACTTACTTTTGCGATTTAGAGAACGGTGTAACTTGTTTTTTTTTTATCGATGAAGTGTTTTTTTCCAGTGCGTCGCTCTCGCGTTATATTATCGACAGCGATTTACATTTTTCGTATGTAAATTGAAAAATAATGTATAACGATATTGAAGAGAAATGATTTTTATTTACTTTTAAGAATGACTTTGTGACACCGAGATATATTCGAATTTTGCGGAAATTTAAATAAATAGCAGGGATATTCGGACCTATACATTGTAAACGTTGAAATAGAAATTTTAAATTTTACTGCTATACTGAGACAAAAATATAGTTAATTTTACCATAAATATACCAAAAAATATAGTATTGTATGAATATAACTATAATTTATTACATCGAATACAATACAAAATATGTTAAAAGTATATTCACGAAAGATAGAATTGATATCTAATATTTGAACTGAATATTTAATGTATTTTATATATCTCATAGTCGAATAATGGCGAAAAAAGCCTATTTTAATTAATCTGTACGTAGTGCATCTTTACATATACAAAGTCTACACCTTTTATATTTGCAAATTGGGTAAATGGTCAACGTTTCTTTCGATTGATATATTATTTAGCACATAAAGCACGTATAATATTTCAATCGTTCTTGATTAAATAAATATGCGATCATTTCAAATCAACCACCAAAGTAATTGTATTTTTTAATTAGTTTAAAATTAATTAATTCTAATAAATTTAAAATATTACTATTAAAATTGTAATTGTTACTATAAATTAACTATGCGCTTCATTTGTAGCAAAATATAGTAAATTTAATCCCCGAATCTTGGTAAAATATATCCATAAATTTTTGCATAAAACTTTAATTAATATTTTCATTGAAAGTGTATATATACGTGAATCTACTGTTATGGAATGATAAATAATATAATAGCAAAGTTAAATCAAATTTTCTTTCTCAAGTTATATATTACAGCTTGAACAAATCATATAAACATATACCAGACGTACTGTGCATCTAATCACAAGTATCAGTATCATGATACCTATACTTTCAGAAAACGAAAAAAAAATGGATATAATTTTTTTAAAGTCACGATTAAACGTGAGCGCTTCACCTTTTCGCTTAATCGAGGCTTCTGTAATAAGCGACTCCATAATAAAAAAAAGGTGCATAATCGACTGATTGGTCTCTAAATCATGCGCAATACTTGAAGAATCGAAAACATTTCCCTAGCTATATATAAAACGTGGATACTCATCAAACCGATAGTTTCGTCATGTAATGAAAGTAACCATAAGACTCGCAGTTTTATATCATTTTCCACAAATTTACGCGAGAAGCAATCGAAATCCTACTGAAATCAAATTATTTAGTGTCTCCGTGACTTGCGTCAGAGTGCACGCGTATATGTATATATATATATAAAAAAGGGTAATCCGGCGATGGAGTCGATGGAGGCGTTATTTTGAAATATGATTTTAACCTCCTTTTTATTAATGCTCTTGTAAACGAGGGTACAGCGTGCACGTGTGTACTTAGACTTAATAACCCAGTGCTCCTTTCACCTTTTGGTTTCAATTTCCTGGGCTATCCTGTACGTCACGCCTGTGAATGTTAATTTAACCTCCAAGGAGATCTTATGTCTTCTGTCTGCGAATGCAATCTCTTAATTTGGAGTACACCCGAGGTTATTAACGTGATTGACTTACATTCTCCACTTACAAACTATATGTACGTCTCCTGTCGTGCAACCTTTGTATTCATCCCCTTTCATTCGTTTTTCGTCATTTTTCATTTATCTTTTCTTCTTATATATATTCATAACGAGTTTTCAATCTCTTCATTTGTTTGACACACCGTCTTTTAACTTCATTTTGTTATTATTCTTTTTTCATTAGTTTAATTGTTACTAAAAAAATAAAGAAACGCGATGTATCTTACAGACTGTTAGTAGGAAATTGGTAAAAACTATAAATAATGGAAGATTGTTCTTGTATCGAATTAAAACGCCGATTATAAGATAAATAAAAAGTGAGTATATAAGTATGACGTAAAAAGAGAAGATAATTTGGATGTTACTCCACATCGAGGTCTCGATCCGTTCCTCGATTTTTTCGGTGGATGCCCTCCTTCGTCTAATTTGCCTCTTACTCTATACGTAGGAGTGAGAGCCTATAACGGTTCACCCGTGCGACGATGACGACACTTTATTTCGATTCCCCATTCATGAGACACTCGCGGTCTCTTGCCGCAATTGCGCAAAGACTAAACAGACGCTTCATTTTCCCCGGTTTTATAGCCATAGAGCGCTCTCTTTATATCTGTCCCTCTATTCTCGGCGCTCGCTTTGGTTTTCAATTTACCGCAAGACTCACAATCATCGCGCGCACGCGGGCCCAATTATATACCCGAGCCGTCGTTCATTGTCGCAATGTAACAAGCTTCTTCTATGTGCAAAAAAAAACTAATCTCCCGCAAAACCTCTTGTTGCCTCTATTTATTTGTGCGTGTATCTCTCTCTGTGTATGTGTGTGTGTACGCGAGATTTCAAGTTAAATGAATCGCTTTGCATTTTGAAATTACTCTTTTTTTTTGTGGGATACGTTTACTGTTTACTTAACACACGGGTAATGAATATTTCGTTATACACCGATAAAGTACATATTATTATATACCCAAGAAAAAAGGAGTAGGAAAAAAAATCTTAATTGTATTCGTCAGGATAATAATGATCAATAAATATGGGGTAATCGTTAATTAATTATTTTAAATAGACTATTTTTCATGGAGTACATATATATGTATCTCTATAAAAGTTCAGTAAACTTTTCGACATAAAGGAAAGTAAAGAAAGAAGCGAATCAAGCATAAGTATACAATGCCATATATATATATATGAAAATCAATGAAACAATTTAGGTGGAACGCGCATTGGCTAATATAGGTGAATGAGGCATTGAAAATTGGGAGTGCATCGGTATATACACGGATAATCCAGAGTACAAGTGAAATGCATGTATAAATATGCGGTCACGTATAGAGTACGGGCGCGGGCGAAGTTTGCATTGGGAATGACCGTTTCGTCATCTTTATTTTCCTATTATCTGGTAGTTAACTGCGCTTAGTGTGTACAATTATTTTAATAACGACCCGTATAATGCGCAATTATCGCTAATGCCTTCCGTGAACATGTGCACTTTTTTATAATTACATGTGTATTTTGAGGAGTGCTTTCTTCATTCTAAAACTAGAGATGCCGTGGATCACTTAACGTACTTATCCTTCATTTCAATTGATTACGAGAACTAATCTTAAAAAACTCGATTTATACGTATATATATATATATATATATACACGTATATTTACATGTACACGTACGTACTGCGCAATGAATAAATAGTTTCACTAATTTCTTTTTACGACGTGTAATTAATTATTACAAAATTATTTTTTCTTTTCTCTCAAAATATACACGTATTATTAAGGTGACGTATAATTATAAATAGATTTTACCGATATATTACTAAACTTTTTAAAGTGTCTCGATGCTCCTTGTAATTCAATTGATTTATTCTATGCATTCTGTAGTACGTCCCGTACGTCAATAGAGATGTTACTAAATAATAATTGTTAAAGACAAAGTGTAACGCAATAATAAAAATTATTCATGTTTTGTGTGTCGATTGATTTATTTTCACGATTAGTGTAACAAACAATATATAGTAAAATCACGTGGGCTTATGGGTTATTTAATTATTAAATATATCATTCACCGGTAGAATGCATAATTTATCGACGTTGCTGTGTAATACAAATGGTACAAATGGTGCTCCTAATGAAATAAATTGATGTTGCAAGAGTGTACGTGTAATCCGAGAATAAAAATTAAAAAGAATAATATCAATAAGTTACGTATACCTATAGTGACTATAACGAAGATGGTAATTTAAATATATATTGATCACTCGAGTGCTCGAATGATATCGTTATAATTATTTACTCGTTGTTAAGGGATATGCGTTACACTAATAAATATAATGAGTTTAATCGTTAAAAGTGAGTAACATTTTTAATAAACGTCTCCAGCATCGATAATCGCATTAATACCGGAGGGAAAAATAATTGTTGAACACGCACTCGGATACATATGCGGATATTACAACCTCGAACAAAGTTTGAGCGAGGCCCGTTGAATATATATACATATCGGTGCGCGTAGAAATGAAAAAAAAAAGTAAAACGAGTTAAAATGTAGGGAAAGACCGTAACAAAGTCTACCAATCACTCGGATCGCGCCGATAGATCATCAAATTTTTCAAAGTAGTAAAGTGTATAAGGATATAGTAGACTTATAGTGGCGGTGCGCGAGAAAAACCGCATACCATCGGCCTCGTAAATAAAACCGCATGTAACCCTCGGAGTTACCATAAACAATCGCAAATGAAGCGTAATTGCTGGTCTCCCTTGGTTTAAAGATAGCCGAACACCCCGTACAACCACCCACGTAATATACGACCGAAGAGACGAGCAACAATGCGAAAACCCGAGCGTCCCTCGTGAATCTCGTGGTCGAGTGACGTTGCACAAGACGTTGCCGCAACGTGCATAATAAATAACAACTCCTCTATGTATATGTACATACATATATACATATATACACATCCGTACCTCCCACCCCCTCCCTCTATTTTTTCTTTCGTTTAATTTTTACTTTCTTCGTTCGCGCGTTTATCGGAGTATCCGACGCGTCACGCCTACGAGTCCCGCGATACGAGAATTTTCTAACGGTGCGGACAAACGGCGCGAGCGATTCCGATTCCTCTTCGTATCCCTACATTTTTATCTAACTGAATTATCCTTGACACGATGATCTTGCGAGAGATGTTGTATAGAACGCGATGTACGCTGCGACTATTGGTTCACGGAAAAATCTCTATGGGTATGCGAGGTATGCGTGGTCGTAACTTCAGTGTATAACAGGAATTCTAAAAGATGAACCTCGACTAGACGCGATGTAGTCGAAACAGCCATTTATCGCCTTTTCGTGATTCTTCTATTTTCGTTACTTTTGTACTGTAGCACTCTATATCTTATCTTGGCGTATTTTTAATGTACTTTTTTTATTTCAAACTCGTATTTCTCTAATTGAAACTTTTTTTTGTTTGATCAAGTTATTATTTAATTGGCATTTTGTTAAGTAATTTCTCTTATGGTTTCTTGCACAATGCTTTCGTGAACTCTATCATTTTTCTCTCCTGATGTATATATATATATACTTGTGTGAAATTTTGAAAGAGAAGTTGTACCTAAATTATAGGTTACACATTTTTATGTCAAAATTTCAAGTAATAACTATTTAATTAATTACGTGTTTATCGCGCTGTTAACAGAATTCTTCGAGTATCTCTATAGCTATAAATGAGTATTGTTTTACTAATTTAATGTTATAAAATTTATAAATTAATAGAAATATAACAAAATATCCAATTAAATAATTATAATTACTAAGAAATACGACTATGTATATTCTTATACTCAAAGTATGTGTAAATAAAACTAATTTATTCAAATTATTTTACGATCACGCTAAAATTATTGATTACATAAAAATATATAACACTCGTTCGGTTCGTCTCTATTTGAACTGCACAATATATTGAAAACGAATTTTCTAATATTGTAATATTATCGCACAACCAACTTCGTCTCCGTTTGCAATGATATAATCAACTTGCACAAGTATAATATATATAAAATCCTGAGCACAGAATTTCTTTTGTGCATTTGAAATCTAAATAAAACAACGATCCCAACAATATAAGTGCACGTACAAGTGTGTGTGTGTGTGTGTGTGAATCCACATTTCCTAATCAAATTTAACGATTGCGCAAACCCCTTGGTGCCCGTAGAATAATTTCGTGCAGAATTTGAAATCGCGAATATCGATTGAATTAACCGTAAACGAAGTTTTAACTCTGTACAAAGGTTGTTTAATGAACTATGATGGCACAACGCGCGAGCGCAGCTGATTGTTGTCGTGACGCGATCTCCGTCTTTCCTTTTATTCGTCACTCGGCCGATTTTCCTCCTTCTCCAGATCGAGAAAAACCTTGATCGGCTTCTCGCCGTGAGATCGAATCGAACGTACTCCCACGGAACACCTTTAACTATATATATTGACACCGCGTTGCAAATCATCCGACTCTTGGTTGTCTATGTATGTGTGCAGTGTATGACGTATGTGTATATACACGTCGATGCGTTTTTACGCGAGTTGAAGCGCTGGTGCAAGAGAAGCTGGAAAGGCGGATCATACTAATTTTCAAACGTCACGTGCGTCGGTGGTCGAACGCGACTGCAGTTTATACTTGTATATACCGATACTCGAGGAGGTGTATTACTCCGCTATATACACATACACATGTATAATAGTTGCGCGGCTTGTTCTCGTTGAGACAGTTGCGCGCGCTTCTTGCTTTTGTCTTTTCTCCTCCGTCTATACATCTTCACCGTTGCGGTTTACTTTAAATGGATTTATTCCAGTTTCTTTTTTCGTATATGGCTTGGATCTAAATGTATTTTGGCAACATATTGCGATACGTTTTACTTAATAATATTTCAATATTTACATTTTTATATATTTATATTTTTTAGAAATTTTTTGCATGTAATTCAATGCATATTGTCGTATATCCTACACTGTTAAAAAAATGTATATTAAAAATAATAATGGAAGCAAAATTTCAAGCAGGTACATTAAAAATATTTCATGATGTAAGGAAATAGTCATGTAAATGAACATTAATTTTAATGCAAAATTAATTAACTTTACAGTATATTTTGAAGTGAAAATAACTATTAATTATTATTTAATTCTAACTAATTATATAAAGATAAATACTGATTATTCTTAAAAAATTCTTATTCTTAGTGGACTTAGACCCTCTCTTTGTAGAAACATTATCTATAAAATGATTTAATTACACATGATATAACTAATTATTTATTTTAATTATTAATTTAAATATATTACTAAATTACAATCAAATAATTATTTAATTATTATTGTCATTTATTTTTTATTTTGAATTGTACGGCTTGTTACGACATATTTAATAAGTCGATTTTTCGATTATTTATCTAATAAGCGATTCTTTTTAAAATTCTTTTTTTATAAGGAATCGCCAGTCTCTGTTACTGGTTGTTTAAAATTTGTACAATTAAATGTTAAGCACACGTTATAATGACAATCTTTTAGAAAAATCAATTTATTTATATTTGGTTAAAGATAAAACCACCGTTAATGTATAAGTATTGAGAAAAAAAAAATAAATGAAATTTTATAGGTCATTGTAGGTATCGAGTTGTTACTCATACAAATCTAATGCGCCCATAAATTCTCATAATTCGAGGAGTTATTATCTTTTTTCAGTTGTGTGCAGTTATGGTGTCATTTATAGAGCTCGTTACGTACGATTGTGCGTAATCATATCTCTCTAGCGTTTGATATTGCACGACAATGCTTTCGATTATTCGAACACACTTTCCACATTTAATAGACCGGATATAGCCTTAAATATCTCTTTTCCTACAATGTAATTTATCAACCTCTTTAACAAAAGTATCTTTGATAATAACAATTATTTATAGAAAATATTTTAGATGTATTTTTCGTTAACAAATATTCAATTATATATGTACACTGTAAATAACGATTTATTATCGCAATTGTGTAATAAATTTATTTGTTTTTGTTACAGGTAAGCTACGGAACAAAGAAGATTATTTTTCCGTACCGTAGAAAAAAAGCCGGTAATACACGTCGTAAGTAAATAATTTTCCAAATGAAAGAGCAGTGATCATTATCCTTTTATCTACTGCAAATTTTCCTGCACAATTTATAATGCAACTTAAATTACGATACATTAAAACTAAACAACTTTGTGACTCGAATGACGCATGTATAATTTTCATTACTACCTCATTATCATTATATTGTATCATTATAATGTCTTTACCAAATTATCCCGCATTTCCTATACGTATATATAACAACGTCAAAACTTGCGTCTACTCACGCGCGCTTGCTTCCTTTTTTTCTATTGCAACGTGTTCATGTACGCAAAATAAGGGAGTGTCGTTATATATATACGCCCCGAGAGATATTAGCTTCTCCTATACAGATGAATAACGAATCATTCGATTCGAGTTTATTGGAATTTTATCGTAGTGAGAATCTAGTCACGTTGCGTGTTGCCAGATTGTTTTTAGTTTATATTATTCATTTTTTTCCCTCTCTATACGTATCGCCGTTTCACAACGCGGTTATTACTCGCTCCCAAGAATTGAAAAGTTCATAATGCTAAGTCATATAAGGCGATCTATTATAACCATTTCGTATATGTATGTATGGGACTTTTAAATTCGCGAATTCCGATTACGGTGTGATTCAATTGCATAAAGTATAATGTACAATGCATGTCTATACAGGCACGAGTAAAATTAATTTTGATTAAAGTTTACGCGCGTGTTTGTTAATACTTTACAATAATCTCGATGTACAGATTGTTACGAATGGACAAAAATATTTATTTCAAGTCGTGTATAAACAAACAATATATATAAAGATGTTTGTACGTGGTGCGTGCGTATATATATAAACATTTAATAAAAATAATACAGCTTTCTTTTATTTGTTTACTAATACGTATTACTATTTAGAGTTTATACACCTCTTGTAATCTAAGACCGCCGTAGTGAAACTTGTGACGAAAGTTTTTGTGATAAAAAAGAAATATCGAAAAACGTAACGACGGATAGAAACCAGTTATAGTATATAGACGTAGCTTGATACCAACTTGTTAAACTTGCTTTAACTTGGGGTTTTCAATTATTCCGTTACTCAAATTACCTTATATACGAAAATTGAGTAGCTTTATACCGCTCACTCGTTTAAAAAAATATTCCCAAAAATGTCGATCAACCAACCCTAAGCTCCTTAGTATATAACTTTTTAGAACGCTTCACGTGTCTTACATATTTATTTTTAAAGAGTATTAATGGACACTACGTAACGTTGTTTTATAACTGTAAACTTTATTAGTATTATTTTCTTGTATCAATTTTGCTAATTGTGAATTTAAACTGAAAACTACACTCTAAACCCCAAAGTGTGAAAAATGATGTTAGAATGTGCAATCAACGTTTTTAATTTGTAAAGTGCATTTTCACAGTTTATTATACTTTTTCCGAGTATAAAATTGTCGATTTATGCATTTTACGATCAATTTTTACATTTTAAGATATAGTGCGTAGATGGCATTGTTTAATTAGTAATTGACACATCAAATTTTATATATCATAAATAAATTTATAATGACATAATTGGCGAACGATTATATTATATCATTAAAATTAATTTAAAAGGCTAAACACTTACACGGCCGATATACAGAATAATCATTAGACGTGATTTTGTAAAACAAGATCGAAGGTATTCAATATTATTGATATTGTATTAACAATATCAGGAGCATATTGAATGAAAAATGGCACATGAAAGTCAGTTAGTGTTCTTTTAAATAATTAAACTTCTAAGTACGATGAAATGAATACACCGATGTATCAGGATCGAGCATCCAGTGCAACACTCGGTAAATATTAATAACACTACCGATACATTGCAATTACAGTGTCAAATCCGTATCTCGAATCGTAAATATATATAACACCCTAATACCACGGAGCCTCCCACATTTTTAATTCGAACCTCGTAAAAATAAGAAAAAAACTTAGTAGTCCCTTCCTTGACATGCATATATATATATATGTATATACGTTCTGTAAATCGCGCATTAGCCTGGCGCAATAAATAATATCGCACGAAGAATTTTATAGGTTTCCCCGTTGGTCTAATCTATCTCGCGCCTACACTATAGGGAACGCGAGATCTAGGCGGTGAATTACAAATCCAGTCGCGCGACGCGTGAAAGATTGTACGCGTCGAGTTTATCGGCCACGGCTCTTGTCGACGTATTTTTTTTTGTTTTCCTCACCGCGTTCGCTCCTCCCAAGAGGGGTAAATATAGAAAACGAGATGTCTCGGTTAATGTCGGCAAGATAGATACCCGTGTCGGCACTGCCGTATGCGTCGATTTTTTAAAATATTAATCTACCGAGAGGTTCCCCTTTTTCTTCCCTCACAGCTATTACGTTGATTTTATAATACATGTATATATATATATATATTTGACGCGTATACGTGCGCGCGTGGGATAATATTGGATTTGATCGACCGAATGATTTTCAGTTTAGTGTTATATATGTACGACAACAGGTTTTTATGCGAAGATTAATTAGTTTTAAATTGAATAACGATATGATTTACATTGTACGAACATATGCGCATTGCTCGTGTAATAAATTACCATTGCGTTGCAGTAAATCCTAAGCGAACTTAATCTGTCGTTGAGTGCGTTATCGGTTAAAGTTTACTCGATTTAAAAGTTAATATACTGCCTATATACTTGCATTTATCGAAATGTTTAGTCCGCAGTCAACAATTTATAATGTTAATTAGCGATCTAATTCGTATACAGCGAACAATTTTTTTTTCAACTTCGATCTATATAGGATATGTATATGTATACGATATACTTCAAGTTCCATTGTATATATAAATATATCGTACGTAATTCGCGAATAGATACGAATAGATATCATCGTTATAATTGGTATATGAAAATATCCATGTTTTTTTTAATTGTTCAACGGGGACGAATATTTAACAACGCTGACCGATAGAATCAGCGGAATTTTCCAGTCGGTTTGCTTCATGTATAACCGATAACCGACATTTCCGTACCACTTGTATACGTGTATATTTTACATATACCGACAAATGCGCTTTCGCGATTTCTTTTTTTTTTCTATTTCTTTATTTAAAATACACGTTTTGTTTTACTTAAAGGCTTATCGCTTCGGGGATACATAACGTGGATATTATACGTCCATTTATCTGATGGACAATTATCGAGATGTCCAATAATCTTGATTAATAGCGTTGGAAACAACTGAGCATTGGATTTAAATTTTAAGGGACCTTATATGTAGCGCACTCGTATACATATATCTACGAAAACATTCTGGCACATATATTATATACACGTACGTAAAACTATTATGTTACGATATTGTTTACAAAGGAAAGGATAAGCGGTATCTCGATATTTCGTCTAGATAATCCGGTGTGTGTGTGTGTGTTTTATGGCGAATCAATTATTCGACATGGTAATTGTAGACACAAGTGGACTCGAGCTTACAGATAAAGTTTTCAATTAATATTCATATAGATCGAGAGAACGTATATATATATATAGGTATATACATCACCTTAAATTTATGCGGTTATTTTATCTGTATACCGTTTTATATTTATTGTTAACCTCGCAATCTCGTTAGAATTATTCATTCAATTTAGACATTGTAAATACATGTGAAATTACGGATGAAACGTGGATCGTATTCAATTAATTCGTTTTCAATACTTTATATAGATTTTTATACGATTTCTGAAACTTTTGGAGGTACATATACATTGCAATTTCACTTAGTTGCATTAAACCAGTTTCGTTGTTAATAAGTAACGAAACAAAAATCATAAATGGTCTCATTAAAAATCGTGAAACGTACAATTACGGGAAATAGAGAAATATTTATATATGTGTGTATGTGTGTGTGTTTGCGACCCAGCTTTCATATGTGTTGCACAACGCGAGACAGCTTTATTGTTTCAAATTGTTAAAACGTTTTGTATATACATATTATACGTAACGGTTGTATTTTGTATTAACTTTATTGTTAATGCAACCCAACTCGTTCCTTTACAATGCAATTTATATATCGCGGGAAATTTTTTTCCCCTTTTCTACACATAGGTATATGTTAGACGTATCCTAGTAATTGCAATTGATCTAGTTGAATTGACCTGTGTCGATATCAGTGTGTAATTGCTTAATTCACATACCTTTTGACGTTATTCCTTAGATAAAGTATCTATTATGTACCTATTTGTAACGTAACAAACAACGATTAAGGGAATGTGAAAGGGTTTTTATACAGTGACTCGAGTCTCGTGGTAACTCAGACATCAAATTTAAATTGTTGATTAAATTGTCTATTAAATGTAAAGGTGAATGTTGAAAGAGTCTGTACCTATATATATACAACTATAAGTGACTGCCGATGCATTATTTTTATTTTCTTTGGAAAATATTATTCTAGGCTAAATTAAATTAATACCGGAAAAACGATAAAATCTTTAATAATTATTTCATAAGATTGTGAAAAATTTTAAAACAATTTATGGAAAAATCAATATATTATTTGATAAATATATGATGCAATATCGGTATATATACGTGTATTTTAGAAAGTTAATGCTAATTAATTCGTTTCAGGAGGCTAGATACAATTTATTTTATAATTATAAATCGAAGGGTCTGCGCAATTTTTCACTTACAATAAAAATGTGCAATTTTAATAATATTGGTGTCAATTATTTCGTTGTACGATTAATTGAAACGTTTGAATGCAAATATGAAAATATTAATCCACTTGAACAATTAAATTAACTTTTTAAATCTATAATGTCGAGTACAATAAATTAAGAATTAATAAGCGAGAATAAGATTATTAATTACTGTCAAACGTTGTAAATTTATGACATCTGAAACATCAGTACAGCATCGCCTATCTCCCCTGACATTTAAAGACACCCGTAATTATCAATTTATTCGTCTACTTTAATAGATCAAACGTTATATGAACAAGTTCATAAATCCACCGTAAAACAGTATACGTTGACAAGTTAATCTCGTCATCTCAAAATAATCGCATCGCATCGAAAGCAAACTGCATTACGCAGAGCGCGCGCACACACACATCATCACCAATATTCTCTTAACAACATTCCTTCGAAATAAATGGTAAAATGTACCAAGTAACGGCAACAAACACACCTACATAATTTTGATAAATCCTGTTACTGTATCCGAGCACATTATATCCTACCAAATTCTCCATCGCTCACATGTATATGTATATAAATGGACACGCGAGGAAGGATGATAATGCAGAATAAGGCACGCGCGGGTGCATTAATATATACAACGCATCCGCGAGATTGACCATGTACGTGTATACGCCATACGTAATAAGCGTCCATCCTGTAATTTAACGTTGCTCGCCAGTTTACGTATATGCATGCGGATGTGTTAAACGCGCTTTTGTGGCACCCCCGTTAAAACACTTTTGGTATACGAATTTATTTAAATGTACGTGCACTCGTCCGTTCATTCAACTATTAACTGTTGCAGAGAAATTTTTTTTTCTTTCAACCGTCTTCTCTTGTGCACGGCATTCAATTATTGTAAAAGCTTGTGAAATTTCGCTTGGCTGGAAAACGACGTTTTAGACGTTTCCTTCAATTTCTTACTTGATATGTGTGTACGGGTTATTTGGAAAGTTTCGTGAGAAAAATATATATATTTTATTATTTCAAATTCTATATTTCTTGTTGCGTATATGCTATATTTATTCGATTCGTATTTTTTTAAATTTCATTTTGAATCATTAATTTTTTTGCGAATATTCGTGTTCGGATATATATATGAGTACAATTCTATTAAAAAGGAGTTCGTTTTAAAATACCGATTTGTGTGCAGGTTGTTCTCTTACGTTTTCGTAGCGACGATAAAATAGATTTTTCCTTAACGAATAGCTAAACTTTCGTACAGTAATAAATTATTGGACGTGAAAAATATCGATAATTACGTATAAAAAGGGTCATTTGCAGATATATAAAGTATTTGTAAAAATAAAGGCATTTTAAGCATGTAAAATCGAGGTAAACAACTTTCAAAAGCAGCTATAAATTATATGTGCAATTAAGAAACGTCCACAACAGCACATCCTTAAAAAGGTTAAATCCCCTTAAAATTGCCAAATAAACCAAGGGAATGATATCGGTATATGTATATATATATAATGTGTCAAATATAGTTTTTACCGCGGTTGACCGTAACGCTGATCGTATCCTCGTAACCGGTGACCTCCGCGTATCACGAGTACACCTCGCTGCAGGTGCATAGTTACGATGAAATCGGGTCAGAAAAAAAGATACGAGGGAAGTAAAAAAAGAAAAGGTCGGTCGAACAGGTGAATGCACGCAGGATCCCTTGATCCTTCCAACTTTTACTCTCGTACAGTTCGCGTGCGTATTTTTTTTTTCCCGTCGATCGTGGGTTGCATTAGCGCCTTATATACGAGAAGGAGAGGAAGGCGCGCGCCTATAGTGAAAGAGGGAACGGGACACCGCGCCCGCGTTGCAGCCTTGACTCCGCGGCCGTATCTCAAGCGCTCTCCCGCGCCTTTCCCTCTACCGCTGCTGGAAATCTTAACTATACGTCGCGGGTGTCTGTTAAATTTCCGAAATCCTACGGTTATTTTTACCGGATGTTAATACTGTATTTTTCAATATATTTTTATATCCGGGTCTATCACGAAATGCAGATAATTTAAAACATGGATTTTTTTAATATATATCCAAATTTATTAAAATTTACACGTAGTAAAAAAATATATGTATTTTATGTGAGCCGCGTTTAAAAAATCTTAGGTATTTTTATTTATGATTGTTTTATATTTCTCATAATACATCGTTTTGTTGAACAATAAAAACATATTCGTTACGCTTGAAAAGTTTGATATACAACTATTTTATACATATTATCAGTAATCTTAATGAATTTAATTTATCTCATTTTATTGTTATATTTAAATATAATATAGATAATAGAAAATACTTATAAAGTAATAATTTTGCCATGAACATTGTATAACAATATAATATATTAAAATATAATTTATTTGAAAAATTAAATATTTTAAAACATCAATTTTATCGTTAATTATTACCATTATGTTCGTTTGATCAAGCTGGATAAATTCTACTAAACGTTTGTGTTAAATATACATAAGATATCGTTTTTTAAGTTTAAAATGAATATACGAGTTTTAGTTCGAAATTTCATTGTATAATAATAATCAGAATTGCAAAAGAGGCGAGGTCGACCCTACGGCGAATTTAGACTATCTGTATATGCAGTGTAAAACTTGTATTTTCAAAGCAGGAAAATTAATCTCTTTGAATGTATATATATTTTTCAACTTCCATATATATTTATAAACGAAATTTACACAGCCGTATACATTCGAACGTCTAGTATTTTTTAAAACATATATATATTTATTTCTAATTGCATAATCGCGATTTTTATTGCACATATGAATACGCGAATGGTTAAAAATAACTGGTCACATTCCAAAAAGCCGTTAACCTTAAATCTCTTTTTTTTTATCAACTTTATTTTTGATAAAACTTCCAATTAATCCTTAATCATTCGAAGGACACAGGTAAACCATCGAATTTTTCTTAAAAATACTGAATTTTATGTGGGTCAAGAAATGCTCCAATTATTTAATTATATTTGTTGCACATGACTGGTTCATTTTCATGATGAACCCAATTATTTATATTGATTTTTTTTTCTTATTCGAGTAAACGTTAATTAACTCGTGTCAATACCAATCACGCTCGATGAGTATCAACAAACTCGAACAGTTTAATATTTTGATAGGTAAAATTATATATACGTATTCGTTGGGAATTTTAATTAAATATATTACAGTAAAATATATTTATAAATTTTATTGTGTAATACAGTAAGTGTTACATATTTTCAACACGTATGCATTTAACGTTAATTACATAAATTATTTGTACTGCCTATTAATCTGTATTTGTAAATGGCCGCGGTAAATACAAAAATCGTTGATACTAACCATTCCCTTTTACACATTGATCACACGTATATACATATAGAAGATAAACCAGTTTTATATAGTTACGTGCGAATGTTTCGATGACCTAATCTATTACTTGTTTAATAAACCAGTGTAAATATTTTTACTTTAAACTTGTACCATTAGACTTAATTAATGACGTTTCGGTTGCATCTAAACTGAATAAAAAAGTTAAATATTATGCAGCGAATTGTACTGAAAGTTTAAATAGTCAAACGCACATTCACGAACCTTTACTCCGTTAAAATTAAAAGCCTTTTACATTTCATTTAATCAATTGGATTTTTATAGAATTATCTATGTATCTCGAACGTAAAATTTATGAATATTCAGATTTTCTGAAGTAACAATTGATAAATTGATATTATAATTAATATAAAAATAAAATAATGAAACAGTGAAAATAATGAGTAACGCTATACGAATTTGCGATAATGAATTACAATACAATTATAAAATAGTCGTAAAGAATTTACGATTGTAGCTGCTCCATTTCCAACAAAAAATTGACAATGTAATATGTAAATGTGGAAACAGGTAGTCGAATAATATAATATAATTAGAAGCTTACGTGTAACGTATAAAATTATACAAGTATATGTGTATAAATCAAATCAGTCACATTATCACAATTATTATACTTTCCCTTATTATATCAACATACAGCATCGACTCGATTGTAAAAAACTATATTTATATATGTGTATCATGAAATACGTAAGTCACGTCTACCAATTAATTTGAAATTATAATATTATCACCGTGAAAAGAATGTCTGTATACCAAAGCTATTCTAATACTATTTTCCCATGGTACTGTTGGATTAAAAAAGAAAAATCAAGCGATCCCCGTTTTATGCGATATTGAATCTTAATTCGTATGTCGACACGCGTCGAAAATTATTTTCTCACATTATGCGCACACATATACATAATACACTGCGTATACATCCATACACGCACACACACAAGAGCGCAAATTCAAAGAGACCGATTGTGCTAACCAAATGCTCCGCGGGTTTTTAACTCGCGTGCTATATATATATATAGGGAAACTCGGGCATACGCGATTGGTATAATCAATTTCGTCCCGATATAATTAAACGTGGCTACACGGTGAATCGTTACGCAAATCCTGTACGCGCGTAAGGATCATCGGGAATACAGAGCTGAAAAAAATCTTAAGGTATGAAGAAAATTTTAGTATCAGGGGGATATGTACACACGCAACTTATTGATATATGGTATTTAGAATTTACACACGCAGGGTTTTCTAGTCATTAATGGTATATACATATAATCACCATCGAATAACGTTTTTAAACAGTTTCTCTATTTTCCAAGAATTCTAATAATATTTTATTTAATTTTAGTTTTGTATTACTTTTATTTGGAAAATAATAATTTATTTATATACAAATATTAAATACATGAAAATATTACTTATTGTGACTGTGTTTGAATTACAATAAGATGAGTTACGAGATATAAATGTAATTTCCATCTTTTCCACGAATAAGAGAATTATAATCAATGTGAAAAAGATAGTTTTATTAATTATTTCAAGATAAGAAATTTAATTTATCGTTGTCGTCCTCAACGTAATTATCATTAAATGTTGTAATACAATATAAAAAATATAATAATAAATAAATAATAAATTGCAAATATTAAATTATTATTTTTTTTGTTAAATTATAAATTTCTTTTGATACTTACAATATTTTCATATATTAAAACCGCACTCTATAAAAAAATTGTTTAATTTATATTGCTTTTTTGTATTTGTAGTTAGATTAGATTAGATATTAGATTATTAATTTAATGGGGCTGCAGGGTAGAAACCCCATTTGCCTATTTTGAGTGTAGCAGAGATATACAGTTTAAATTTAGGAATTAAAAATTAAAATTCAAAAAAAATTGAAAATTAAATATTAATAAGTTACCCACAATAGTATATAGATTTGTATAGATTCATTGGATACAACATTGCCAAGTAACCACACAAAATTTTCCAATCAATCGATCAAGGTGTATCAAAAATATTTTATTGTTGATACAAATAATTTTCTTACAAACGACATCAGTTGTAAAAGTATTTATACAAAAATGGTTAACAGTTTACACATCCTCGAAAAGTACGTATTACACGTATACGCTCGAATAGCTGAAAAATACCGCGTCTAAATAGATTCCGTGGAAGGCTCGACGTAATAACGCGCAGGTTGCTCTTATAAGTATATATACGTGTATATATATACATATATAAAAAGTGAAAATCCTTGGTGTGCGAGCTCGCGGAAAAATCATCTGTCCGCGCCACGCGTTCTCGTTCCACATCCGAAGTTATATCCCCACGCGACTGAAGAAATTCTCGTTCCTTCTCACTCAGTTCTCTATGGCGAATCTATGCAATGAACGTGAAAATTTTCTCTTGTACTTATATACCGGGGATTTAAGATTCGTTTCACTTTGCGCGTTCGCGTCAAATGAAATCGCACGCGAAGTGAGAGCGAAACCTATATGCGCTACCGAGGTAGTTCTACACACACACAGACACTTATACGCGCGTGCGTGCGTGCGTGTCTGCATAGTGTATTTAATAATGTCGTTCGCGTATTTCCTTTTTTCCGGTGGATTATTTATCGCGATTCGCGCATTCTTCCGCGATATTCCTTGCTCGTAAATTCATCGGGCGTGCTCGAGTTTCTTATAAATTCAAGGAGCATGAGAAAATCACATTTTTCTCTTCAATATATTTATTTATCTTTTTTCTTTTAAATTTTATACACACTCGAGGGCCGTGCAGTTATTACACTCGAATAATTCGTACACTGCAGGTTTCAAGATTTATGGAAATTCCGGCTCGCCGGATATGTGTAAGGGATATATATCTATATGCACGCGCTTATGCGTATATATATGTATATACCTCGTAATGAGCCGAGAGTGAATAATTGGGCAAAATTATACGATAGCGAGATAATTTTTGAAAATAGCTCCAGTTCCTCGGGACTGTCGACCGATTTGTACACACATTTATCTATATATATATACACGAATTTCCCATTGTCATTGAAAGTACATTTATTATTTCGGATATAATTGTCCCACTGATTTGGTTATATACCCGAAACAAATAGTCATTTAGTTTACTTACTTGGAACATTTTCGCTCGGAGTTCCGAGATTTTATTAGCTTCGTTCGTTTCGGACTTGACAGACATTATATGTACCGAGTATATATATCTCTCTCTCTTTGACTCTCTGCACGTGCTGGGAATTTAATAATAAAATGAATTTTAATTGGATGAATTTGAATTATATATGTGAAACGTCCTGTATTCTTCGTCGATTTCGAATAGTAAAGGTAGAGAGTGCGCGGTTTTTTTATTTCTTTCATTTTCTTCTGAGAATACTATAAACTTCAGTGAGGGATAATATTTTACGTAAATTAACGTTACGAACGAGAATTCATTTAGTTCCCTTAATTTTTCGTATATACGAAAATTTAATTAATCGTTACACATTAATAACCATCAACTCGGATAAAATAAAATAAAAAACGTATACATCGAACACACGAGCGAACATTCAGTTGCACAATTCTAATATACCTTTAGTTGTTATTTATCTCAATCTGAATTTGGTCAACTCGCGGTTGAAAAATTTTAGGGTAATTTATCAATGTTCTTGCCGTAAAAATAACACGGATACTTGTTTAGCAAAATGTTAGATAATAAAAATAATGCGAATATTGCATTTAGTATTGTCATCGTCGGTAATTGAATAAGATGGATTACGTTAAATAAACAATGCCGCTTATTGTTCGGTAGTAATATATATATAAATTATATTTCCATTTGCGAACAATAAATAATCGACTAATTGTATTGGAATCAACAGGCAGTTGGACCAGGCTATAACGTAATCGATGCTCGTTTGAATAAAATATGAGTCACTAGAGTCGTTATTTGGTAGCGGAGAGTGTTCTCACAGTTGAATGAATATTCATGTTCCCATGGTATTAGATATATATACGTCTCTCTCCGCATGGCCACAACATCAGAGACATATCCAATATACCTGTACAAGTAGCTATACACATTTTTAAATTAAATAAATCAATGTCGAGGATCGGATAATCTATTGTCGTTTAAATCAAATATTCCGGAGTAAATGAGTAATTAAGCGATTTAATTATTTTAATTGGTTTCTTTTATCATATTATTTACTGTTATTTAATACGTGTTTTTCTAAAATTTATTAAATGCGATTATAAACTTATTTGTATAGCCGCGTTTATTCATATTTGTTAATTCTGTAAGAAATCTATGATTTTTAAAAGTTTTAGGTATAATCAGTCTCTTCCGAAAGTCTTTTATTTATTTTGCATATGCCAATTGAATATCCCTATAGAAAAATTACCCACTTAAAAGTCATTAAAATTGTTTTATCATATTTATTAATGTATTTGTTATGACACATGTCTAAATACAAACACAAACATAATTAGATGATCATAAAATTCGTGTGATTATGGATAGATCGATAAACATTAATTTATAACAATATAACGTGACGTTAAAAAATTCGAGATTCCCCCCAGCTTTCCAGAAAAAGGTATTCCATACGAGTAAGTCGAGTAATCAGGTCCACGAAAGTGCATCTATATTACCTTTTTTTTTCTCGAACTCGCGTAATCTCCTTTTTCGTAAATGTATAATGAATATTTATCCAAGTCCGTTATGGGAAGTGAGTTAAATAGCCGGGAGCACAATATCACTCGAGGATTACGCGTTTGTTATTGTTGAACATTTGCCCGCGATGAAACATAAGATCTAGCAGGTCATCGTTCACGCGCGCTCGGCCCATAAATCTCTAGAGAGAGGTTCCTGTAATACACGTACGATGTGTTTGATACGTGTCGCGCGCGGCGTGTCGTTGCGAAAATCAGTATCTCGAGAGCCGGGTTCGGTTATTTCCCTTGAATTTACGCGAGATCCAACATTTCGACCGATTGTTCGATCGCGCAATAGACACGATTTTACCTGGTACTTACAATGATCGATCGCTACTCCTATTTATTTTCGTTGATTTATTATTCCGCGGTAACACGTGCCTCTAATAACCATCGATCGCATCCCCTATTCTTCAATAATATCGATGACATTGCGTACTTCGTACTTTCAGTTATTTTATGCTGATTTATATTTAATGCGCATACGCGTTTATTCATTTTTTTTAGTATCTCCTTATTTATGAGCTTTTACATCGATTGTAAATTAAGATACGTATAAGTGCACGTGTCTGTATATACGTGTACTATCGTTGTTTTACAATGTTGAATTATCTGTTTAATTTAATTAAGAATAATCGACGTGGATAGTTTCGTTAATAAATGAAGCACGCTATTTAATTAGGTGAGAAACTAGTAAACCTAATTAATATAAGCTTTATTTTCTTTTGCCTTCGTTAAAGAGAAATTCGTATGCGCGTCGCATCATCGAAACAAAGATTAACTTAACTAACTCAAAATATATGCAAATGCAGCGCGTTAAAATAGGGAATCAAACGACACATTGTATTCTAAAATATCTCAATGATTTACTTGTGTATAATAGCTGTTCAATTACAAGCATAAAATTGTAAATTATTAATTAATCACAATCGACTAAATAGTGTGTTGAGTTAATTTTATAATTTATTTTACATACAAAAATGTATCCCATTTTTATATATTAATGGATATAGTATAACATATATACAGTATTAATTATTAATTAATCATTAATCTTATTTATGTTACACGTGCTACGATAACAACTACCACAAAATACTCGAGACCAGCTTATTTCCATTTAATCTGTAAATATAAATTTAGCGAGCTCTTTCAAAATCCACTCACGACGAGGATAAATAATCGATAAATGATTTAAAAATCAATTAAATATATTGGATATATCGTTGATCTCATATATTTCGTATTATATATTTCGTAAAAAACGACCGAATCATAACTCGTAGATGATTAATACGACGATCAACCAAACGAATATATCCGGATTCAAATTTGCTGCTACCGATACGCCTATTAAAACGTCAAACGAAGAATACACAGTGAAAGTCTTGTACCTTTCTATACGGAGGCCACATTCATATAACCAATCCATACGAAACCAATTTTTCACCCAAACACGTTATAAACCTTGGTTTAAAAAGCCAGAGTATTACACTTACTCACCCGTAAAATCGAATAACCCGGAGCCGTGCAGTGGTAACAAGAAAAGTGAGAGAGAGATATTAAACAAAAAACGCGACATCGTCCCTCCTGTAAAATCACGTAACCTCTTGTATATAGTGTAACGCGTATATATACAGTGTTAATCCGTGTACATTCCAGAAAATCCAAGACCAACTTGAGGATACACGAGTAAAAGGTTATATACACGGATAATGAAAGGTTTTTACGTGAGGATACTCGCGTGCGTGTGTGTGTGTGTGTGTGTGTAGAAAGGGAAAACCCGACGTCTGATCTATTTCCCGCTTCCGCGACCTTGTGTCGTTCTCCCAAGGCAAACCACCTGTCAGGATTCGAGAAAGCGACGCTCGAGGAGAGAAAAAGGTCCGCGGTGGAAAATAAAAATAAATAAATCCTGGCGTTACCAATTTTCGGATGTTCGGTTACAAGTCGATGTATATATATACCGCACTTGTTTTTTTTTTCTTTTCGGTAATCCAGATCACGAGAAATCGTTAAAGATTTAACGTCGATTTGTTACCGACTGATATATGGATCATTGTGTAATACGAGTTTTTAGTACTCCGTAAATTACAATTTGAGTTAAAATTGATTATTTATCTTACCGAAAGCGTATTCGCAGTAATTTTGTTGTAAAATTGTAATAAGATGATTAAACTAAAAAAAAAAATATGTAAACTTGATTATTATTAAATTTGTGCAATGAACGCATTGTCATATATTTTGTATCTATAAATAACAAATTTAATGTTACATCAGATATAAAATGTAAGCAAGGATATTACGTCCCATTTTCATTAAATCGGTATTCGCGTGATACGAGTATTACTTCGAGTAACAAAATATAATACAAAATCAAGATTCGTTGAGTATATATACGAACGTGTTTACAGATGCAACTTACCAAGATGAATTTAGATTGTTTACGTGAGATTCAAGGTTCGTGATTATCCTGACCAAAAAAAAAATGAGCTACACTCGCATTATAATTAAGATGCAAAATGAGGATATACCAGCAGTGTATGTATATATATACTTGCAATCTTAATATTCCGAGTATACGCGCAGTTTTATTATTAATACACACGTTTTGTATAAAGTGATACGTTGCTCTTATTATTTACCGAGATGCACGATTTTTTGTGAATCGCAACTGAAATTCGCGTGTTTTATCCAGCATTTAGCTTGTCAGCGGAGAATAATATACTACTCCAAAAACATGACAACCGTGTTCAATCAAGATTATTTTTTTTTTATTAATCGACCGTTCAAAAGAATAAATTCTGTAGGCTACGTTATGCACGTAAACATGTCAAATGCATCAAAAGCGAAATCATAAAATTCAAATGAAATTATCAGTCAAAAATTTAATAAGTTGTACGTTTGAATAGCGTATCCTTTCTTTCTTTCATAATTCTATGAGATGATTTCTTTTGTACACTCTATTCCACAATTGCAATTAATGTGTAATATATAAACTCAAACGTTTCCTATATATACTAATAATAGTATATATACAAGGAAACATAAATGTTTGCGCGATATATTTAATAAATATTAATTAATTAATGATATATACGAACATATATCATACGTATATTTCAAAGTATAAATGGGAATTTAAATTTCGTCGTTATGTAAATCAATAAACACGATTTTTATCGTGACGAAGAATTTATAGAATTTCCCGCTAATATACGAGATAAAAGAAATCAACGGAACTTATTCGTATATATACCTGCACACACACACAGACAGACACACATATGCATGTGTACCTAGACGATAAAATACCAGTTAAACTACTTTCCGCCAATCTAATAAAAAGGCTCGCATTTGCTCGAAAATTGTTGGACGGTGTACAGGTATATATACGTATAGATATAGATATGTACAGAAGCAGCATATGTGCAGTGCATGGTATAGACCTCGAGGGTATACCGTTCAAAATGTGATAGTCAAGAGCCGGAAACGAGACGTCGACGAGACTTCACGTAATGGGAAAGTTCCTTGGGTGCAGTATGTACCAACTCGACAGTTCGTTATTATTTTTTTTTTTTTTATTTTCATCGGACACTAGATAGATGTAAGTGTAAGGTGCCTAAATAACGATTACCATATAGGTATATGTATCAAAGAGAAGTGTTAGCCCACTTTATCTATCGCACGAAATCTCAGGTTATGTATCGAGGATGCTTCAGGTGCATCGCGTACGTGTCAAAAGGCGTACCGTACGGACCGTGAATAAATGCCACTTTCGAGGCCTTGATTATTGCATTGTTGGCTACAATGGTAAATATAATAAAAAATGATACCACCGTTAACGAGTGAAGAGTGAATGAATGGGAAACAATTGAATTTTTCAACCGGACACATTCCTTTCCTTCGTTTTTAAGAGAGTACGTATGTATATGAATCTGTTTTCATTCGCCTTGAATATTGATGAAGAAAGTGAAAATTTTATTTTGTTTTATATTTTGATTGCTATACGTAGGGTTATATTTAAAAATAATAGTGAATTAATATTAATTTAAATAATAGTGTAGTAGGAAAATAGTTTTTACAGATAATTTTAATAATCTCAAACATCTACAGAACATTTTGTACAATACAGTGAAATTTTCACTGTAATATGGTTTAGAGGTCTCCGACAGAAATCGCAGCAATTGTGAAGCATTTTTTCGACCATAAAGTGGTCATTCGATCAAAAATGGACAATAAGTTGATAATGTATAGTTGATAAAGAATGGCTTTACCTAATCTTAAAGTACAAAATTTCAAGTATGGACATAAGTGTATGTATACATTGCATTTGCAATAATGGTGTACGATATTTTTCATGCAAGTCTTGTATACACGTACTCAAGATAATCAACTGATTTTAAAATAATTCAGCTTTATTAGATGTAGATATATGAAAAGATATTTTTCTGTACGCGGGTTGTTTCTCTTTATAGATTACATATACGATTGTCGTGTAATCCAGAAAAGAAATAAGTATAATGACCGAAGGTTGATAAGTTTCGAATTGATTGTCGAAGAAACATTAATCGAGCAGTATTTTCTCAAGGAAATCATTTACGACACATCAATTATTCATGAAAAGTGATTACCCTCGTCATATTGTTATAAAATAAGGAAAAGAATGCTATCGATATCAAGAATCATTTTGAAGAAAGTTAATCTCGTTGACCAACGAACCGATCTCGATTGAATCTACCGATTGCACCTATCTTTCTCTCAGTTTTCTCGAGAAGTATCAACCTGCAACGCGGAAAATCCCTTTTGGCGACTCGTGACTTCCTTCTCGGAGTCGTAGGTCGAGCAGGAAACGAGTCCTCGGCGGGTCGATCCCCGTGAGATACTCGGAACGCAGCAGGGCGTGAAGCATAAATTTAGACGCGTTCAATCGGTATAAACGGACCGTATAAACTAGTGGCGTTTGCGGAAGTACATTCAACAACACTGGACTCTCTCGTAGGCGTTCCTTCGCTCGTTCGAGAGAGAGAAAGAGAGAGAGTGAGAAGGGGGCAAAGGTCACGGAGGTTAAGGGAATCAAGTACCGGGTACGTAACGCGATTTGTCATGAACATTTTATTCGCGTGTCCGCGTCTTTCGCGCAACCCCTTCGACCGACCATACGTCGAGAGCCGTCTTTTTTTTTTCCTTTTTCTTTTTTACGTTTCTCTTGTCTTTTTACCAAGAGGATTGTTCGCTATTATGGGACGCGTCGTTCGTTCGCGCACGCGATTTTTTCACGGTTACGTAATCGGATTTGAAAGTAAGCGAGTTTTCATGGATGTAATTAATCAAATGGCTGAGTAACCGCTGTGTTATATATTATACTCAATTGTTATGGGAATCTTGCTTTTAACATTCGTTTCATTCTCTGGGCCTTTTTTTTCCTGGTTGTTACTCTTGTGAACCACATTCCTCCTATTTTTATATATATATACTTTTGCACGATATTTTCTTTCGCTTTTTCACATTTTTTTTTATTTTTATGAAAATATGAACTCAAGCACTAGATACGGTGTCATAATTTGAGTAATAACGAGTACTTGAGAGTAATTCAAATATAAAATTGTCTTTTCTGTAACATTATTTATTTTGGTTACATTTCGATTTGCAACGGAAGAGAGGCGATAATCGTTAAAATATATATACATTTGTACCTTAGGTTCTCAAGATATGAAACTGGCCGACTTGATTGTACGAAGCTTTATTACTTCCTATTTTTCCAAAGCGACTCAACGATTGCACCGTACAAAATATATATTTACGAGAATATTTATTGTAAGATTAAGATCATCCCTCTAAAAATGTTTTGTAGTTTGAACTAGCGCATGCTCGGCGCGAAGTATCGAGTACAATAAGATAAATTTCGTAGACGGTGCTCACGGCACCATCAACTTTAGGCATAATTTCTCCGTAGTCTATATACCTCGCAGACACACACGACTTTCTTGCACACGGCGTCTCCGCGCTAGCGTATCTCGCAATATAGACCGCGACAACCGATATACATGTCAAGCACGAGGCGCGCCCCTTTTCTCCAACTTCCAAGACACACGTCCGGTCTCTCTCTCCCTCTCTCTCTTTCTCTACCTTTCTCTTTATCTACATTTCCCTCCATCTCTCTCTCTCTTTCTCTCGTGACGTAAACTTTTACATAAAATAAAACGCCACGGGCGCGAATATCAATAATATCGGCGGCGGGTGTTGGCGACGTTTGCGTAATCGCGATCGCTCGGTCCTCTACACCGGCCCCACGGAAAAACTCGAAAGGAGGCCCGCGGGCCTTTTCTCGCTCGATTATGTATCGTAGATAATACAATATAAAAAAGATAGAGAGAAAGAGAGAGGGAGAGAAAGAGAAGACGGAAAGTGTTAATATAATAAGTTTAAGAGATGCGGTCTTAGATTCGTTACTCGAGATCCGTACAACTCGTTTCTTTCCTTTTTTTTTACAACTGCCAGAGCTCTTCGATTAATCGACGCCAACTGCTTGCAGCGGACAAAAAGAGGGACGGATCACAATTCTCAACCGCGAGTATTACATTTTTATTTTGTTTTGTACGAATTGCCGTTTATTTTTTTTTTTGGCCGGTACATTATTGGTAAGCCTAAGTTTAGTAGGAAGCCATACTTGAAATGTCTTCTAACGAGTCATTGTCGCTATTTATGACGAGGTGAAAGTGAATTTATATTAATTTCATTGGAGTTTTATCGCGTCGATGACGGTTAGTTACGTTAACGTATCCCTTCATTCGGTCGTTTCTTATTATACGATGGATGTGTGACTTAACGATCGTTACACACCGTGAATCATTGTTTCGCCTGTCTTTTCAATTTCACTCGAGCTGAATGAATATTCCCGACGACAATATTCTCCGACGTTCTATTTTCCCACTCAGCAGTATAGATATATATATAATCGCGGGTTAAATCGATTCCGACTATTTTATTAATATCGGTACGTGTGTCAATTAATATAAACTGATCGTTTCGAGGAAGCAATTCGTGAGAAATCACTCGAGCACTCGGCGATAAAATAAAAATTCCAAAAATCGATAAATAACTCGTACCTGACCATAAACGTACACCTTTCAACGTTAAACGTTACACTCAATACGGATTCTTCTACTTTTTTTTTGTTTCGTTCTCCATTATCCTTTCATAAAGCACTTTCAGTCGACCTAATAGCAAAAAATAACTTGATGCGATTAGTTGGGCGGCAAATCGACATCTCTCGCCGAGATTCCCCTCTTCAGGAAAAAAAAAAGAAAAAAAAAAACGGAAGGCAGTCATTGTCGCTATCTCAATCCTCGCGTGTCTCGCGAAAAGTAGAACCCTGAGGCGCCGCTTAACCGATTATGTCAACGCTCGCCCTATAAATTCTTATATGCACCGGATCCTCGACTTGAAAAACCGTGTGAATTTCATCGGCTAGAAATCTGATTCTTTGTCGTCGATACATACATATATATAATTTTGCCCGATTGAGAGGTTTCCTATAGGATTGAAAGCACCGTCTTGGCTATTCGACCTGATAATATCGTTCAGGCACGCTTTCGTCGATTTGGTGTGAATTTCAACTGTTTTGCATAAACTATATATACGTACATAATCCGATTTGAGATAATAGATATTTTATATGCGATACGATTTTTAGAGAGAATACATATATAAGTGATTTAAAAATAATTAACAAATTGCTTATCGCTGTTCACGATTTTTTAGTAAATAGCGAAAGATACGTTAATTAATAATAAAGTTTTACTAAAATGATAAATAATTGAATTGATTAAAAATATGTATAAAGAAAGGTGCTATATACATATGTAAATATAAAATGAAAAATTCGATAAAAAATTAATTATAAATTCTTGATAAACGATTCTAAGTTAAACCAGCTTAAGTTATACCCACGCAGTTAGAAACTAAGACCGGAAGTGGACAAGACATTTCTTGAAAGGAAGCTTGCTAAATAAATAATAAAATTACGTAAGATATAGTAATGCTACCAGTTAAGATACTTAAAGATGAAATATGATGAAGTGCAATCGCATATCAACATAGTTGAAAAACTAACTTCGTGTAATTTGGCATTAAATACAAAAAAAATAATAATTTAAAAACTGCAATGGTTTTAAAGTGGACTCGGAGAATTCTTGAGGATTAAATAAATACTTTTAATTATTATTTAAGTAGAAGACGATTATATTACACTTTTCCTACTATTTATATACTTGCCCATCCTAAAAAATTTAATCCAACACATTATTCAATGTAATATCGATATAAACAATTGATTCGTATTTTGTAACTCCTTAAGAAAATTAAATCACAGGTAATGTATTTGCAACAACTAATTTAATTAACGAACAATATAATTAACAGTTTATTTTACATTGCAAATTATTTAATTTATACAGTAAATCAAGCATTCCGATTGAAATTATTCAATATTTATTTGTACTTATATTATCTTTTGCATTAATAAATATAATTTATTATATACAAGGAAATACGAATGTTAATAGTGCACAAGTGACTTAGCGCTTTAATTTTAATGCACCTATAATTATAGATTAATATAGCTTTGTATACATTAAACGTTTTATCTAATTAACACACAATAAATTAAATAAAGGAAAATAATATTTGTTCATGGTATTTAATATAAATAATAATTATTACAACGAACACGTGTGTTTACGAACTATATTAAAATTGATATTACTTTCTCGCAAATGAACATTGCGTTGTGCGAAAATTTAAACAATATTGTAAAAAATTTCGTTAACTAAACTTCAAATCTAAATTAAGTAAATAACGATATATGTGTGTATATATATACAAGTTAAAAGGAAATGTACTACTTAGATTAAGACTATCTTTCACGATTTCAGTTAAATATTATCATAATTCGTTTAGAAAGTTTCGAATCGTAATTCAACCAATTCGATTAGAACGATGATTAACATATCGGTATTGTGATAACAATATACATAAATAGATAAATACATTGTAACTCAATTAGCAATAACAGAGAAAGAAAAGTAAATTGATGAAAAAGAATTTTAATGAACAGGTGAACGTTGCGCCACACCAATTAACCACTCGAACATTTTTAAGAAATTGCAAGAAGACCTTTTGGTTTTAGTGAAACGGTTGAAATAACCCCAAATAATACGGTTATGATCTACACATCCAAGGGAAACAAGCACAAGAAAAGTAAATATAACCTATTGCGATCCATGGTGCAGGAAAGAAAAACGGTTCCCCAATGAAATATAGCATATATCGGGAAAAATAATAAGGCACGAGTTACATATATATATATCGCACGTCTCCCGCAATTCTGAAATCGTGGGGTACGCGAACGATGAATCTCGAATTCCTGCGAGCTCGTTTAATTCAAACGCGAATCCCGATGATTTGAAGCGGATATAGGTTGTACCGGATAAGAGATTCCATACTCGGGGTTTCCTTGAAAATCGAACGAGAGAATTTCCTATTTGATATAGGATATACGAAGGTTCGGAGGTCGATATATGGTGAAAAAAAGGGTTATATATACGGGAATGCTATCCCGTATTCGGTTCTATGTATATCGAGGTATGCGCATCTCAAATTGATTCGTATATAGATTGTACGCACAACACACTGCGTTCTCAGCATTTTTACCTTAATTACACCGGGATTTTAAAGATAAATCCCGTTCATTCTTTAAACTTAAATGTATATATATATATATATATATATATATAAAGATAGCGCGCATCTTCATTCTCGTTAGTCAGATACTTTTATTTTTCCTTCATCCGCGGAATTCGTTTCAAGGTTGGTTAGTCCGGCGTATTCTTTTTTGTTTCCTTCGATGGTGTATCTCCTCTTTACATCCACCGAGCGTGCGGTACGATTTTTCGTCTATCCATGTTTAACGAAACAACGCGTTTTATTGCGTAGAAAGTTCTAATCGAAAGAATTAATACAAAACGCAACTCGAACCAGATGCAATGCGATTAACATTCTCATCGACTAGCTGAATTATTCATGCAATAATCGTATATATACAGGATCTACCTATGTATATATTATACATATATGTCTTATCACCATCCGACCGAGCTTATCTACTATTGTACGAATTGATACATACAAACGATAGAAGCGATTTCTAATTGTAAGAACGTTTGTAAATATATGATCCTTGCCGAACAATGAAGTATATACGTCGAATTAAGGAATTTGCTATCATCGAAAAGAGAAAAAAAAATATCATCGCGTGCTTTCTCGTACAGTGATTGCACAATCATATTAATAATCGCTTCTCTTCCATTGAGTTAAACGACCTCGCACCGGTATATATATATATAGAAGATGCAAGTGATTTTTTTTCTACTTCTGTTAACTAACATATGCGCGTATAGGAAATATGCTTTTGAGAATCGTAATCGTCTTGTGAAACTTTTAGTGATATAAAAACTATATGATTTATTTTGGACGGTCTGTAATTAATGATTAAATCGGTATATATATTTGTATTATACAAAGTTAAATCATAAATCAAGTGTAATATTGTAAGGTAGAATCTGTATACGGATACACGTTACAAGCCAAATCGTTTCGCGCGTAACAACAATTTGAATCTCTTAGATTTGTTTACTCGAATTGTTATTAAAAACGTGAAAAACCGTTTGGATGATGAGGATATAAACGTTACGTGTAACGTTGCGAGGAATAGTCGAATCAATTAAGAAGTTGAAGTAGCGGGTAAGTAAGAAACGGTCCGTCCCCCATTACGGCTTATCTAGATGATTTTCGAAACGATTTCGAATCACACTTCTCGTCTACCGTTCTCCCGATACACATCTCACTCTCGGGTGTATCGAAGCCAGACACGTTCACACAAACCCAAATAGAAGAAAGATACATACGTAGGACGTTTATACGACGCGCGGGAGACAATCGTATCTCAAGATCGTACTTTATATACCGTCCTCTATATCGCGATTTGCAGCCTCTCGTATAAGAGATATCAGGTATTCGCAGCGTCCACGCGGCAGCCAAACAAAAATCCTGGTACTTAGCCATCGAGTTTAAACGATCGGTAAGGGAATGCACGTGGGCGGGTTTCTTTAATGCCGTAGAATAAATTCTCCCGTGCCTTCTGCACCTCCTTTTCTATTTGTCCTTAACTCTCCCCTTCGGGTTTATGTACCACACACGTACACGTATACACGATATATATTATGTGTACAACCTGAGACGGAACTGATTAAGACGAAATATTCCATTTAGGTATGTTGTCACACTTTTAATACACAGACACTTTTTTACAACTGTTTCGATGTACATTTGACTTTCATTGGCTTGTAAATATATATATACTTTGTATAATAAAATCTGCGGGTATTATATCTTTATTAGCATTTTAATTATTATACATCTACGAAAAGGCATATTAAACTTCTAGAGGAAAAATATGTACATACACACAGACATATATACATATATAGTGCATGACAAACATAAATTATCATTTTATGTACTTCGTTGCATGATATAGATGTTGAAATTTGCTTTATACCTTCGAATACGTGTATACCCCTCGAGTTTATTATCGTAAATTTCGTGCGTTTAATTTTATAATATACGTATCACTGCATTGTTACCTCGTGTATCGCGTACGTAAAATCTTATAACTGCACCTATTTTTTTAATAGATTATGGGCAAAATCAAATAAACTACCGATCTTGATCATTAACGTCAATTTTGTACTATCCGTGAAAATCACTCGTTTCCAAATCAATGATAATGCATCTCGATGCTATATAGTGATATGCCTATTATATAATGTTTGATTTATCTAATAAGAGACCCCTTCGTTGTAAAATCGAAAACTTTTGATTTATAGTTTAATGCGTTATTTTATTATATTTTTTTCACTATCGTACGTGACGGCGAGTCGTCTATAGCTTTTATTTATTTTTTTTTAAATTGTTACATGTATATAAAAGTGTGTGGTTTATTCAGGATATATTTGCTGGTGATACAATTTAAGATTATAATGTATGTATTTATAGATATAGTTTTCAGATATTTTCCACTGAAAAATTAAAAATCTATACTTATATCTACAATACAATGGCATACATCTTCTCATTGTTGCATAAATGTCCATAAATTACAAATTTTCAATATTCGAAAGTTGAATGTATTTTGTTAATTATAAATTAATGTTAAATTATTATTAAATTTAAATGAAGAGTGTAAATCATTTTTTATTACACTTTTAATGCGATTGTTATAGGACATACTTCAAGCATTATTAAGTTATAATACATAAAAAAAAATTATGTAATTTTTTTCACAAAGTAATATTGTGGACTCACGATACACAAGTTTCTTCTAAAAAATAATAAAATTGAAATAAATATATTGTTTTACATACAGTATAGATATACGGTACAAATAAACTGTGACCGCTAAAAAATGTAAAAGCCGCAGTTAACGTAAAATAGATGTAATGTGAAAAGAACGGTTTAATAAATGAAATACAATACTCCAAGTTTATTATTAAAAATAAGTATAATTATGTATATTTATATCATATTATTCTCACATCGAGTAGATAAAAAATATAAAAAAAATTTCATAATTACCGCTAATATCCACGTCCAATTCTTCCTTGATGAAAGAAAATAGTGATTAAGATTGGTTAGAAAGATGTAGGAAAAGAATAAAGTAAAAGAGCAAATAAAAGGAAGATATTCATCTAACAATAGTGGCCAGTGGCAATAAAGCTAAGTCAAGATAGGGCATTGGCCAACATTCGTATATACGAACGAGTGTTTAAGAGGTCTATACGGCCTTTACCATACCCACCAACGGACATGGATACCTTTCATTATTCTTAAATTAACATTTTATGTACTTCGTTGCATGATATAGATTTGTGAAATTGTTGCTTTATATTACCTTCGAATACTGTAGACCCCTCGAGTTTATTACAAATTTCGTGCGTTTAATTTTATATATACGTATCACTGCATTGTTACCTCGTGTATCGCGTACGTAAAATCTTATAACTGCACCTATTTTTTTAATAGATTATGGGCAAAATCAAATAAACTACCGATCTTGATCATTAACGTCAATTTTGTACTATCCGTGAAAATCACTCGTTTCCAAATCAATGATAATGCATCTCGATGCTATATAGTGATATGCCTATTATATAATGTTTGATTTATCTAATAAGAGACCCCTTCGTTGTAAAATCGAAAACTTTTGATTTATAGTTTAATGCGTTATTTTATTATATTTTTTTCACTATCGTACGTGACGGCGAGTCGTCTATAGCTTTTATTTATTTTTTTTTTAAATTGTTACATGTATATAAAAGTGTGTGGTTTATTCAGGATATATTTGCTGGTGATACAATTTAAGATTATAATGTATGTATTTATAGATATAGTTTCCAGATATTTTCCACTGAAAAATTAAAAATCTATACTTATATCTACAATACAATGGCATACATCTTCTCATTGTTGCATAAATGTCCATAAATTACAAATTTTCAATATTCGAAAGTTGAATGTATTTTGTTAATTATAAATTAATGTTAAATTATTATTAAATTTAAATGAAGAGTGTAAATCATTTTTTATTACACTTTTAATGCGATTGTTATAGGACATACTTCAAGCATTATTAAGTTATAATACATAAAAAAAAATTATGTAATTTTTTTCACAAAGTAATATTGTGGACTCACGATACACAAGTTTCTTCTAAAAAATAATAAAATTGAAATAAATATATTGTTTTACATACAGTATAGATATACGGTACAAATAAACTGTGACCGCTAAAAAATGTAAAAGCCGCAGTTAACGTAAAATAGATGTAATGTGAAAAGAACGGTTTAATAAATGAAATACAATACTCCAAGTTTATTATTAAAAATAAGTATAATTATGTATATTTATATCATATTATTCTCACATCGAGTAGATAAAAAATATAAAAAAAATTTCATAATTACCGCTAATATCCACGTCCAATTCTTCCTTGATGAAAGAAAATAGTGATTAAGATTGGTTAGAAAGATGTAGGAAAAGAATAAAGTAAAAGAGCAAATAAAAGGAAGATATTCATCTAACAATAGTGGCCAGTGGCAATAAAGCTAAGTCAAGATAGGGCATTGGCCAACATTCGTATATACGAACGAGTGTTTAAGAGGTCTATACGGCCTTTACCATACCCACCAACGGACATGGATACCTTTCATTATTCTTAAATTAACATTTTCCGTTTGTTCAAACGAAATTTTCGTTACGAGTAATTGCACTTTTAAAGTGATTTACAGTACGTTATATCCATGTAATAAAATTTTTCGAATTGTAATGAAGTAAGACGAAAACGAGGCGTTAATGTTTCAAATGCGTTATGAAAAATAACGATAATTACTTCGTACGTCACTCATTGTTTAATTACAATGTCTTTAGTATCTTTACAAAACATACCTTTTTCTTTATCTTTTTCTTTTTTTCTTCTTCTTCTTCTTTTTTTTTGACGATCAATTTGAAGATTGTGTTGAGCATTAAAAATAATATGTTTGGCTTTGTACCATGAAGATAAATTACTTGAGGATAATGATTATATAAAATTGTATAAAAGGGAAATTTAGAAGGAAAATCATGGGAATATTTTTAAGATTTATATATGTAATATTTAAAAATGTCGACACTTGTAATTTTACGTAAATTTAGATTTGTTTTCTAAATTGTACTCTATACGTATAAGACAGATTGATTTGAATATAATGCATATAGCTATCTAAATTATTTTTAATGGGATGTTGTATTCACATTTTACCGACCGAGTCAATGGAGCCGAAGAAATTATTTTAATAAATGTGATAAATTATAGAAAACTAAGGCATAATTTGCTTTGTTTTGGCATTATCTTTTACTGTACTAAAGTTTATACAAAAATATCATTGCATTAAAAAATGGGTCTGTTAGAACATTTGGCTTATAAATCTGTGAGAGAAATTTCAGAATCTAATTTCCTTCTGCAGTCATTTTTGAGTGCATTGATATTATTAAACGAAATTAAACACAAGGATATACAATATCAAATTGATTTAGCTATGAAATAATTTTTTCGTCTCAATTGATTAGATCGGTAAGAATTGAATATCACATCCCTCTAAGATATATACTTTAATACTAATTTAATAATAATAATTTTCGTTTATGTTTACAGGTAAGCTGACAATGAATTAACGATGCCTTACGCAGTAATCAACATAAACAGGTTTAATAGTTCTAAATAATATACATATATTTAAAAGTAACGATTAAATTTTAATACTACCAGGTCTTCGACAGATATACGTTAAAGTCGTAAGAAATAATTGATTTTCCCGCAATCAAGAAAGCATAATGTATAACGATTAACCATTATCTTGACCGCTTCTTGTACATTTGAATTACTGGTGTATCAAGGTCTCTTTTCCATGCGCTTGTACACTGAAAATTTCTCAAGGAAATAAGAAAATATTCGTAAATGAAAAGACAATGAGAACGCATTGTACCTACGTTCTATCAAAAGAGCATTTTCTATATAAGCAATAAACACTTATCTCTGTAGAAACAAATGAAACGAACTTTTTCTTTCCTTTTAAAATTTCAATCAGTATGAAAAGGTGTTGCGGCCTCCAAATGTACATACACATATACCCACAGAGAGTTTTCCCACATCCCTATATATATACACCAGTGGTTTGTCTGTAACGGAAGCAAGGGAGACACATCGCAACCATTGTCCATACGCAAAAATAATCGCTCGCGAAATCGAAACGCTCCCCGTGTCAATTATATACAACTCGATCGTCGACGTGTAAATAGATTCGAGCAAATAGGTCGACGACGACGACAACGACGCGCGCGCTTAGGTATTCAACGTGAGCTAACGCTCTACACACATATCTATATACGCCTGGGAAATAATCGGGTATTTTCTAGATCTGCTAAGATTTATATCAGCCGAGTGAGAGAGAACTTGTCAAGAGTTATGATCGCCTTTTACCTCGAGCTCAGAAATACAGTGGTGAGTGAGAGGAAAAAAAAGTAACTCCGTTAGACGCGGGGGGCATATAGAGAGAGAGAAAGAGGAAACACCGAGAGAACACCGTGTATTACGCTTCTTGTCTATATATGTTCACTTTTACCTATGTTTCTACAACTTCGTTTCGCTCTCGCTCTCGCTGCGTATTTAGGTATCATACAGTCAACCGAATGTATTATTCGATCCAAACTGTTTAAGGCGATCAATTTATTATAATACTCCGTCCTCTGGTACACTCTCGTTTACTCTATTGATTATACTCGTTTGTTCTTAATTAGGCACCAGATTTCTTCAACGAATACGGACGGTTATAATCGCTTAACGCTACCGATTTATGTGCGAATGCTCGCGCAGCGTCCGACTAATGTTTATGGAATGAAAAAAGAAAAAAAAAAATAACATCGACAATACGCACATTGTTCGCACTGGTGAGAAATAAAAATCACCTAATTAAGTTGTATATATATAGATACGTATACATATATATACGAATAACAATTTTGAAATTGCGTATAGGTATATATACGTGTTAATATAGTTATCTAAAGTAAAAGTTAATATACACGCCAGTTATGTATTGGGAATAGTCGATGCAGAACAATCACCAATTACATTCCTCTATTCAGGAGAAAAATAGTTAAGAAAAGATATGTAATTATAGTAATTTTGAATGGTGCGATAAATCTACCGTGTACCAGCTGCGATTTGCTTTGCAGAAAAATATTATTACATTTCCATATAAACCCGTCATTTCGATAATCGCAACGTGTAACGTAACAATTTCTTTTTGAATCGAGTACATTTTTCCTTCTTCTTTTTTTTCTTTTTTAATTTGGACAATATTAATTAACCGTTTCTATTATTCGTTGTAAACAAATCGTTAAAATGTAATATTGTATAAACGGTGAAAAAGTTGTAACTTTACCGACGTGAAAAAAAAAATCATTTCTTTCTTAATAAGAGTATGCGACATTTCACAACTTTTCTTGTGAACTTTTATAGGCAAACTTCTCGTAGTTAAGAGTAAGAATAGTTTTCACTTTTCTCTCCAAAGTAAATTATATTATTCCATTCCGAAATAATGTTTGAAAGTTTTACATTTATACAAAAAAAAAGTAACTTTTAAATCTGTAATTCTAGATTGATATTAAGTAATAAAAATGTATTAATCTATACACATATCGAATTTATATATGAATACTTGAATACTCGTACGAAAAATACAGTACATTTATATAAAAATTGACGATACCTTCTGCACCTACATACCTAGATTTAATAGAGTAATTTTCTTGAGATATATTGGATATATTTAAAACACGTAAAGAACCCATGGATATACCTTGATACCGATAGACACTCAGAACAATAATAGACAGTAGCAGACTCGAGAGTTTTACATCACTGTTTTATTCTTTCTCTCTTTCCGTCTCCGTCTAACTCGGGAATTGTTAAAAGCTTTTATTATCGCGCTCAGCGAGAGGAAACTCTAATAAAACGTATAGGATAGATGAAAAGTCTTTGCGCAGACCTTGTGCAGATTTCGATCTCGTATCGAGCTTAACGCAACACACATGCATACGTGCGCGTGTATCCGTGTGTGTGTGTAGAGTCGCAAGGATTTATCCTAGTCCGCGATAAGAAGCCTTGGAGAATGATAACGTGGGAAGGGGAGAAAGGAAACGGGGCCGCGCGACGTCGAGCTGGGGCTTATTACGGAAAATTTCTTGCTACTTCTAATACGCGTATAATACACACATACACACACACCGAGAGTGGGGGAGTTTTTCCTTTATAAATAATTGAAAGCCGTTTTGAAAGTTGCGCGATTAAAAATAGAACCTTTTTTTTAAGGTGCACAGCTACCGGTCGCCATACCCGAGTGTCTCTTGCGTAAATTATACAATGTGTACCTTCGTTTTTCTTTATATCTATTTATACGTTACATATGGTACCCGTAATGATTTTTTTTTTATTTTCTCCGCTCCCTCATCGATTCTTGTACGTATTTATCGTCCCCCCCCCCTCCTTTAATTTTATTTGTCCGTATCGGTATTGCCGATTTCGAATGACGTTGCGCATTTTGGCTAACCGGAACGACCATATTTATTTCGTCGAACTGCTAGAACTCGCGGATTAAACTGAGAAACGGTATTTCAACGTTTTTCAAAATTGAAGTGGAACGTAATTACATTTGTGCATAAATATAAACGCGAAAAAAACATTATGAGGAATTCTGAAAAGAAAAAATGAAAAACGAATGGTTTCGTTTAACTTCTGTAAAGTATTAACCGGTTCGATTAGCCGGTTATTAAAAAGCTCACGTGACAACTCTTTCGTTTTGAGATATAGCATTACCATTATTAGACGTTCTAGGATCGATTTCCTTTACATAAATTCACTTATAAACCGTATATATATATATTTTATGGTCATTTTTTTTTCAAATGTTTACTCTCCACATTTTTATAAATTTCATAACGAGTTCTCGTTAGATCAAATTAAGGAAGTATGGATACATGTATATACCTATAAAGATTGTATAAAAATCGATTTATTCGAAATTAATCTATTTATAATTACACAAAAATTGTATATCAATTTGTTTTAATTATTAAATTTATTAACATTATAATTATGAAAATGGTAGTTGAAAGTAAAAGTTTGCAAAAAATAATGAATAATTTATTTTAACCGCAAACATATCCAATTTATCTATATAGCAATATATGCTTTATTGAAGTGATATTATGGACACTGAGCTATGCGTAATTTCAACCACGAATTAAAATTAACCGAAATTAAATATGCATCTAAATAGCTTTAGATGGACGAGGTTGAAACAATGCCTTTACACGGAGAGAAAAATTTTAGTTGATTTGACTAAAGTTCCATTAACACGGTAACAAACTGTCATAACGTAAAAAATGACTGAACTTTTAGTAAAAATTAGTAGACTTTCAGTAAAAGTTGTTAGAAAATTGACAAAAAGTTCAGTAATTTTTTGGGTTTCGTTAGTCTGGTAATAAAAATTTAGTAACATTTACAGAAAGTTTATTTAAATTTACTAAACCTTTTCTCCCCGTATAATTATTAAAAATGTTACAATAATTGAACATTACGTAAATGATAAAAATCTAATGGGATGTGTTTTAATTTAATAAAAGGTTTCGTGCACAAATAAAGTGAAATAAGCCTTTATAACATATATATAACACCCAATATATCAATAACAACCCTCCCACACTTTCTAAACGATAGCAAAAACTAAAAAGTCATAAAGCACACACATCGCCAGGTGAAAAAGTGAAAAAAAAGAAAACAAGATCGAATGTGAAAAGTACAATAGTTTAAGAAAACAATCACCCATCGAAAATTGGCACTCGCGTTTCCGAAACGATCTGAACGGTATATATAGACGCCGACACCTTCGGTCGGCGGTATACCAGACGGAATTCAATTAAAGGCGCTCCCCCTCCGCGTTTTCGCGCCCTCCCGGATTTTTCGAAAGGCACCACGAACTCGGATCGTGGGACTCGTGTTCGCGCGTTTGGTAATATCCTCTAGGAGAGCTGAGTCGTGAGTGGGTGTAGCCTCGACTGTCGGAAACCTTCTTCTTCGCGTTTTTCGTACACACGCATGGGAAGGGATGAATAAAAAGTAGACGAGAATCGATATGTATCATGATTTTCCGCGTGTATGTTACGATTATTTTTGTATACACAACCTTTTCTTTTTTTCTTTTCCAAAATTGCAAAACTTTTTCGTCGGTGGGATATTTTTCGCAGCTTGCGGGTTGCGAAACCCGGGAGTGCCGTTCCTGCTGCTCTGTGTAATCATCGGGTTTCATATATCTATATATGTATATGCACTACAAGAAGTAGTCCATTGATTCTTGTTATTAACCGTTTGAGAAATAAAAAATATTTTCCGAGAGCTATTAACTTCGTTTATGAATTATGGGTTTTAAACGTATATATATACACGTACCACGAACTTTGACATCGCGCGCTCGAGGTTACTTTTAATAGACTTTTTGATGATCTTGCTTTTCAGAGATACCATTTTCAATTACACTCAGTTGTAAATTTCAACGATGAGAATGAATAGAATTATTGTTGATAAGAACTTGTATACACTCTCACGCACTTTCTCGTGTATATATCTATATACATATACTTTCGCTTTCATCTTCTTCATTTATATACATACGAGCGAGACAACTTATTACCTTAATTTTTGTCGGATGTTATTGTCATGTTGGGTAATTTATTCAATAAAATGTGCCTATTCAATGCACGGGTTCTCGAGAACGATTCCCCGCTTTTTTTTTACTTCTTACCTCTATTATAAATATTATATATTGTTCAGAAAATTATAAAAAAAATTTCCACTTTGAGTTATATAATCGTGTAATAAATTCAAGATAATTTTGATATTGAACACGTAATTTCTCTTTCGAATAGACTTATATCACGTAGTTAACTGAATATTTAATAATTTTGACAACTGCAGAAAAATTATTTTGTATAAGTACCTACACCTAAAAATGTAGTTATATATGTGCGAGATGAAAAGTTATGAATAATTATTTAGCTTTTTTTGTGTAATAACGTTTTAAAAATCTTGAATTTAATACGTACATATGTAAGAACATTGTAGCTTTTCTTTTCGAATCCAAATTAGAAATTTACGTAATCGAATCAATAATTTTAATGAAATTTTTACCATTAGATAAACAATGAAATTTTATACTTGATCATTTTGAAAATAATAATAACGTTCGTGTAGGAGATATACAGTTATATCAGTAGGTAAGGTAAATTAGTAATAATAATCGAAAAAGTAATTGCTTCAATAATTAGGCGGTTAATTCTTAATAATTTATTTGAGTTATATAAACATATTTTCTAAAGATACGTATACTTTCGACCATTCAACTTGTCACATATGTTATTGTTGAAAACTCGAACGAGAGAACTAATTGGTATACAGTTCGTTTGGCGTTCGTATAATAATAATTTTATATTAAACTGAATATTCTCCGTAATGGAGAGAAATATTGGTCATCTAAATCTAGTTAAATATTTCATTTTCTAATATTTGTTACGTGATATTGAATGTACCACGTATTATTTTTACGCGCAATTGTGTGATTTTCGTTGTATAAGTTTAAATGCGCCTTATCCGCGTAAAAAATAGTTATTTATGTATTACGAAGGGAAAATTTTGTATTATATTACGAAGAAACGTTGTAATTTTATATTACCTTTATATGCGGTATTGTAATATATTTATTGAAATTCATTTTCCGCGTTGTACACTACGATATATCTATTAAAAAATAAGAATTCTCTGTAAAAAAGTTAATTATTTACGCATTGATAAAAAAAGAACTTAATTGTTTCGACATAATTATCGTCGATCTCATAATATTTAATTCATTATTACTGTACACCGAGTGATCCTTATGCAACGTCGAATCAAATTAAAAAAAAAATCACAAAACTTTTAATAAAGGAAAAAAGAAAAGTAAAAAAGTCTCTTTCATCATCGATACGTATCTCGGTAAATATCACATCCCCTTCGTATTGAGAACAAGGCTTCGACATTTTTTGTTTCTTAAACATTAGCTACAATGTACACACCCACTCGCAACTCGACCTAATGCAACATTAGGATGCCGATTATTTTTATTTGTTGTAAAAGAAAAATGTACCACGCATTGAATAGTTTTATCATTATGTATAACTCGTTCTTTGTTCCCTCGGGAAACGGAGAAAGATTATATGCATGTGTACATTGAGAGTGAGAGAGGGAGATATAGGGTGGTGGTTATAGTTGGCCGCGAAATTAATTAGAACTAATAGCGCGCGTTTGAGCTTGGATATATCAAAGCCGCAAAACTATCCAGGTTCTGTGTGTGTGTGTATGCTATAAAATCGTGCGAGAAAAAGCCATAAGGCAGCGGCGTGGAAAAGGGATTATAATAAATTTCAAAGATACGTAAGATACTCCTTTCGACTTTGGTAATGTATTTCCTATTGTCTTCTGACAAATGACGGTGGATATTATAATGTTGTTATAGGCGGTCTTGTGGTACCCGATTTATCAGATCAGCATGCTCGAGTTCGGTTGAATTTCGAAGACATGGGTGGGAGGGCATACCTACACGTCTCTCTCTCTCTCTCTCTCTCTCTCTCTCTCTCTCTCTCTCTGTGTGTGTGTGTGTGTGTGTGTGTGTGCGTGTGCGTGTACGAGTGTATATGGACGATATATCATCGCGTAAATTATTGCTATCACTCGGGCGAATCGGTTTTTCGAGGGCAATAAACACGTCCCGTGCTCGTGTAAAATTTGGTTTTTCTGAAAATTTTACTAGCGCGCTACCCGAGGGCACGCCGACGCTGTTTTTATTTATATACATATGTATATATCGTTACTTTATAAACCCTCTACTTTTATATATTACACCAAGATTTATACATACAGCTATGTATATATATACACGCGTTGTCGAACGGATATCTTTGTAATAATTTACAATGTATTATTCGAGTATTGATAATTTCTCCACGGCGTACTATACCTTCTCAAAGTTCTCCGATGTATACACCAATTTTTCACGCGATTTATAATATAATGCATTTATGTATTCTCCGTATTTTTTTTTGATAATAAAAAAAAAGTGGAAAATCATTCGCGGATTGCGCGATTCAAATGAAACAAATTACACCGTTTTGCATATACAAGTACAAGCGCGCGGCGTTTCACACGGAAATCTATAATTACAGTCAGGTTTAATCCACCCGTAATCCAATGAATTTCCTTTACACTTGGATCGATAGCGTAAATCTGACCTTATCCTTACGATGAATTTCACTGCTGGATTCGCGATTGATAATAATTAACTCATATACGTGCGTATGTATATATATGTATATATACGGGGGCTTATTAGGTGTTGGCGAATGGGCTATTAAGCAACCGTGTTGAAAGTGTTTGGTGGTCCATAAACACCTACGAGGTATAAAGTTACAATGTAGGTACACACGTATCGAGTTACTCATTTCGAGTGTGCGTCGAAAAAAAAAAATTTTGTTTTTCGAATATAATAAGGAGTTTGCAACTACGCGCTCATTGATCGGTGATTTACGAATTAATAAACCTTTTTCCACGCTCGCGGAACTTGTAAAATGGGATTATATACGGGAGTAGGATCGTAAAGCGACCGATCCCCGACAACCGTGAAATATCTAATTGTTTACGCGCCGTCGATAGATTTATACATGTATACGTGTATATACACTGCACCTATATATAAAAGGATACCGCGCGTAACTTACTTAAACGTCAACGTCGTGCAACCTTACGTCATTTCGCGGGGGCGCCTTTTATCGACCGCTTTTATGGCCAAATTGTTCTATATAAAATCGCGCGAATTTTATGTGTCTCTGTTCGGGTTCTAGTAGTATACACCTCGACTTTGTTTTCTGAATTATTTATATACGTTTAGGTTCGCGCGTGACTACGGGGCGAAAAAATCTTAATTTACATCTCTCCCTCCCTCTCTCTCTCTCACTCTTTCATCTATTTATCAATCTATCTATCCGTCTATCCATCTATCTATCTATCTATCTTTTTTCCACTGCGTAATTCGGTTTACAATTTATGAGGTAGAGAACGAATGATCCGTTTTTCTACGTGAACATAAAGTTTACGCTTTGTAGGAGTGAAAACTCGATGGTGGATTGCGATTCAATTTTCGCTTCGTTTCTGATGAAACGGAAAATCAATTTAGGAATCATTCGTTAAACGTTACATTCGGTTTCTCTATTTAAATCGAGGTATCCGAATGAGGTCGAAACACAATTAGTTATATATAAATTTGTAATGCACATGCCAATGAATTATTCTACGGAATTTGATATTTTCAAAACGTGGTAAATAAAAACGTATTGTAAAGAAAAATTTCTTCCTTTTCGTTAGAGTTTTAAAATTTTTGTCGGCATATTCTACAGTTAATAAATTAACAAGTTTTACCTCGCATTATCATAAAAAAAAAACTAATATTTTAACATGTATACGTATAAAAAGTGCAGTACAATTTAACCGAGGAGCGCGTTTTAGTACAATATTGGTCAGTTTGGTACGCGCACATAAAGATGTTACAAAATAAAATAATTTGCTGAGAAAGGCTGCATAAATCTTTTTTAATCTCTTCATGACACTTAATCTTAATTTACGATCGGCCGATGCTTGAAATTGGTGTCTGAAGTTACCCAGAGTTGTAAAGATTAGTATACTACTATACGCTTCGAAATTTTTCCATCTTAATTATACGTTAGCTTTTCATAAGTCGAACTTATTTAATATCGCTTTATAAACCAATGTTGTACACGTGTGTGTGTGTGCTCGCGCGTGTACACGCACATGTACGTATATATATATATATATTCATACATGTTTATAGATATATATATTTTAAACTAAACACTTAGCGAGGTACAAGATATTGCGTTGTTTGCTACTTACATAATAGAAAAACCATAAAAATTCGTCGTAAATTTCGCGTATACTGGTAACATAAATTCGCACAGTATAAATAATAATCTGATTCTTTGTGAATATATAAAGGATACAACAAACGTTCGTTCTTTGTTATTTTTTTCTTCGTGTCTATATCATTTTTTAAATCGTTAAAATTCAATAACGCAAGTGCAGCATTCAGAGACTATATTCAGCAGAAAAATCCGACATTCCTCGATACGCAGATCAATCAAATGATAGGTGAGTCCATTAAAGTGAAGAAAAAAAAAAGTATCCGGTTATTCGTATACAATAACCCCTGAGGTGCATTCAAAAGACAAGTCGGTGAAAAAAGTGTGAAATTGAAATAGATTCATCACGTCACTCCCAATACGCATTTCCAATTCAATCAGTGTGGTTGATGTCAATCATCCTGGGTTCTCTCTCCCTTTCAATATGCATTCCAAAGACTCCCCCGCAAAATCTGCCCGTGGACCCCCTTTGCACAATTCGAATTGCGCAAGTTACGTACGCATTAAAGGTCACCTAACCTTTCGTACGATATATTGCTTTTCACTTTCTGCGTTACAAAGGTTGCCGCGACAAAAATCACGAAGCTTCGTCATTTTATGTAGGTGATATAAGCTAGCTGCCCTTGATCATTCGATCGTACTGTACCTCGCCGCTTATCGTTTTATTAAAAAATTTCACTTGGATCTCTACCGCGACTAGATTTAAATTTCACGGTTTTCTCGATTATTCAAATTTAACGGACTGCCCGTCGCGCAAACTCGGAACTTGAATTCCACGTGATGATATTACGATTTTTCGTGTCCCCGTGTCCCGATGTGATTGTGTCAATTTAAAGATAATATTGATGAGAGTAATTCGTTATATACTACATTTTTTATTTCATCGGAATTAAATTATATCGAGTAACGTTCGTTAATTTAAAAGAAAAAAAAACTAAGCGGATGATTTTATCGGGTAGGAGACCCGTGATTTTAAGCGTTTACTCATTTTTAAGATTAATTTGAATATTCACTTCTGGTATGTAATGTGTAATGGCAGTAATTTGTATATTGATATTAGGTTATTCGGTTGAGTTGCGACTTTTAACTCGGAGATATCTGTATCTACATCTTTTAATTAAACGATAAAATATTTAATGAAATTCAATTACCAAACACGTTCAATTTCCAAGAACTACAATATATGTATATATAGTACACGTATTAACGAACTATAAAGAAAATTGTAAAGAAAGCTACAGCGAGATTTTCATGCTCGTTTTTACAAAAGTTAATTGAATCTCGTGTAATCAACAATTAAATATAAATAAAATTTTAAAATAAATAAAATACCAAAATTTCATTTACTTTTTTTTCACTATTATTAATATTTTACAAATGTTAATTATTCTACAAACAAAAAATCAACTCTAATATCTTATCGTATACGATGTCGTAATTTTCATTTAAGAAAATTCTTCCAAAGTCAAATCGTAAAATACGTGATCCGAGATTCAGATATGGAGTCTCTTTGTTAGTACATTGGATAATATCTATATTATAAAATGTGATTTGGTCTCACAATTATGATAAAGAAAAAGTATTCGTTTAAAAATTTGACATTTATTTAAATACTTTGTAATTATCATTCGACGGTAATCATTATTTTAATTGATTAATATATATATTTAACTGTAATTCTGATAACCGAGGTGAAACTTGTCACAATTTTCCTTTGATCATATAGATTCCCCGTAAACATTATTCTCACGGGCAACTACACTTTTAACACCATCATTTCCCCTGTAACAATCCAACTCAACTAAAATCACGCGAAGAGAAAGAGAAAGATAAAGAGAGTGTGAGAGAAACGTACGCGGTATTAAACGGTTAACTCTCTCGTTTGCGTGGAAGCATCTGTTAAGGCAGAACGATTGAAGAGGCGCATAGACCGCGCTATGATGAGAAATCGAAATATCACGCATGGAATTAGCGAGGCGAAGAAAGAGGCCGCGCGCCTCCTCCTTTCCGTTCGATAAGCCGTTCGTATAGGTACATATATATATACATCGTCGCGACCTTTGACGCCCCATTGTTTTCGACCAAGACAACTCGACCTAGAACCCACTTAGATGTTCATCTCTCTGCATCTCCTCGCCAACACTTTTTCTTCTCCCCTTTATTTTATTTTATTTTATTCTTTTTTTCTCTCTCTCCATTTCCTCTCCCTCTTTTATTACACCGTATTCCTTTGTCCGAGAGTGATGAGTAAACGCGTCGTAATTGAAATTTCCTTAATGAGCATCGTATCCGCGCGCAATTACGAATAAAAAAAAAGAAAGAAAATTGACTCCTACATTTTTTGAATAAAATTTACTTCTCTAAGTACACGTATCACAGTGTGAATATCATTATCTATATATACACACATATATATACGTATATACCATATGCAGATGAACGGTCTTTACGCGGATAGATTTGGAATGACTAGCGCGTTCGAGTTACGAGATGCACGTAACACATCGAGGCATTGTGGTGTTTTAATAGCCTTTCGTTAGACCTGACTCAATGTAAATACGAAAGTTATCATTGTTGTTGTTATTATTAGCGTTATGATGAAAAAAAACCAAAATACCAAAAGTATACATTCTCGATCGCTGAACAAAAGTGATATGTATATATACGTATGCAACATTTTTTTAACACCATCGAACACCATAAATCACTTTGTGCAATAGTTGAGTATTTTTCTTGCGTGTGTGTATGTACGTTATTTGTTTAACTATAATTAATCACGTAGTTATGGAACTTTAAACGTGATAGCCTGGTATTGAAATTTTTATACTATTCCTTGATATTGTATACATAAGTATCGTAATTAACATTACGATATACTGATTTGTAAATGATTTATACGAAATGTATTAAACTGCTTCATTTTCCTTTTTATTCCAATTGGGTCAAGTTGCTATTATACGAAGACTATGCTGATGCTGAAAGTCGAAGCTGCTTAACAGCTTTTCATACACGTATATGTATATCAAATATAAACTTCGAAAATTCCGTTTTACGAAAATGGAAACTTGATGAAAAATGTATAGATTTAATTATCTATACAGTGGAATAAATTATTAAATGTATGGGTGTACATGTGTGTGTGTGTGTGTGTGTGTGTGTGTGTGTGTGTGTGTGTGTGTGTGTGTGTGTGTGTGTGTGTGTAAGTAGACCTAAATATTTAGCGTGTTCGATCTGTCGCTACGAATAAGTTGACTAAAATTTGCTGGTGAAACATTTATTTTCGCTATCGGTTTGACTGCGCTGCAGACAACTTGTATTCTAATATAAAAACTGTGCATATTGCATGTAGGACTAGATAAACGAATGAACGAATGTCTATGTTTTTTTTTATTGAAATAAATTATGATAATTTCTAATTGAAGTAAATTGCATAAAACTTGATTAATACCACATTAATCATATACTACTGTACACTATTGAAATATAATAATGTACTCTGAAATTCTTCGACATAAATAGTTCCTATACATTATTTAATACTGCTTTCTTCAATCAATCCAATTTTTGAAATTGTACCAAATAAAAAGAACACTCTGACTTTGTAATGATACGCTGAGAAAAATTTGTTAAATTACTATTTTAATGGTAAAAGAAGGACAGACTTACACAATTATAAAAATTGCTATTAATAATGTTAAAAATTGCCACTATTTTGGAAAAATTACTATTAATAATGCAATTTTTACCATTAAAATAGTAATTTTTTACTAAAAAAGTTTTCTCAGTGTACCAATAAAAGAAAGTCGCTAATTTGTTCGTTACAAAGTAATCATCTCAAAGTTTAGTTCTATATCTTTACGTCCACGAATAATCAATTATTTCCGTTCGAAAATCATTTAAATTCAATTTAACGTTTAAAAAAATGTAACCTTAAAAATCGAATGACGAGTTTTCGAGCGTTTTCTCTTTCATTCGTGTGGCTCGAAGACGTGTGACGGTCCTTACACACACATGCGCGTGCCGACCGTACAATCAAACGTGTAAATGTGCGTGTGTGTGTGTATGTTATTGTTTCGCAAACTCACAGAATATAAGGAACGAATAGGAAAGGAATAGGAAATAAAGAAAGAAATACACTGCAGGGATGGAGAGAGTGGAAAAACAGCAGCGAGAGAATGAATGAGTTGCTTTTGCGATTTAGACTCTATCGTACACGGTGATCGTCAGACGTGTCGAAGGGATATACGGAGACGCACGTGGAACTCAACGCTATAGAGATAATAATGATTGATGCAGCTTAGAAAGCGGATTTATCTTGAGACGCGGTTGGAAGGGCTTTTCCTTCTCTTGTTGAGTCTGTTGAAATTTTATCGCCTCGGGATCGTATATTTTTTATTTTTCTTAACGTATTCCTATTCTTATACGAATATTTTCTATTTTTCATTTTCGTTCAATAATTCGTTCGTTTCATACTGCACATTTGTTTAACATTTTTACGCATCGTTTCAGTGCATATGTAAATACATAACCGATATATATCTCCGTGAATTTATAATGCACAATAAAATTTATCTTTTATTAAATGTTAGAATCAAAATATTTGTTTTCGCATTTTTCCTTAAATTTTTACAATTTGATAATGTATGAACCTGTAATCAAAAATATATGCACACAGACACGCATGTGGTTATATCGACGTTTAAACGTCACTGACATTTATTTTCTTCAATGAAAACGATGCAATTTTTATCCCAAACCCGTAGAGATTAGGTAGGCACGATGGCGCAACAACGAGACGCACGTACGCCTATAGCATATATATAATTTACGAAACTATGCAAAAATTTTGCGCTCATCGTGGATTTACGGACGATAATTTAAGAGGTGAAGATGACATAACCGAGACATTACATAATTATGTATGTTTAATATTCAAAATCAATCTCCCGCGTAGAATCCTTGTCGATGTGTAGAAGAAAGTGAATCGAGACTTGCAGTGGAAATTTTTAGTATTACAATGCAATAGTATCAAATGCTTTTTTTATAATAATATTATATAAACAGTATAATAAAAATTTGAATACCTGTTTTCGATAAAAATAAATAGATAACTACAAAACAAAATGTAAACAGTTCTTTAAGTAACGTGATAATATTTATCATTCTTATGCAAGCAGTATGTTTTTGGTCGAGTCCTAGATATAAATATAATGAAACACTTGATCAAATGCATATCGAATCGACTTTAATTAAAATAAAATTATATTTACGGAAGGTTATACGAACCGATATATTTCGCACAAGGTAAATACATATGAAATTATAAATTAAAATAAACAGAACCTGATGATCGATACCCACATAGATATATGTGTATATATAGATTACAGAGGGAGAGAGAGAGAGAGAGAGAGAGAGAGAGAGAGAGAGAGAGAGAGAGAGAAAGAGAGAAAGAGAGAGAGAAGAAAAAAAGGGCGAAAAACCCGTCGAGTTGGTACAGTTTGTACGCGGTTAAGGAATTATTTGTGCTCGGCTCACCTGAAAAATAATTGATTGTGACAAGTGGGCTCGAGAGAGGCGAGTTTTAGCCCGCGATTCTGTGAGCGCGCGCGGCGCAAATCGGCATGTATAGGCAAGACGAGATTCAACGGCGACACGCGCGTCAATCGGCCTAGCCTCGCCTTATACCTTACTGCACTTTGAGACGGGCGCGTTTATTCGCGCCGTTTTTGCGACCGAATTCTTTGTTTTGCAATCGTTTCTTATCACGCGCCTTCGAGAAAATTGTGCTGCAGTTTGTTAAGACCTCGGGTAATATGCTCGATATATATATATATATATATATATACTTTCCTCGAGACCTCTTTGAATAATGCATTTGACATTCTCGTCTCTTTCTAAATGTGTTTATTTTCCTTTCAAACGCCATAGTTATTCTTTCAAATTTATCATTTGTGTAAGACTCAAACGTATTTGTATTTTTGTAGTCCTCGTGAAAATAACAAATATGAAAAAAATCTATATTTATTATTTTAAATATTATTCTTAATTGAAAACTTAATTATAAAAAAAAATCACGTTAAATAGTTAGTAAAAAAAGTATTTAGTTAATTATTGCTACTTAAAGTACAAGTACAATGGAACAAGTAATAACGCAAATAAATTGTATTGTTGTGTGTGATAACATAATACTTATTACGAAATTCTAATGTAATCATACATTTAAAAGGTATACCATTTAATTAAAATGTCGAAAAATTTATGATAAGATAATAATATAACTCGCACAATACATTGCTACAGATTCTTCCATACTCTTTTAACCTAAATTGAATTGTACTTTATCATGTATATTCGCACACCATATAGTTATAAAATGAAACTCGATGATGCTGATCATGCACACATACACGGCCGGGCAAGGATTTAAAACGAGTAACTGTAAAACGAAAGCAACTATTCTCATTCTATTGTTAGCATGCAATTTTTTTTAGTTATTTATTCACTGTACGATATTACCGAGCGGATTTTTCAGTTAACGTGAATTACAATTTTTGATTGTATGCGTATCTCTCAAGCTCTACAATACATTAATATCCACGAACAACGTAATATTAAGTTAAAATTAGTGTCGTGTAAGTAATTAAATATTTTATTGAATTAAAAAATAATTAATACAATGACGGTATATTTAAAAAAAAAAAATATTTAACGCTCCCGGTATATAATGCCAACCGCAGATGCAGGTAAATATTATATAATTAGACTAAAAGTAAACACTGCAAATTGACATTTTAAAAGGAAAACAAACAAACGATCAAATGAACCTGCCATTAAAAATGAAGCTAATAGATTAATCGACGTGTTTTGCGTCAACTCGATTTCTATCCCAGAAAACTACAAGGAATTCATTTGAAATGAAGTTTCTCTCATTAGTAAATAAAAAAAAATAAATAAAACGGGCAATTATATATCAACGAACCACAATAAAAGTGCGTTTGAAACAAAAGCGTGTGCAAAATTCAAGTTTCAAATTGAAATCCAAAGAGTTGTTACAAACAGTATAGTAAAATCCGTGCGTGCGATATATATAAATATATATATATATATATATATATAGAGAGAGAGAGACGGAGAATTGCGTAATTGTGCATTTGAAATGTAGACTAGCTCATTGAATATTATGCGAGTCGGTAAATTCCTATGTATAACTCCGTAGGACATCGTTTTGCGGGATGAATCTTATTACCGAGTCGCCGAGAGCAAGTTTACATAATGGTATATATACATCCAACCGCGGAGAAATGACGAATCCGTTAACCTTCGGAATACACGAATCTTTCTCCACATGTAAGATCGAAGATTACACTGATTATCAGAATTTCATCGCGAGGTTATATGCGCGTAAACAGGTTCAGGCAGTTAAATCTTTTATCGATCACTGAATTTGTCATCGGTCTTTCTTATTTTCGTGTTATTTAATGTCTATTCTCACCAAGGTTACACGCATAGTTTTATATTTTCGGTGATATAATGTGGTGAATTGGTAATAATATTGCTAATATTTCATTATGTGGTTTTGTACAATCTATATACTGCACGTAAGAAATTTTGAATTCCGGTCAAAGTATATACACTTGCGGACATTTTCTTTTTGAAATATATAGTTATAATTCAATAAAATATGTTTAGTTAATATCAAGCCACTAATTTTTGTTCTGGTTTTTATGCGCAAGCTCTCTTTTATAAATATACAAATTGGAATATTATTTATAATAATGAAAGGATAGATTAAATTGATTGACTAATTTGTCACCGACAACTAATACAACACGCTCACTCTTTACATAATAACTTGATTTCTATGTGCGAACGCGATATGTTGTCACGGCAATAAAGTTGCATCTCTCGCTTAGGAAATAAAATTTTTTTCAGCTTTATTATATAGAATTAATGTTCCTTAATTTACATTTTTAAATTCATTGTGTCTTCATTACCATCAAATTTCTATAGAATAAATTATCCGTATACCTCGGGGAATATATATATACGAGTACCACATTTTTATTTTAGTTTATGTCATGTATAATGATATAACCATTCGTAATTATTATCTAATAATCACAAGCTCAGTTCATATTTCACTCCTGAGAAATAAATTAATCTTCTTAAAATGTTAATGAGTGTAACAATCCGCGATGTTAGTAAACTCTTTCATCCATGCATGTGCACCGTATGTATCGAGAGCTCAGTGCAAAAGGGTGCCGATTCAGAAATAATTTTAAGAAGATGGCCCATTGAAAATTCTTTTTAATAACGTGTCAACAAATAATACACGGAGAAAAATGTTATAATAAAAATTACTATGGTTTTTTATAAAAATTGTTATATTATTAAAAAATTTGGGAACAGAGTGGAGGAATCAGAAAAATTACTATGTTATGTAGTAAAATTTACTATATAAAGTTTGGAAAAATTTAATAGATTTATATAGCAAAAATTAATAAATTTGTAGTAATTTTTATGATTTGTCCACTCTGTTCCTAAATTCCTCAATAACATAACAATATTTATTATAATATTTTTCTCCGTGTAGTCTTCAATATATAGTAAGTAAAGACATAGAGTTATCACAACTTTAAACAGTGAAAAGACTATTATTTTTGGGATCTTCTTATAAAAAATTTTTAATTGGTACCTTCTCAAAATAATCATCAGATTATTAAAATTATTTCCGAGTTGATACTTTTCAACATTATTTCCGAAGCGGCACTTTTTTGCACTAAGTCGACGATATATGTATGTACCAGTCAAACACTATGCCTTCAAAGAAAAATCTTTGTCTTCAATGCCACTTTCGATAAATATAATGAACAATGCATTTAAAATAATATAGTTATCGTACGTATATACCTCTCGTTTAAACCTACAAATTATAAACAATTTTCGCATACTTTTTAGCTACGCGTAGAACTACACGATTGATATATATACGTAAAATTTAACAATCTGCTACGTAACGGCATAAGCACAATTACTTCATGAGGCATTGCAATCTATAACACTTAGACATTGAAACCGAATAATAATGATTATTTAATTTACATAAATATAAATATTCGCATAAATCACACTAAATGCATACATATATAATGACGTTGGAGAAAAATAAATACAACCGCGCACGCGAACGCGCAGTTTCAAATATATATATATATATGAGAATTAACAAGTAAAACCCCCAATAATAATTAAACAAAAAGACCCTATATATATATATACCGAGCATTCAAGTTTTTGTCCTTAGATCCGGGCAGTGCGCATATAAATCACTGGTTCCCGTAAAACCGTTGCGCGAACGAAAATTCCTTCACTTGGTTTTTGCCACGCCGCAAGACAGTCTATCGTTCAATATATATATATATACGTAGAGATTTCGGCGCGAGCTCACGGCTTAAAATGCGCACTCGTTTAACCGATAAAACATTTTTTTCTCGATCTCTCCGCGACACAGTTTTTGACTACGTAAAATTGAGAAATGAGCGCGCGCGCGCCCGCTGTCCTCGATTTCTCGTTTATAATACAGGTGATGTATATAATACGAATAAAGTGTCAGATATTGTTGTTTACGCGAATATGCAAATATTTAAGTGTAATGATGTTTGCATAGTCATTTTACTGGATATACACTAAGTGAATTGTATGATAATTGTTTTATTACCCTGTGATATGCTTATTCAATTTTTAATAATTTTTGTTTTAGATGTTAATTGTACACGTAAACGGCATTTTATCGGATGACAAATATTTTGACCGTTACAACTGTGTCATCCGCAACGTAGTGAATAATATTTAATATAAGAAATGGTTAAAAATATTGCGAATATAAGAACGTTATAAATTTATTGTTGATTTATTATTGGACGAGAAAATACTTATATTTTTCACGCGACAACGAAGTCGAGAGAACGACTAAAGAATTAAAATAAGATTAATGAAAAATCAACCAGACGAGCATTTTAAAAGTTTCATAACGCTTGGATATTAATTTTATGACGTCGAGCGTCTGCCGGCATCCTGTATACAAAGTTAAGAATCTCAATGTTCGAGTTAAAGAATGCATCATATAATTGAATTGAAGTTGTCATTCCGGATAAAATCCACACCTAAATAAAAATCACCCGAATCAATGGAAACTGAGTTATACGCACCGAGTAACTCCGTATAAAACGAAAAGTTAAAAAAAATTCATTAATTCGATTGACAAAGATAAAAATTTTTTAACGGCTATTACCCGAATCGCTATATACGACCAGGAAACGAGATATATATTTCTATAGAAAAACCTAGAAAAATATATATCGAGTTGTACGAATTGAATCCGGTCCTGCCGAACCGTATATGTGCAATCGAGTCAGACCGTATATAACTCTGGTGTAAAATAGGACTCCGTAAATATATTTGAGAAGAAATGTATGTGTATATATAAAAAAAACGGTATAGGTTCGACGGGCGTCCGAAACGGGCAAGAATCCGGCAAAGACAATACACTCGGGTGTAATATACAGAGACAGAGGACAGTGAGCGTATAGTACATAGTATATACATATATATATATATTATATATACAGGTATAGAGAGGAGAGTGGTGCGCGCGCACGCGGAACGCCTCGAGCTCGCGCCGATATTATGCAAGTGTTGTTGGTGCTCCAGTTTCGAGGAGCTCAGCTGTATATACCTATGCCTTAGCTCACTTTCACTCATTCACTCCGCGAGCTCCTCCGTGAGCGCGATCGAGTGTACGTGTGCGCACTCACACCGAGCCAGGGTTAAACGCGACCGCGCGACTGTGTGAGTGCGCGTCTGGCTCTACCAACACCGTTACTACTTGAGCTCTAACCACGATGACTTTCACTTCGCCGCCGCAACTTCGCAAGTTCATCCCTCTCTCTCTCTCTCTCTCTCATTCGCTCCTTCGGAGGCGCGAGAAATGTATATACGCCCGCGAGTCCTTACCTTTTTCGTCTTCTCTCGATCACTTTTCTTTTCTTTTCTACATTTTTATATTGTATATATCTATATATATATATATATATACGGAGAGGAATTTTGTAAAAATATTTTATAAAATATTTTTTTGTTCATAGCTAGTTTTGTATTAAAAATTGCAATAGTCTTTATTAAAGAAACGACAGACTGGATCAACTGAGGAAAATGACTAGTATGTACAATAATAATAAATTTTATTGTAACTATATTGTTAACTATATATAGTAATATTGTTAACTATATATAGTCATGTTTGTACAGTTAATCAGTCTTTCATTTCTTAACTGGAAACTATTCTAATTTTTAATCTAAACTTATTCTCATAGTACACAAAAGAGATTATTTGATCCATCAAAATTTTTGTTAGATTAACATAAGGTATATATATATATCAATTGCCTTGGGAAACAAATATCAACGTGTCTTTCATAACGTATATGATTGACAATGATTATTTGAATTTGGTTACCTATTTTTATACGTAATACTTCCTTTATGTAATTTTATTGATTTACAAGAGCATTGTCTCGATCCAGTTGCCAAATTAATATTTACTCGTGCATAAGGTACGTGTACCAATTTTCGATTACATTACATTGATAGACATTGATATAAATTATTTAACTACGCGGATACATTATTTCCTTGTAATTCTTTAAACGTATACGTATATATATATATAGACCACTGAAATACTATAATCATGACTAGTTAGTCTTTGTTCCCCCCTTGTAATCTACGTTTATGCACTACGTATACGTTTAATATTATTATTATCTTACGCAATTTTTCGATAGTTACTATTTTTTTTTTCCTTTTTTACTTTTAGGAATTTCGTATATTATAACAACGATATATCCATAGAAGCAATTTCAGCTTTTCGTGTGGACATGTTATTTGTGTTTTTTAAAAAAATCAAGACGAGTTAATAATAAGTATATAAATACATAACTTTGTAAGAGATAACGTGTGAGTTGTATACAATGCATCTAAATTACGTGAATTGTTCTAAAATAAGAAAAAAAAAAATGTCAAAACAATCGCGTTGCGAAACGTCGGTGCTACAAATTTGTGAATGGCAATTGTTTTCGTCGCAAACTCGTGAATCGCGATAGTTTTCAAAAGAAAATCGTGAAAAGGGATAGTTTTCGCGACAAAGTGTAACAAGATATTCTTTGCGAATAAAACCTCGGTATATATATACTTAATCTACGATAATAATCGTTAATAAGCACTTTTTTTCTACTTTGAATGTTCCGACGTCGTTTAGGTCGTACAATAATTTTTATACATTTAAAAAGGAAATTTTCTTTTTGTTTTACTTGAACCTGCAACTTCAACGTCTTTGAAGAAAATTAAAGTCTTAATACATGAGAAAGAAATATATGGAAGTTTAAATAACTATAATACGAACTAGAAGTGAATAAGTCACGATTGACGTTTTAACAATGTATCGAGAGTCGAAGTAATTATACAAATTACTTATCGTAACATAAAAATTTTACGCGCAAATTTTCCCATTCGCATACACACCGCACTCGAAATATTGTAAATTCCATTTTTTTTTATCTCGAAAATCCTTGCAGCCGGTTTGCAAATGGAAATTTCTGTTAAATTCACCTATTCCACGGTAAATTACGATAATTGAATATCTCCCAAAAGGCAATAGCGCGTTATTTTTACGTTTTTTTAGTAGACCTTATTATACACATTACTTGCAATAGGAATTCGAAATTTACACGTCAAAACACGTAGACCCTTCGAATAAGGAAAAGTGCAAGACGTATCGCAACGATATAAAGGAAAAAAATATATTCTATTGCCGTAAGAATTTTATATATAGATAGATAGATGGATATATATATATATATATACGTACAGTGTACGATCAGGCGCGAAGAAATAAATTATTACGTTCGCGCCTCCGTGTGGCATCGGGAAATATCAGTTTGAAAGAGACCGAACAGTAGGCGGACAGTATCTGAGCGTCGTATCGACATAACGCTCGTGACGATAATAATGGTAATGTGGAGCAATAATAGAATAATAAAATCTCGAAATTGTATTTCGAGACGTTTCTGGAGCCCCCCTCCCCCGTTCGTCCCTCGATCTAACGTTGATTGAAAATCGGAATTGGGTTTACTAACGGCCTCGCCAAGATATACTTTAAATGATCGAGATATATATCCATTCCGATTTTATTTCTCTCCTATATCGTGTGTGTATACATGTAGATATATATATATATACAGTTTTATTGTTTGGCTTCGAGTAATAATAGAGTGCCTTCGAGCTTTTTTTTCGAACGAATTACACTTTTTTTCTATATTCGAACCGCCTTTATTGCGCAGTAAAAAGTATTCATTTAGATATATATATATATACATATTCGGCGAATTTTTACGTGATGGTTTACCGTTTTACCCCGACGTTCCGAAACGTATTTGTCGTACGATGCACATTGCCTTTGGCAAACACAGCTATATAAGTAGATTGATCTTTAAGATAATAAAATACATCGGAATTATAAATTGTTGAATTAATTATTAATGTAATTGTATAATTGGTTCTATTTGAAAATATCTGTCACTCATTGCTATATATTGTATATATATATGGACAAGCTCATAAATTATTTATAAATTATATTATAAATTGTATTAAAAATGTGTTGCATTAATTCTGTATTCGAGCGTTGATGCTTGTCACCTACCGGTTTAATCAAATACCAGACGGAAACTCGCGGTTCGCGTTTCGAAATTTTTTTTCGACTTCTAGGATTGCAACCTTTCGGCTGTACACTTTTTTTTCTGAATCTAATAATATAGTTTCCCAATATCATTTGTATATCGCAATTGCGTTTGAGAAATTCCAATCTACTCTTTTGCATCATCGACCATTTCAGCTATTGTCCAAATATTATTATTATTATTATTATTATTATTATTATTATATATAATATTTAAATGCGTAACGTTATTTAGTTGCGGCAAAAAATTGTGGTATCTCGTTAGTTTTATGTACGATTTAACTTTATCGCGATTTCATATTGGATGTATGTATAATTTCAGGTAGAACTCGGATAATTTGCAACTGAAAACTGGTTAATTAAATGTTCAATGTAACCGTTTTTATCCTTCCAGTGTATTAGATTTTATAGTTTATTACGATTACTTAAGATTTGGGATAATTTTTGTTAATATTCATATAATTATGAGTATTAAATACGTGTATTACATGTGTGTGTGTGTGTAGTTGATATATTAATAAGAATCGCACATCATGTATAATAAGGAATAATCGACATTAACAATCTTTGTTTTCTCCATGGTCATTGTAAAAAATTTAACAAATTAATTTATATTTTCTTTTCGCTCGATACAAAACTACTAAAAAAAATTAAACCTTTTTCTGTAAGAAAATATAATAAGGCGGTGATGGGTTCGCGGTCATATGCATACCGGTAATTAAAATATATTGCTTACGCAAATAATATTTCAAGTGCATCAGGTGCCGATAAAAGTTCTAGGACCGAGAATTTTAAAATCAAGGTCGGAGTCTCTCCGCCGATCTAGAAAGTTCGAAATACAACCAATCGAAAGTTCATCCTCGTAAAAATCTCAAGGCCGTCGATCTCGATAACCCGCAGCATCGCGACCATAAAAGAAAAATCGAAAATACTTGAATACACACCAAGAAAAGGTAAAAAAAAGGTAAAGAAGGTCGCGATGTTCCGCGTGAACGGCGAGCAACCCGATCCCTTTCAAATATATATCGGGGGCGAAAATTTAAAAGGCTGCAGTGTCAATGTCAAGCGTTGCGTCTCGTTGCTTTTATGAGGTGAGCGGTCAGGCGTGGGGAGCAGCTTGTACGTAATGACTCGACATCCTTCGCGTGCAACGACTCACCGACGACACATCCGCGTGCAACATACCGCGGGAAATCCGAAAGTCCGGTCCAACACCTCTTTTGCCCTTGCGACGGTGAATGGTACGTAGCTTCCAAATTTCCAAGGCTATACTCATTCTTACTTTTTCCTCTTGAACTTGACATTAATTAAATCTGTTGTCCTCTTCGCACAGTTCCTGGTTCAAGATAATATGCACGTTGCAAGTATAATTGAATTATTACCTTTACTTTTACTTTGATTTAATACACTTTACTGTATATATGTATATGTATATACAATTTACGTTAATTGTTTTTATTCAGTATTGAATAATTTACGAGTCGATTTTAAATCCGTAGGAAAAGAACTTTCGTGACAATTATTATTATATTTTTGTAATTAATGAGATACAAAATCGTAAAATTAAGTATAAAGTATATTTTATGTATGTTACTCATTATTCTGTCTTTTACTTATTACTGTTATTTGAGAAATTTTTTCACGTCAATTTTTTTGGTTTGTAATAATAAAATATCAAAATTTTTATCGAAACAAAAATACATTTATAAATTGAAAGTATTAATGTTTTAATAAATTCATTTACGAGTACTAGTCCGTCAAATATTTTTATATCTCGATGCCGAAACATCGAAAATAAATTTCTTTACGACCAACAGCCTTTATGAAATTATTATATAATAAATTTTTGTTGCAATCGACAAACCCAACACATTGTTAGTTACATATTAGAATATAAAAAAATTAATTAAAAAAATATCCTAATAATTAATCAGTGGCAAAAAAGTTAATATCACTACATGCTTCCTACAACACATTGAAAATCTTAATCTAATGATCTAACCAGACAGTTGTCTAATAATTTATGTTAAATAATTATTACAGAAATTTAATTTATTTTAATGTAGCTAACACTTTTTTTACATTGAAATATCACTGCAATATCTAATATAATTTATACATACCATTAATTATCATTGTTTCAAATATATAGCGATATTCCCTTAGATCTCGTAATAAATTTAAATTAATTAAAATGGCCTGATATAAAATGTATAACTCATTGAAGAATATATCGTGTGCATGCGGCAATTTTAAATCTTCGGCCATTTATGTAATCAAACGTACATATCTTATATGCAAATAAATATAAGTACACTTGTAAAAATATAAACTGTATATGTGCATCATCTTCGTTCTTTATAGAAGTAGCCTTTTTTTTATTTTTCAAATCTCTTGTACTGATTATAAATACTTTAAATAACTATTTAATGTCTAAAATTCTACACTAAACTATGTTGAACTTTAATAATGAATATTATAATAATAATAACTAAAATTCGATACGATACTGTTCATTTATTCAAAGGACGTAAAAATATATAGCTTACACACAATTCGCGTCTGTTTATTAAATTGAAAATGTTCATTCGTTACGTCATAAGTATACGATTTTCAAAGATATTAATCCTCTAACGTAGAGACAGTAAAAACCTAACATAGGTGTCACACTTGACAATTTTACATAAGTAAATTATCGTGCATAAATTGATGATCACTTTGAACCTTTACTATAAATCGCTAATGTAGGTATAATTAAAGGCCAACTGTTATTACGGTATAATTAAATCAAATAACAAACGACGTTTGAATGGTTAACTCCTTTCTGACACACACAAGCGCGCGCGCACACATACATCTATGTAATAAGAGAAATTAAATAATTTAGCATAATCCACGGACTCCTGATTATCATTTTCGAATAGTTAATAAACAATATAAATAGTTTACGATGTGCACTTCCAAGTTTTCGTTTCACCATCGCGGCGGCGAAGTTTATTTCCAAACTTTTTGCGAGCCTCGAAAGTTTGGTCTGCACATTTTGAATATACGTTACAATCGATACGTGATTGAAAAAGATAATTTTGTATATACGTGAGTTGTAATTAAAAGTAAACCTGAAATTTGTTGTTTGAACACATATTTACTACTCTGTTTCCGTGGCAGTTAAACTGATTTCCTTGCTCTTCATCCTTCCTATACCTTTACGTAATAATACGTATAACTGGCATTTCTTCGTTAATATCCACCTAGTAATAGTTCAATTACCATTTTGCATAACCCGTCGATCGATCACTTTCGTTTCCCATCTTACAGCTTTCCTGATTGACTTTGTTAATTCGTACCCATATACCTCGGTTGCACGCCCATATCTGTTTTCTGGTATTACATATCACCTATATATACTTGTATGTATGTATGGATCTATATCAGTTTGTCTTAACTAATTTTCAAATTTACTTCGGTGAAATACCAAAAAATAGTTATTTATGCACTTGAAAGTGGCTACTTCCGAGGTTTAGCTTTTCGCAGTAATTCATCCAAGGGAATAATCGGCTATTTTTACTCTCGAAGTACATATGGAATTTTTCACCTTGATCATTTGAAAAGTCACTTTTTGTAATAACAAATGTTTTTTTAATTTCTACATTTTTTCAATATTATACAACCTTTTGATATTTTTAGCTTAGTATAATAAATTTAATTTTGTATTTGTAGAAAACTGCTAAATTAAGTATTCAAAACAAAAAAAAAGATCTACGATGAATAAAATGGGTCTTCGATGAATAAAATCGGTCAACGGGGAATAAAATGAGTGTACGGGGAAGTAAAGTGATCGAAGGTATAAAATACAATGTTACTCCACTCGTAGAGGTTAATAAAGTAGACTTTTTAGATTATCTGGGTAAAAAATATATTATTCCGCATATCCAAATCGACATTCTGATTGTTTTAATTTTAGTCTCTATTTAAAAAAAAACAAGACATTTTTGTATCCTACAATTTTTAAAATTGTTGCTGTTTGTAAGGAAGAAAAGAATACTTGTTAAAAAGAAATATCAAAGAATTGCGGTTATCCAACATTTCGAATATAAAATAATTACATTTCATTTGCAAGAGCTGTAAAAAATACTAGGTCACTTCCTGGAACGTAAGACACACACACACACACACACACACACACACACACACACATTTTATATAGTTGATAAAAACGGAGCATTGAAATTTAACGTGGTTCTTTTTTTATTAGAGCATTAAAAACAATTAATAAATGATTATACGACCCAATTTCCTCGTGCACGGTGAAGTATCAGTAACAAACGAGGTCACGCAATTTATAATTACGATAATACGAAAATGTTATTGAGTCAAGAATTTAAACGCATGAAACTAATTCGACAGTGGGCAGTTACAGAAATGCTAGATATTTAAAAAAAAAAATTGAACATACGCGTACATGGAGATAGCGATATACGACTAGTGATCAGCATACACTACTTCCAGTCTATTTCCAGTATGAAAAAGAAACCCGAAGAAAGTCCAAGTCGGTTCATTCCCCTCTTTAACGGAGAGCAAGAAACAATTACCGCATCCTATAAAAGTATAACGATCGCCGCGCGCGCGCGCGCGCCTTTGGAAAACCAAAGCGAGAAAATCATCGCGGTACGGGCAAAACGCGTTAACACAACCGATAAATAAAATTAAAAATGTCTTTATATAGAAGTGTGTGTGTGTGTGTGCACGCGAAGCGCGCCGGAGGCTGCTTCACCCGGGGCTCCGGAGCTCGAAGATTTATGACAACCTCTTAAATTAGAAGCCGCGGAGCTCGTTATTAAAGCGTTAAAACGTCGACTCGATGTCAAACTCCCCTCGAATACGAGCAAAAGAAGGAGAAATATTGGGCGAGAATGAGAGAGGGGGGGGGGGGGGGGGGAACGTAGCAAATCGCACGCGCGATTACGCAATTACCCGGGCGTGAGATTTTTTTTCTTCTATATACTTTTTACCCTCGATCGAGTTGCACAAGCGAGATGCGACTGGGAAGCAAAAAGCACGCGCTTTGTTATTCTCTCTTTTTCTCTCACTCTCTCTCCGTACGCGTATGCGTCTATGCTGATCGTGGCAAGATTAACATTTTTATACGCTCCCGCGGATTCGAGTCTCGCTTTCGGCTTTCCGCGTTCCACATCACCCGCCCGGATCTCTCTCCTTTGGACGAGTTATTTTTTTCTCCTCCTCCCTCTCTCTCTCTCTCTCTCTCTCTCTCACACACACACACTCTTATGTATATAGATATAGAGGAAAGAGCCGTCTTGGATTATTTAATTAAGAGAACGATAATGTCTTCATTCTCCGGGGTTAGATTATTACGGCTGCGATATCTCGCGCATCGTGCTCTTTCGTCTCAACTTTTTTTTGGAAAAGGAAAAAAAATCGCCGTGTAATAATGATGTAACGTCGACTTTAATGCCACACTCTGGAATTTATGTGGGTAATACCGCTAACTCGATCCATTGTGCAGTAACTATTCATCCTCTCGATTATCGTATACGTGGACCTGATTCACATATTATATGTATATATAAATACGAACACCTTTTTTTTATGTAACCAAAAATGCGTACTAATCATTATTGCGTTAAGTATCGTTTGTTTAATAAAAATACGTATCTATATATACTTCGTACATGTATTTCGTTAAATGCATAAGATCGCTATATTTGTTTTATAAATTGCTTAATTTAGAGCTATGTAGAGAGAAAGTATATTAATTTAGTATACCATCTACAAGGTTGTAGATTTATTATTTATCGTTTATATTACAAATTTACAATGTGGCAAACAAGCGGTGTTCGATCTAACGTAAATACACTTGGTTCGTTCAACCGATATACATATTTAAATTAAGTTGGTAACGCTGGCATGATAATGATGATTGAATTACGAGTACTTTCTCAAATATCGAAACGCGTATCTTCTTTTTTTTTTACTCGCGAAAGCAAATTTCTATATAGGTTGTTAGGTGGTTTTCATTTGCATTACGCGTTCGAACATGTATAGGAATACAAAGGCGCGCGTATAGTATAAATTCGCGGCGCCTCGATCGATTAACAGTCTTAATTAGATTATAATTATTATTCAATTATAAACTTTTCGTTACACCCAACTACTTAATTTAAATGCACTAAATCTAATGGGATGTATATATGCACACCGATAGATCTGGACTCCCCCCCCCTCTCTTTCTACGTAACTACCGTCAGATAACAATCGACATTATCCTTTTAATCGCGTCGTATATACAGTTTCCATATATATATATATATATATATATATATACACTTCTTACAAAATGGATGGAAACTATCGCGTCGTAAAAATAAATTATTCAATTAAACGAAAAAAGAAAAAGTATAAGAAAAAGTAATAATAAGGTATATGGACTAAAATTGACAAGAGAACGCGCTTTTAATTAGCCGGTCATTAGAAAGCGAATAAATCATCTCGAACGGTGACCGAGACAATCGCACCTCGATTTCCTCTTCGCGCAATAAATGTGCGCATACGCGCGCGTATGATAATAATCGAAGGCGACGTACGCCGTTATGAAAGGATTTTGTATATATACCTATACGATACGAGCTCATTAACCGATCGTAATCGCTTCTATTTCTCCAAGAGCGAGAGAGTAGGATTTCGCTAACGCGAACGCGCCGAACGAACTCGTTCGTATAATTGGAGCACACACGCGCGTTTGCCGATCTCGCTGCTGTGCCTCTATATTGCGGTTACACCCTGTCTGATACCGCGCCGCAACTTTTGCTTGTATATACACACGTACACGGGGCGTTTCGTCTTGCAAACAGGCTCTTGATAGCGAATTGAATTGTTTAATACATTAGATGTATATATATATACACCTATATACTATTTTTCTTTTTCTTTTACAATACGGTGGAGAGAGACATTCTTTTCTTTATGTAACAATGATATCGGGGGTTCCTTTTTTTTATTGCAGCTTGTCATTGTTACTAAATGTGCGCTCGTTGAATACAAAATTAGATTTTCTATACTGCACGCGTTAACGTGCAATTCATTACCGAAACATTTTTTTAAGAACCGTGTAATATATATAATATCACGTTAGTTGAACGTTCATTCGAAAAAGATTTTTATGAAAAATAATTATCGTACATTAAAATTGCATTATTGATGATAAATAAATAAAACAATTATACGTATAATGTCAGGGAGAACACTGCGTGTTAAATGAGTTATTACTTGCTGTTAACAAGAGAAAATATAGGTATATTAGTGTATACAGTAATTTTTTGTAACTGATACCGTTGCAATGTTTCACGCCTTTAAAACAACTTGATGACAGAAACTTAAGTTATTGTGCTTGTGTGCGAATTCAATTTATTTCGTATTTTCCTTATATATACAACACGGAACAAATTAAAAATTGTAATAACATTTTCTATCTCCATTATCTCGGCTATTAAATTCCAATGTGTACATAGAAAATATTTTATTCCATCAGACGTGATTAAAAAAAGCGTATAATAATAATAAATTATTAATAATCTTAATACTAATAAATGTCCGTAAAAGAGACTATTTTATTAATAGATTATATCTATTAGAAGCATAAATATAAAATGTGTATTTTGAAATTCATTACATTTATTTAAATAAATTAAAGTAGTACGAGGGATTTATGTTATATTTGCATATTTCCTCCGTACGTAAAAAATAAGTCATAAACTCGATAAAAGAAAAAGTAACTTCAGTTAACTCTATAGGAGTGCTCTTGTGCTTTTTTCTCTCTCTCTCTTTCGTGCGGAGAGTATGTACATATATAATACATCCGACAGAACCGATTGAAGTAATCCGAAGAAAAGAAACTGGTTGATGGTTACGAGGCCTTTTTTTGGTAACACGCGTATTTACAGTCGGTCAGATTGCGAATTATGTCATTTCAAATTTATATTTTCGTTTACTTTTTTTTTTCCTTTCTCCGTCACACGTGATAAAAAACATGTTGAACAGAAAAAAATTGGGCCACGTTAAGTAAGACCAAACATCGTTGGAACAAAATATTAATATATAGATATAGTTTAATCGACGGCGTATATAAGTATAGTTGTACATATATTTTTTTAATTGACGTATCGCTCGTAAAATGTCAGTGAAAATATTGTTAAGTAAACAGCATTATACGGGCGTATATAAACAATACAATGTTCTCGAACCTCGAAAAGCAATAATCGAAAAGAAAATACGTAAACGCGTTTATCCGATTATGTAAATTCATTATTTCATTCGAAGGTACACGGAGAGAAAAAAAAAACGATGTTAATTTCAAATGTTTGCATTCAATTAAGTAATTATTTAATAACACGGTAAATATAATATGTAATTTTCAAAGAAAAATAAAATTTGAAAGTTAATAAAAATATAAAGTAATTCATTGTTACGGCGAAACCGTTAAATTTATAAAAATTTTACAGTTCCCTTTTTTTTTTTAGAGAAATTTTAACTTTTACAAAACGCATATTACTTTTACTTTATATAATAATCCTGGGAGCAATAAAAATACCGAACGCGTATGGATTTGTTTACATAATCCGTATAGCAGAAAAAGAAACAATAATCATCAGTTTGAAATTTGGTAATTTTTGATTAAAAGAAACCGTGTAATTGTATATAATTGACCGGTATCACGAAGGTCGGCAAGCAATAAGAAAAAAAAAGAACCATTGCAAAGTCTATAGAAGTAACGAGAGACTTTTTCTGATTCTATACAAAACGACCTCCCTCCCCTCCACCTTCTTAATCGAGTGATCGAGTCGAGAGAAAGAGAGAGAAAGAGAGAGCAATATAGAATAATTACAGAGTGCGAGAGCGCGTTTGCGATTGTGCAGGGTATTATAATCGGGTCTCGCGGGAAAAGGCGTGGTGAGGTCGGCACTTGTCGATGTCGAAAGCTCCGCTTCTTTTCCAGACGAGACTGACCTATCGTACATATATCGTTATGCAAATATTTTGAACAAGCTTCTAATAAGTTTGATATTCTACAAGGCTGCTCTTGACTTTAACAAAAATATATATATATATATATATATATATGTATATATATATATATGTATGTGTAAAGTGAAATAAGAAAGCGTAAAAGTCAGAGTACATACCTATATATATATATATACATACCGTAATCGTAATATTTATTCAAACGAAGGTTTTGATTTTTCAATTGATAGATCTACATATATATATATAACGTTAATTTCGTTAAAACAATTATATAAGCCGCAATCGATTATTCTAGATACATATCGATCAATTAGATTAATACATGGACATATAACAATGTATGTATGTATATATATACCGTCTGTACAAGTAGCCTCAAAAGTTTCCAACAAACGTTAAAATTACCCTTTGTATATATATAAGAGTCGTACCATTATCATAATGACCAACCCCATTATGTAGAAACGTAGAAACATAACCTCGGTAAAGTGTCGCATATAAAACACCTCTCGAGCAATCCTTTCTCCCGTTTATACGCGTAAACACGCGTCGATTCTCTTTTACGCGCGCGCGTGCGCTCGCACACGTTTACACACCGACGCGACACAAAAATCCAGCGGCAAGGTCGACCGAAAATCCGGTTGCTCGGTATATAGAAGTTGCGCAACCCTTATATACGATTGCAGTTTACTGTACACGCTATCCGTACTTTCTTGCGAGCGCTATGTAAATTTTTATCGGTCGAATCGCCTCGAGGTGTTTTTTTCTTTTTCTTCTTTTATTTCGCTCTCTTTCCAATTTTATTTTTCTATCGGCGCTCTTCCATGTTCTTTTTTCTTCTTATTTCTCTAAGGGTATAGATTTTACCTGCACGAACGAGAAAAAACAGTTTGTTACCGTCAAAACTATTGCCTATATAGATCGATTACGAAATTGGCGTCGAGCGAGCGAATTACAGGTGTAAATGCCGTTTTTGGACCTCTCGTCGATGACGTAGTTTATTTCGAGAGAAAGAGAGAGCAATATAGAATAATTACAGAGTGCGAGAGCGCGTTTGCGATTGTGCAGGGTATTATAATCGGGTCTCGCGGGAAAAGGCGTGGTGAGGTCGGCACTTGTCGATGTCGAAAGCTCCGCTTCTTTTCCAGACGAGACTGACCTATCGTACATATATCGTTATGCAAATATTTTGAACAAGCTTCTAATAAGTTTGATATTCTACAAGGCTGCTCTTGACTTTAACAAAAATATATATATATATATATATATGTATGTGTAAAGTGAAATAAGAAAGCGTAAAAGTCAGAGTACATACCTATATATATACATACCGTAATCGTAATATTTATTCAAACGAAGGTTTTGATTTTTCAATTGATAGATCTACACTGAAAAAAAATAAAGCAGAAGCCGCCGTAACTACATATATATATATAACGTTAATTCGTTAAAACAATTATATAAGCCGCAATCGATTATTCTAGTCTAGATACATATCGATCAATTAGATTAATACATGGACATATAACAATGTATGTATGTATATATATACCGTCTGTACAAGTAGCCTCAAAAGTTTCCAACAAACGTTAAAATTACCCTTTGTATATATATAAGAGTCGTACCATTATCATAATGACCAACCCCATTATGTAGAAACGTAGAAACATAACCTCGGTAAAGTGTCGCATATAAAACACCTCTCGAGCAATCCTTTCTCCCGTTTATACGCGTAAACACGCGTCGATTCTCTTTTACGCGCGCGCGTGCGCTCGCACACGTTTACACACCGACGCGACACAAAAATCCAGCGGCAAGGTCGACCGAAAATCCGGTTGCTCGGTATATAGAAGTTGCGCAACCCTTATATACGATTGCAGTTTACTGTACACGCTATCCGTACTTTCTTGCGAGCGCTATGTAAATTTTTATCGGTCGAATCGCCTCGAGGTGTTTTTTTCTTTTTCTTCTTTTATTTCGCTCTCTTTCCAATTTTATTTTTCTATCGGCGCTCTTCCATGTTCTTTTTTCTTCTTATTTCTCTAAGGGTATAGATTTTACCTGCACGAACGAGAAAAAACAGTTTGTTACCGTCAAAACTATTGCCTATATAGATCGATTACGAAATTGGCGTCGAGCGAGCGAATTACAGGTGTAAATGCCGTTTTTGGACCTCTCGTCGATGACGTAGTTTATTTCGCGAGGAAGAAGACAATTTATATGTATGAAACGAGCCTTTTGGATTTTCATATTGTTATTCTTATCAGTATATGTAGGCAGTTTTGTTTTTGCATTTTACCCAAGGTATGATGAAATTTTTACGTTACAGCGCGGTTATTTCCATAAGTTTCATAAATCGCGGCTTAAGTAGTTGGTACCAAGAATGTATCGGTGTACGTACATACATACATACATACATACATTCAGAAACTAGATTGTACATTTTATTTAAACGTATATCTTACGTATAAATGGAATGATTGGCTGGAATAATCGTTTTTATGATAGAAAGCACTTTTTCAGAATTCACCTATAGCTTATACACACACACACACACACACACATATATATATGACTTTACGTCTTTTTATTTATTTGATCATTAAGTATTTTATATATATTTGAAAGAAACGTTCTTTTCCTACTTGATTTTCTTTCACCAACGTATATACATACATCTATACATTCAATTAGTATACATTACACATTATTAAATACTTTTTTATAGACCGTTCATTATTAATAATTTTATACCCATAGGTGTAATATTTTCATTAATTATAGATCGTATTAATTTTACAATTTTTATTGATATACCAATAACAGGTATATATGCGTAAATAACGTTTTTCTCAAAGTAAAAATAAACAAAAAGCACAAGGCGAGACATGTTAACTTTCAGTGAAATAGTCACTTCCTCGCGACTCGCGGCCAACGATTTTCACACTTGAGAATTCTTTTCACCCGAGAGTCATTAAGCTATAATTCAAGTTCGTAAACTTGAACCGAAAGAAAAAGGAATAGCGTTTAATAAATAAGGTGAAGAAAGGAAAGAGAAAAATGTAATTTACCCGTAATTTTTTGTTGTTTATAATCGACTTTTTGTGTCACTCGAAATAACGCATTGAAACATTTTAATGATTACAGTAATAACTGACTAATATAGAAAGTTATACCAGTTATGTACTCGTGACTTTTCTCTTAGTCGTTGTCTTGGTCGTCGCATTGAAAGCGACAAAAAATGGTTAATCGATCCATTCTCTTAATAACTAGTTATTATTACTCTTACCCAACCGGTATAAATAAGTGTTATTCCATGATCAACCCGAAAGTTTTACAAAAGCTCGGTCTCTACATGTACACGCTACACCGTCTAATTTAATACTTAAAAATTCGGACGTGTGTCAAAAGCGCATTACATGCTGTATATTGAATAACCAAAAGTGTGTAATCATTCATCGCTTTTTCGAGGACAGTGTGGATTTACACGATTAAAAACTGAGGGGAAGAATATACATATATAGCATTTAGGATACATAAAAATCCAGTGCCATTCGCGTCTATGAAAAATGAAACGATTCTGCATAGATTGGGTATTGTAGCAATACGGAAACCAACGGTTAATTATTTTTATTTCGTTATGTTTTACTTACAAGAAGAGTGTCACATCTTCGTCTCAATGCCGGAGTTATAGACTCTAACGCCCTTTTTTAAGAAATTTATAAGCAAATAACGAAATATTTTGTTGAAGGTTTCTTTATCTTTGGATGCTAATATTACTCTGGAACAAATAAAGATGTGCTCTCAAACTTAAGGCCAAAAAAGCTGAAATCTAGCAAATTTAATTTAATAAAAAAGATGCTCAAGTACGTTGATTTGATCGAAAGTTATGGAAAAAATAAGAATTAAAAAGTTAAAATATCTTTAAATTTTTATTTCTAAGTTCTAAACATCTCTTGCTTTGTTCATATTTATATAGTAAAAATCATGTGCTAAAATTTGGTAGAAATCCGTTTCCCGGAGACACAACAGTCTTCTTGTTAGACATATTTTGTAATTCAGTTGTAATATTGTAGATTTTTATATTTTACATCGACGTTTATCCGTTGAAAAAAGTATTAAAAAACATTTGATTACTTTAATAACTTCGCAGCCGTATTTAATTTTCTTTTTGAAAAATAAATAATTAGTAACTTTAGTATATTCTCGATAAAACATCCGAAAGCATTAATAACACATTTTTGAAAACGAGAAAATTTTAACTGTACATATTCATTTAAATCGAAACCGTAATACATTCGCACGTTATAACAAAAAAAGTATCAGATTTATTTTTGAAAAAAGAAAAAGTGACACCTCGTAGTATACGCAATCATCGATAATATACTTTTACTAAAATTTTTCTAATAATAAATCAATAATTTGTAAACTTATACAATCAAACAATATTTATATACGTAATTAGATGTATCTATATCAAAGTGCGAAAATGTTCATCGATGAAAATTACTCTTGTATTGAAAACCTCAACACTCGAATTAAAAATGTGAAAAAATTAATATAATTAACCATTCGACTAAAGTTCAAATTCGAAATTTCGACAGAAAATAACGAAGCAAACGTATCGTATATGCCCGTGACATATATATCGAAGACGAATGATAGATGTATATACATATATAAAATCAATTTAAACGTATATATACACGATTAGGTGAGTGCAATTAATTCGCGCGAGTATTCGTTGACAGAAACTCGACGATCACTCGTTAATTACTTAAAAGCGGTGAGCACAACAAATAAAATGGACATGTAGGGTATACGCTCGGGTAGTCGATGACAGATTTTTCTTCAGCTCCCGAAACTTGACGCTCGTTATACACATCAAACTAAATTGCTGTATTAACTACTAATTTTATCCGTGTACCCAACGGTGTAAATAAAATAAATTGACTTTTCATTTGTATTATATATTTATATTATTCTAATGTTAATACAACTAGTTTTTTTTTCTCTCTATTTTCTATTTTTTTTTTCAAACTAGATTCGAAACACTTGACGTAAAATGAATTAATCCTTATACGGTCACTCAGCGCAGGTATAGGATAATTATATACATTTACATTTTTAAATATATTTAAGCACATTAAAAACGGTTGATTTGATCAACTAATTTCTAATATATATATATAACCGGGTTTTTCCTCGCTCGCGTTAACAAAAAGTATTAACGTTCCAAATTTATTACAAAAAGGTACAAATTATTTCAGGTATATATATACACACACAAAGTACTTTATACGCGTATACTCGTAAATGATAAAATAATATTATAAAATTTTACACACTCTGCCTATATCTAACATTCAATCGTGTGCAGAAGTCTACTAAAAAAAAACATTTCGAATAATTAACCTACTAAATGTAATTAAACAACTTGGTATTGGTGGCCGTAATTCCACTTTTATCCTCAAAAACTAGTTAGTTCGGTTTTAGAATCGTCTACGCGATGCGGAAAACACGGACGGTCGAAGTGAAGTAGACTTTCATATACTCGCATAGATGTATATACAGGCACAAACAAGAGCATATGTACATTAGAATATTCGAGTGTTCCAGTTCGAATATATTTATATTTGAAATTTCCGACATAACTTGTACACACTTTGAAACGTAAAGAGAAAGAGTGAAATTAGAAATTGTAATTTGAATTTTTGCCTGTAAATCCGTAGGATTGGACATATACGAGACTCTTTATTACGTAGCTTCGAACCGGTAATTTTACAGAGTTCTATTTTACAATGTGAATCGGGTGGTATTACGACGACCAACGATTACCACAAAAGCATAACATTTATCTTCATATATATATAGAAACACACAAACACCTGTATATGTACATACATATGCACACATATACAGGCGAATGTGCAAGATACACATACACGCATCAACCATTTACACAGATGTTATTTACCAAATACGCAAACGGTCTTGAGAGATTTCGTAAGAAAAAAAAAAACATTTTTTTTTCACCGTAGGTTTTTCAGTTTTCTAAATCTTGAACATAGAGAAGATCAGAAAAGGGAAATTAAAAAAGCGTGTATACATTACGCAAAGGATATTTGATACTTTAGATTTTATAAGGCTTTATATAGGAACTTTTACTGCTAAATTAGGAATACGCGGCATACATTATATCCATCAATAAGATAATAAAATTCAACTTCCATGTAACGTGAGAGAATTTCCTTCTCTTTTATATACATACATATATATAATAAAAAGAATCTACCCGTATTAAATACATATACATATATAATTGCATCACCAAATGTCTCTTTTATAAAGATATACATGAAATAATAAATAAACTCATAAATATATACATAATAAGATATAAAATAAATATAATTAACGAAAAGTTAAGGTAAAAAAATGTTTAATTGCAGAATGCCAGAGGATAACACCGAGGAGTCCCCGAGCGAGCCGCAATGCCGCGGGTCTTGACTTTGAGTGTCCCGAAGAGTTCGGGTACTACCCACACCCACGCGACTGCACGCAATACTACGTCTGTGTATTCGGTGGAGCTCTCCTCGAATCTTGCACAGGCGGGCTTATGTACAGGTAAGAGGACTGAGAACGCGGCGAACCGGGTTTACGTATCGCATGTATACCATATATATAATACCGCGCTGAAAGAAAGTACGCGCGACGCGACAAAAAGGACAATCGGTACGTATACATGTCTATACGCGACCGATTCATTTCAACTTGTATATACAGATTGTTAATGAAAGTTTTAACGTACCGAATGACTAAACACGCGAGATTACATATCGATTTTCAAAGATCGATACTTTACGCGTTTTATATGTACAATACGTATTCGTTTGTATACAAGATTCGATCGTTCTCGTTGGATAAAATGATGTTGTTTATTATGAAAGTCTCTTGATTTCATAGTTGTTGTTTCTTTTTTGTTTATTCTTAACGTTGTTGTCTGATCGAACTTTAATGTTTATGACTGGTTTATGTGAATTATGAGGTTGTTCGGTTGAGCTACTTGCCTTTGATAGTATCGCCTTTTGTAAACGGATGTTGTATAATTGTCTACTATGTACCCGCGCTTTCGTTTAATAATCGTTTAATAATTAAATTCACGCACTTTTCGCGGTGCTCGATTACGTAAATTTAAGTGCTTGTTATAATTTTATAAAATCTTATATAGAATATATATTGGCTCTATGTAATTCAATAGTCTCAAGGTAAATTAATAAATATCAATTAGAGTCAAAATATATTGAATTTCATTTTCAACTATCACGGATAATTACTTAATTAAAGATTTCTTTTTTTTTTACTCGATATTGGATATCCCATAATTTTACGTATACGTGAGAAAGACTTTAATTGAACTAGCTACAAATTATATTTAATACATTCAAATTTTCACGTTGTATTCGTTTAAATAAGATGTTTAAGCGACTCTTTATAATCCATAACGATTAACCAAATTCTTTAAAGTGGTAACACGTAGGTAACTCGAAACTTTAGTAATAATAACATAACAACGTTGTAAAGTTCGTGAAAATGTTGAAAAAAAAAATATATTCGTTGTGTACACTTTCCAAGCTTACAACGTTATAACGTTAAAGTGTTAATGTAAATTAGAGGAGAATGTTTGCGTGTAAAGATTAGTTACACCATGGTCTCGTATAGGTATCAAGTGCACCATTAAAATACCGCGAAAATTTAATTTCGCAATGTCAATGTATTTTTGCGCTAGTTTTTCGAGAAAAAAAAATAAGAAAAGAAATCAACACACGGGTGAACGTAAGCGCATACACGATCGATCGATCTCGAAGTATAAACTTGGTTATATCAATGGGAACGACGTTTCCTTGGCCAGCCAAAGGACTTACATATATATATATATATCCCATTGACGTGAATTATTTCTCCGTCTCTTTCTCCTCTGTGGTGGCGCGTGACAAACTTTTAGAAATCGCGCGAGCGCGACACAATTGACGTAATTTTGAAAGTGAATTATAAATTGCAAGCGAAAGTTATGCAATTCGTGCGATCCTAATTGGGCGGGTCTCTCGGAAGAAAAGCATATCTTTTTTTGGCTCGTTTACCACCACCACCACCGACTTCGTTCTCTATACACTTTCAACTCCGCACATGGACGTTGCGTGTGTGTGTGTGTGTGTATATATATATTTTTTTTTGACAACATCGTATCACCTCGAATATTTATAATATACAATTTTATTTTGTAAATTACATCATTATATAGGTAATGCTACATGCATTATGCACTGATTTTATTAAGATATACGAGTAATTAAGACTAATTGTACAATTTTTCTCAGCTATCGAAATATTCGAAGTTAAAGTAATCACGCTGCACACGTCGATTATTGATTCGAACGCAAAGAGTCATAATATACAAAGAGAAAGCAAATTCCAAAAAAGAATTATTAAAAATCATTCGGATTTCGCTGATTTACGTTATATACCGTAATATTAAATTAACGGGGTTGTCCTTTTTTTTTTTATTCGTCGCACAGCAGTTACATTTTCATCGAATGCACGCCAAAAATGCGTTACGCAACGTAATAATTGGATTCTTTCTTCGAGTCGCGCGAACACGAGAATTGTAAAATACGACTAAAAGGGCGGGTCGTTCAAATATAATATATTTACGTATTTTTTTACATAACGAAAAACCAATAATGTTTCCCGTACTTGTATATACGCGAGTATAATTGTTGGTTTCGCGTATATACCTATACACAAACGTTCCGTCCAGCAATTTGAGAACTCCTTAAATTGCACTTTCGATCGGAAACATACTCCTTATATCCTCTTCAAATTTGATATTTGTTTAATCTCGTAGGATACAACGAAAAAATAGTACGAAACGACCGATCGTCTATATATAGAGTCATCGAAATTCTATAAACGTATGACTCACCTCTATGGTAATGGGAATATACGGAGAATTAACCGTGCTTGGCAAAGTGAAATTAGGCGGGCGGAAGTGCAAATAACTACACGCGGGCATAGCACATGTACGAATCGAAAGTGCGGATTGATTATATACATATATATATATATAGGTATATGTATATATGTATGTACGTACGTGTAGACGTTACCTGTGACTATGTAAAGGGGCGCCAGAAATAGACTTTTAGAATAGACTACTCGGCAGTTCCCAAGGATTATTGTATCACGAGATTCGTGAGATCGCGGACTTTATAAGTGCATACTCGTGACTCGATATATCTGACCTTTTGTGTGTATATATATATACACACACGTACGCATAATTGCGTATTTTTAAATGGGACTACTCGTTTCCAAGGGACAATTTAGTAATGGAACAATGAGACCACATTTTTTTTGTTTATCTTTTACTCGTATAGAAATTTCGTTACACTTTTCAACTGTCTCGACGCGAACGTTTCTTTAGTTTACACTACTTTTCGACAATAGGTGGAGTACCCCGGTACATTTTAAGAACATTGTTCTACGAATTTACTTATGCCGAGAAAATTAAGTTGATGCGAACGTTTTGTTTAAAAGAGCTGTTTAAATTAATTATAAAGGTTATATAATCAATTCGACTAAAATTATTAATTTCCAGTGCAATACGTTGCGAGAATATTGAACTTAACGACGCGATTTTTCTCAACATATAATTTATGTTATTTTATTGTACGTAACGATTGTACAGCGCTGTCTATTTAATGTATTCACCGTTGGAATACCTCGGTTTTGCTTTTCTTACAACTTGATACGTGACAGCTTATCCCAACGTTTGAGTTAAATAGGTGACCCGGAATTGTCCGATACTTTCCCTGTTATAGATAAAGCCTGAATTCCGTCTATGTATATATAAACGTATATATATATATTGATATACGCTCGTAAAACTGATTCTTTCGCATTAACGAAAAAAAAAAAAAGAAAAAATTATCTTTTAATGCGCAATGCCCGTGTATTTATTACTTGAATTATTCAACAACGTGATTTATTTAAATAGACAATTTTTGCATTTCACCGTGCAAATTATTCAATATATGCGAGAAATATTTATTAACTTCGCGTGCTATATTCGAGTAAAACTGCTACTCCAGAATTTATATTCGAAACCCCATGTAAAGTAAATAACTTTTCTAACATATTTACATAATTTACGAAGAAAAATAATTTATCGCCAACAGTCCGTATAGTAAAGATAGCTTTGACTAAACTTTTTAAGTTTCGACTAATAATGGAAACAAAATATATTTTTAAACGTATACGTGTGTGTAAAAAGTTTTGTAAACAATGCACGCGACATGCACGTCACATTACATAAAACATTTTTTTTTATTAGAAACTCATAGTTTTAAATACTGATTTACTGTGAAAGAAAACTTGTTTTCTTCTTTTACTAAGTAATATTAATAATATCTTCAATTACACGTCGTACGTCAAGAATTAATGAATTTAATTAAAATTTTTATATAAAAGTGAACGATATAAATGTGGAAGTTTCGAATAGTGCATCCATCACCTTTCCTACACCAAAAAAATGGACTTTTATTCTTAGAGAAATTCTTGTTAAATACGCGACTCAAGTGGAAAATTTGCTTCCTCTAAAATGATTATTTTATAATCAAACGGATTATTGTATAATTAAGCGGAATCTACTTTTGAAAAAATTGAGAAGTTTAACTCAAAAAGAACAATATCCTAGAATCAAGTAAATTCTTGTTGATTCTAAAAAAAACATTCAAGAGCAAGCAGATTTTTCGTTTGAGTCATATTTAAAAAGAATTCCTCCGAGACCAAAACTCCATTTTTTAGTGTCCAGTCTAGGCTTTTAAAGATTATTCCAAATTAAAAAAAAATTTTACTCACTTAAATAAAATTAAAAGTTGCGTAAGAATTAAAATTATTTGCATTACGTGGCATATAAAATATATTAAAACGTACCATAATAAAATATATTAAAATGTACCATAAAGATAATTAAAATTTTCCAAGGACAATATACGTGTGTATTCACCCGGGTATATAGATACCACTAAAATTTCAGGTGTGTATAGGAACTCCGATAGTATCAAAATTACACTATCTCTATAAACATTTCTCAAAATGCAATCGTTAAGACAGACTGTGTACGGATAAATCGAAATCACCGTGAGATCGCGAAAGACTGTAGGAAAAAGAAAATTTGGTAAAAATTAGCGACCACACCTCGGTCACCCGCGCGATAAGTCCAACACGAAAAAGAAAGAGAAAGAATTCACAGTTCTCTCTTAAGAGACAGAGAGAGTGAGAAAGAGTGAGAGAGAGAGAGAGAGAGTACATACGGGCGCGATCCAATTAAGGATAAGCGTGTGCGAGCGAGCCGCGCGCGCGCTTCCAAATACGCGCGTGCATTCGAACCGATTTATTTCGCGCTCGCACGCCGCTCGATTTGCCTCTCTGACTTCCGAGGAAAGTGATGGAGGATAGAACGAGGAAACCGGCCGGAGAGACGGAAAGAGAGAAAGAGAGAAATGGACGTTTTTCACAGCGGACACTGACGATGATGGAACCTCTCGCGGGCAAACTTGAGAGAAATTTCACTAGACTATTTGCTGTCGTCATTTTAATTAAACATTTTAATTAACGGTATTCTACTTTCTTTGATTATTACTATTTTTTTTCCTGCGTGCTCCACACATTTTTTAAATCGCGCTCGAGTGAGGATGCGCTTAACTGCGTATAGGATTTTTATCCATAGATAAGTTGAAAGACGCGATTGAATTTTTTTATTGAAACTTTGTAGTAAACGCTAATGTTCGGAATATTTATATTTACAATCCGGAATGCACTTAAATAACGTATATAATTTAATAAATAGCGTGTAGTGTTCAATCGAGCGGTTTAATACATTATTTAGTACTTAATACTTATAAAATTTCCACTATATAAATTTGTAAGCATATACTCTGATCAATAGTATCGATGAACAAAATACTTATGTACGTATTATTACGTAGAAAAAATGCGTAATGTAAACAAAATACTCGTACCGTGTACACGGTCAGAAATTTTGCATTAAAAATTACTACAGCCTCTATAGTGATGAAATGACAGACAGACAAATTGGGGAAAATTACTATAGTTTATATTAAAATTTAGGAAAGTTATAGTAAATTTTACTATAAACTATAATCATTATTACTGGAAACCATACTAATTTTCCTCAGTTTGTCAGTTTGTGATATCTTCACTAGAAACTATAATAATTTTTAATCTAAACTTTTTCTCAGTGTATTAAATAAATGTTCATACACCTATATGTTCATAAAATTGTACATAGCTTTACGTAATAGTAAATGTTTTAAAATCAAAGACTTAAACATTGCGACTGTGTGAAGATTTCTTCAACATTATTTAATATTTACTTTAACATATATATATTTGAATTGTTAAATTAAACAAAAGAGAAGTATAATGTAAAACGGTTCCATTGTGTAATACACAGTAATTAATTATAAAATTTTCTAAAATTCAAAAATGTATCATTACCAAACGCTAGTGACTTAACCCTGATTTATACTAAAGTGTAAGATTATGGCTTTGATATATTGTTACTTCGTGTGAAAGAAACACAAATAAAATCACGACGGTATATATGTATATATATATATATATATACATTGTACTGTATCATAATATTTCTTAAAGATAATAATCTTTAATTCAAATAATAATGAATAATTGCATACCTTGTTAGAGACCACAATAAATTACTACGTTATATTATACTAATAATTAATTAAAAGAGTGTTACGAATATTGTGTTGTTTAAAATAATAATACGCCATATAAATTCGATTATTTTAAAATAAATATATACTTCATCGTTAATCGCAATTTAAATTTTACAAATAAAAAAGTTTTGCATTAATTGTATATTTATATAAAAATTAACTAATTTTTTATTCTAACAAGGTGTAACTTGGTATTTACTTGAAACGCAACATAAATCTGCGTACTCGCTATAAATTAGAAGCCAACTGCGCCTCGATATTTAAGCAATCCGGCAAGCAATTTCTTAGGAAAATTTAAAAAAAAATCATCGGCAAGTGCATATTTCATCGAAATCACGTGAAAAATCAGGCAGAGCACAAGCTTCTTCGAGCACCAGCGAAAAAGGAAAAAGCTAAAGAAAAGTATTTCAATTTCAACTCTGTGAATGCCAACGTCAAAGTAGAGGAGGATTCGCTAAATCACCGAACACTCGAATTTCCCGGTTATCGAAAGATTTTTCCTTTTTTTTCTTTCTATCCAATCCCATAAGTCAGAAGCAAGTAATTACGTGTTACGGCATTAGCACACGCGCGCTCCTTCGTAATCCCCCTCTCGCGCGCTCGCGCACTGAGCAGCGATGAATTACCCACGATCGAGACGATCATAGAAACAGGCGTACAAGAGCTCGAGGAGGCTCGGCTACCTGTGGTATACTCTTCGAACATAATATTTCTTTCTACCTAGTTTTTTTTTTTTCCTATACTTTCACGTCGAACCCGAAGACGTCGATTAACGGAAACTTTGCACTGCACTTGCTGAACTTCGTCGAGAGCACTATGTTGCGCAAACTCGAATGTATATCGTTCTTGATGGTTATTAAACTCACATTTTTAAGAATAGATAAACTTTATTAGAAAATAATTCGATGCAATAACGTTCTTTTTTTTCATCCTAACCGCTCGTGGTTACATATATTCAGATTGCTTTTAACTCGAAATTAATCGTCCCGCTTTAACAAGTTTACGATTTAAAGTCATGTGTGTGGCATCTTGTTATATCTATTTTTCGTAATAGCGATTGTTTGTTAAGACGAGAATCGTTTTATAAATAAACCTGCATCGATCTCGTTTTTAAAATAAACATTGTTTAACTGCATTTTTTTTAAATAAATATATTAAATGCAACTCACGTGATGCAATTAATTTATAAACTTTATCATTTTATAACGCAATTTAAAAAGTAAATGTGAATGTTCAAAATGCTTGAACAATTGTATAAGGTTCTTTAAAAAACTATAAATCATCGAATATTTAAATGAGTAAAATAAAAAAAATTAAAAATAACCTCGGAAACTATAAATATTCTCACATTACAGAATCACTGGATCATATACCAATTTATTCGATTAGGAAATTAATAAATTGGAGAGATATCTGACCAGTAAAAAAGAATTTGGTACGTTTGAAATTGAGGAAGCTTAATCGTACATCCATAAGTCAGTTAAAATATAAAAATCCTCGTATTCAACCCGTACTCGAATAATCTATAGCCTATTCCAATAAGATTGACACGTACACACAAGATTAACGAACGTTTATTTAATTTCCTTCCGCAGTCACGAGCTGCAGACCTGCGATTGGCCTCGTAACGTCGGGTGTCCTGAAAACAACTCTCCCTCCAAGGACATCGACGACGATCCACTGCTCGAAAGGTAAGTTTGATGTTTTTTTTTCGCTTCACTTTTTTTTTCTATCCCTTCTTTATACATTTCATTTCGTTCGATCGATGGTAATATCTCTTTTCCCTCCCGCGTTTGGAAAGCTCATGACTGGAGGGCGAACGAAAGAAAAATTTGCTCGCGTTATCGCACGAGCTCGCGGACGTCGGCGATTAATCTTATACACCCGCTCGAGCGAGAGCAATGGTAAATATATTAAATGAGGTTTAACGACTTGATCCGCACTCCGCGTAATGGACTTTGAAAAATCGTCGATTCGTTCCCGCGGGGTAGGTATAGACGTATACACACACACTACGGTTATACGTCTATGCCTTGCTCTCTAGGCACGGATCCTACATTTGTATAATGGAAAGTAAAAAAATTCGTGTTTAACGATGAGTCAGAATGTGTAAGAAACAAAAGAGTATAAATTAACGATTCATGCCCTCTTTTGTAATGGTACCTCATTTCTTTCGCCACTTTTACTTTTTTTTTTTAATTTTTTCGTTAAATCTATTCCCAGAGCGGTAAAACAATCGCACTTTGAATTTTCGTAATAATTTGATCGTTTAATAATCGCTCGGTACACATCTCCAAGTACCTCGAACGTCTAATTAGTCGGGCGTTCGTCAAACCGTCTGCGTATTATGTATATTGTCTGCCGACGTAACTGGGCGTTATATTTTGACAGAAGAGAGAATTAAAGGCGTGAGACGTAGAAAATACCGTTTTCATAAATGTACATAACGACGGCTTGTCGAAAAAAAGTCATTAATCATTCGTATTGCTACCTATAGAGCGAGATGACGAGCTGCCTGTATATATATACGAATAGTAAACCTTTCGCTTTCTTCCTCGTCTCTATTATGTACATATATATAGTTAACCTCGGTGAGAGTACCTAAGACAAAATCTTGAATTTCGTACGATATATTATTAATTACACCACTTAGGATATAAAAGAAAAAATATACTTTTGTTTCAACGTTTCTTTTTGGCTTTTGTTACCTGTATATATACGTTTACCAGCGTATTTTAAGAGTTACGCGCGTGAATTTCTTATATGCGAACGAGTGTCACGGTGATATTGAAAGATGATTCGAGACTGATTTATTGGATTCGCGTTCTTCTAAAGCAACGAAAATAGCGTTATAAAAGGAGATATATATGTATATCGGTAGAGAGAGAAAAAAAAATGGAAATTATAAAGTCATCAGTACATTTCTTCAAGACAGACGTCCTTTTACGTTATTACGTATATGAAAAGAGATGTCCATTTTTATGAAAGTCGAAATGCACTCCAAAGCGTAAATCGATTTTTAACTACCTAATTACTTTTGCAGATCCATATATACATCTACATATATATGTATATGTATATGTATACTAACGGTAGATGTATAACTTGATTGATCAGTTTTTTTTTAATCTTATAAATCTTTCAGTCACTTATATTTATTAAAGTTTCAACAGATGGTTGCATAGATAAAATATTTCATTCCTTTTTATCCGATCTTTCATTAAACTCGCATATGCGTATATACATACATGTATATAATTACGTACAGAAAGTTCTTCCGTAGGTTTTTAATAAAACACCTGACCGTTAAAACTTCGCGGTGATAAAAAAAATGAAAAAAAAAAGAAGTCGGAATAGCAATAAATATTATTTATCATAGTATACCGATCTCTACTAATTCGCGCTATAAAACACATCATTAAATCATAAACCTCTTCAATAATTACGTGCGTAAGGATATACGTATAAAATTGATAGAGACGCACGCGCGTACACCAACTAAAAATGTATTAACTCCATTTAATAACAACCTCACCCGATAGTTAAAACAACGCGCAAAAACTTACCACCCAGTTCAATCTAATCAACATGCTTACACACATATATATATATAGACGTACGCGTTGATCTCCATCTGAGCAAGTCGGCCCACATAATCACACAGCGTAAGTCGTTTGCGCAAAAAAAAAAAAAATAAGAAGTTAGCGGCGCCTCAAGTACACGACTATGTAGTTGACGATTAAAAAGTCATCGGCAGTTAATACGGTTGTCCCTTTACGTTTTATACATCGAATACATTAGCTCTGGCAGCTCGGTGAACTATGATAGAATGAGATTTTAGGTGATTCTTGCGTACCAGCAGGTGCTGGTTGTTACAGGGGTGTCAAAATCTGCGCTACGCTGAGCTTGTAATTATTAAATATGTGCACTATTTTATAATGATTTTTTAAGTTATATATATATCGAGTAACATAATACATTTCGTAACGAAACAATTAAAATCGAGTGATAACACTTTTACGCTTGATTTATTTGCTAAGTGTTGAAACATTAATTTTTCCAGTCAAATAAGTTTAAAGTAAAAATCTAGGCTACTTTTCAGGTCATTGATTACTCATTGACATATGCTTTAGATTAAAAATAATCGACCCAAATAATAATAGACTCGGATTAAATGTACTTGAATTACATTTTTATATATTGATTTAGCTAAATATATATCAAAGAGTTCGATAATGAAAATAAAATTTTTATATTTTTTTATTACGATTAACTTTTAATTATTGTAGTACATAAAATCGTATTATCTATTGCAAAGTATAGAACGGTCAATATCTATTTTTGTATTTTTAATGAATTTTTCAATAAAATAGATAATGGATGGTCAATGTGAAGGAAAAGAGAAAGAGGAAAAGATTATTGGATATGTCAAGATCACGTGCTACCGATCTTGAAAATCGTTCGATTTACGAGGGGGCTTGATTTAGGATGTTCAGTAGGTCAAGTTGCAGGTACTTTCGATTGATATCGAGAGGTTTAAGTTGTTCTCTTGAAAAAAATATACGCATATTTTTTCCATTACACTTCTAAACGCGATAAATACTGTATAGTGATCTATTTTTGTTTTTGAAATGTAGTATATCATCCTTTTAAATTATTGATAAGGCATAATAATAAATATAGTATAAATTTGAAAAACAAAAAATTAATAATATAAGACACATTGTAGAACGTATAAAATATATTTTAATACAATGGAAAACTGTTGCATAAATTTGGTAAGGAAAGTACATAGACAATGAATATTAAAATACATCCTTAAAAATGCATGAAAAAGAAAACGTTAAATTCCAAGGAAAGTATTTAATCTATGTAATTAAGGTTGCTGGTGAAATCAGAATTTGCACCATTGCATTTCATACATTACGTATACAAGCGTGACTAGCGTTGCGAGCTATAATAATCGTAGTTCTTGAACCTTCAAAATACCACATAAATGCACGAAATACCTCACAGGGTCACTCGTCGGCCTTCTTGTTAAAAAAATATATAGCAACATACATACACTAATTAAAAAAAAAGTCTTTAATAAGATCCATATCAACTCTTAAAATAACACGTATAGTAATAAGAATAAGAATACAATGACTATAACGTCAATTGAAATTGTCTAATAGAAGAAATCGAGAAAAGAGATAGAAACTAGAGTGTTGAAAAGAATGAATGAAATATGCGGTTGTCAAAAAAGCGTAGTACACAATTGATAATCGCACCGCGATTACTCGAAAAATGCGTATTTATAACAAAGAGAATAGTATAAGAGAGGGGAATAAAATGCGTTACGTGAAGTAATACGCAGGTGATCACGAATTCATCCGCGTGACGCGTTGTTAATTGTTAAAAGAAAATAAGACAAAGAAGAAAGCAAGAAATTACTTGAATTTCCACATAGCCGCAAAACAATTTCATATCTCGAATTAAATTGCCCTTAAAATCTGCGATAAGGAAATCGTACGGTGTCGAAATATCGCTTACGCACCCACGCGCTACCGGAAACATCGAAAGAGAGATACACTTTCGTGTGTAAGGAGAGATTCTTACGGTATATACGTGTATATATATATATAGAGATGTAACCTCGGGAGAACGAAATCAACTTGCCATTGCGTTGGTGCGGAGAGGTAAAACAAAAAAGTATAGATAGGAGGGAGGTACAGCAAGAACAATTGAAAACCGCAAGGTCTCATCATGAGCGTCTCGCGCCTTGAGCAACAAGCGCGACCGAGCTCCGTATAGAACGCCAAATTCGGAAAACGTTTTCCATCGCACGTGTGTATATCTATACAGATATAGAGGTATACGCATATATAAACACGAGGCTTCCAAGTCATTAAATTCTCATATAGAGGAGGTCGGTGTACTTACACACATACATATATATATATATATATATGTATATGTCTATATGCACGCATGCTCGCGAAATTTCGGCTTTCGTCACGCTTTACTCGCTTTGGCGTTGTATTGCTCGACTCGATGTTCTTGCAATGGATTAAATTACAGGGAATTTATATACACTGTCTCAATATGCAATAACAAAATATCTATTGTCTTGGACATTTCGAATTTTTTCTTTCTTTTTTCCTCCTTTTATTACGTCAACGGTCAATTCGTTTTAATAATCTAAAATGCAAATGAAATCGCGAAATACACCCGCCGCGTTATTTGAACCTAATGAAAAATTAATAATTTTTAGTTTTTATTTAATATTAACTTGTCATTTATCAATTTACGTGAACGTTTAATTATTACTTATTCGCGACAGAGTGTAGATTTTTAGGTTGAACCGATCAATTAAAAATAATGAATTTCTCTCGATAAAAAATTGAATGGCAACGAAAGAGATTAGGTATATAAATTATTAGTTTATAGTAATTCTAAAACATTATTGCATAAAGTAGAAGCGATGTGTATTACAAAATATATATATATATATATTTAAATATAGTAAAATTTATCTATACGTATATATATATATATATATAGCTATAATAAAGCGTAAACGTATAGCAAACGATAGTGTATCGCAATTCGTGTATATAAAGTATACTCAAAGCATATACTCGTATATATTTTATGATCACTCGTACATAAATATTGAATAATTTCTTATGTCTGACCAGAATTTCGCTCCGGTACGTTCAAAGTACAAACAAATTTTCCCGGTCGCGCGCTCGCGCATGGATAAAAAAAATTTAAGCGTATCGAGCCGTGTTGCGGTTCGAGTGACAAGCACGAGTATTACAATTGCCAAGGGAGAATGTATGTATTATACGTGCACACTTTGGAGGGAAATTTTCGATAATTTCCAAAGAATGCGTCGTACTCTCGAAAAAGTTTTTTTCTTTTTCTTTTTCGCCACTCAGTCCGTTGGACTCGAAGCCGCATTATGCAACTCGCGGTAATAACGGACAATTTATTAATGGGTGCTACGAATATTTATGAAAGGAACAAACTTTGTCCGAATTATCTACTTGTAAAAAGTGTCTTTTAAACTAGTCGTTACAGCATTTTATGAGCTCGAGCGAAAAGTGCTTCAAACACTTGTATCTCTTTCTCTCGTTTCCCTTGCCCCTTCCCCCTCTCCCTACCACTCTCTCTCTCTCTCTCTCTCTCTCTTTCTCCTTCTTTTGGTAATGCAGTTTCTCCCACTCCTTGTACCACGAGTCGCTAATCGATATGTAAATTGTAAAATGTAGGCTTATTAGCCACCAAGTAAACCATTACGAAGCACTATTGAAGTTACTAAAAATGTTTATTACGATTTTAATTTTTATATTCTTTCGAAAATAGTATCTTACATGTGTATATATGTAATATGTATATACATATACCTGAATTCACAATTATTATACGTAATTTTACTTTTGCGTTATTATGAATATACCGAAAAATTATTATTATATACATTTTATACTTTTTTTAGTTATATAACAATTTGTTTAATTTTATAGATTTTGATTGGTTCAATGAAAGTCCTATTGTACATTTTGCAAAATCATATATATGTATCGTTAAACAATTTGATTGCTTAAAATAATACTAACAATTTTAAAATTTTTAATAGATTATTTATTTACCTGTACGCGTAAAGATATAACGAGCTGCTAATGGGTGACCATGAAACTGGTATCATTTTTCACATTTTTTATCCAACGCATCCTTTCCCTATATTCCGTAGCTAATTATCGTTGCACGATATTCACCGATTTTCTTAATGCTTAGTTATGTGAGGTCTGCTAAGGTCGATTCAAATAATTTCTTATAGTAACATAACGAAATAATATTTAAAAAAAATTTTGAATAATACGCGTAAAGAAGCGTACAATATATATAAATAATTTACATTACATATACATTTTTTTCATCGAGTTATAAGAACGAAATGTATAGGTATATACACATACTTATATATGTATATACGAATTTACGGTTCGTATTAACGAACATTACAATTAAAAATTAATAGATCGCTAATTTGACCAACGAGACATATAACGATAAAATTCCATTTATATAGTCGTATAATATGTAATGTAGCCAGCTCGTTGAGGAACGCGAGCGCATTATACTCGACAATATTTCACATAGGCGTGTGCGTTCGATGCAACACTGTAAACGACGTATTTAAAAATTACAAATTGCCAATTTATAAAATATTATTCATTTACATAATCCGCGCACATCGATGCCGTAAGTGGGTAATCGTCATAACCCGAAACAACTCAATCATCTTTCCTTAAAACCCAAATGGTTCATTTCCTTAACAAGGTATTCTATATACGCAACTTACGCGCAGGACTTTTTTTGCGAGTTACCCAGTAAATAATTATGATCTTTAAAGATCGTAAACAATTACGAACACTAAAAATTATAAGCTAAGGAATGAATGCGTTCATATTTTTTTTTCCTTTCCACGTATAATCAACGTGTACGTATATATATATATATATATGTATATGTATATGTATATATGTATATACAGAATATCGTATGCTTTATATACGCGATGGCTAATGAAACCCCCCACTGTATATATGTATACTGATTTGCGCTTTACCACGAATTATAATGTTAATAAATAATTCGCTGCGAAAACACGTTCTCTCCATAGACCAGGTTTTGAGAGTGCGAAGTTTACGTAAAACGTATGCGCGCCTCGACCATAAGATACTTTGTAAAAGTGGCAGCTGCCGCGTGTGTTCCTTTTTTCTCCCCCTCTCTCTCACTGGCTCTCCGTACACTTTTTTTTTTCATTTTCGCTTGCACGCTTTCTCCTCGAAGATAAGTTAGCCGGCACTTTTGCGGGGTACGTGTGTGCAGCCGTGAATTTTCGCGGGCAATCGGGTATGTATATACGTATGGCTAACTTTGCGCCTTCTTTTTCTTCTTCTCCTTTATTTTCAAGGCCCGAACGCCGCGGTGTATCTTCAATTTGAGGAAAATCTCGGAAGCGATGCGCGTTTGCGGTTCTTTCGACGGAGATGCATTGCCGGTTATTATACTTATACGATATCGTTCTCCCGTATATATTCACTCTCGGATATGGCGTTATAATGCTTCTGTGTGATTTAAAGCTTCATTAATTTCGTTCCTATAAAAGTACATGTTATTTTGCACATAATCAAATGCGATGGTTAAAAATTGGATTTATATAAGAATTTTTTTTTTTTTTTTTTAGAAATTCTCCCTGATCTTTAATCGCGCGTGTGTGTGTCTGCGTGTTTTTTTTATTTGAATTTTCGTTATTTTTCCAAGTGTAATTATGTTTTCATTTTAACGACACAAACTTTTAAATAATTTGCTAGTAAAAGAGCTTATGTTCTAACAATAAGAAAGTTATATTGTATCGATAAGTCACTGTTTATTGATTTTCATTCGTATATTTATAAAAAGAGAAATTGGTGATTTTTCATTGGTTTAATCTTTGAGTGGGTTGAATAATAAATAACGATACGAAAGTGTATCGCGAACTGTTAGAAAATAAAATATACTTTATTGAATTTGAATGAACTGTGTATAGAATACATTAAAAATGTATGATAGAATTTTAATGTTTACAATGTTATTAATCGAATACACACAGTTGACTATTCAATTAGGGCAACGTAATCCCCCATTGATCTACCATAGTTATAGGATATTTAATCACAAATTTTCGAATATTTTGTGCAATATATAATTGATCAAAAAAAGTATTAGTTGCCGATATGACTGACGTACATTGATAATATGTATAGAAACATTTTTAAAAAGTATTTTTATCGCGCAGTATTTTCGAATAGTTAGTATATGACGAATATTTTTTTATTTGTTTATTTTTTCAGTGTCTATGCACAATTTTGTCTATTGATTTATTTTGAAGACGGAATATGAAATATTTATGCCACTCATCTATTAACAAAATTTTACATAACATCGAAAAAAAACTTTTCAAAATGCCTTTTAAAAATATTTTTATATCTATTATCAATGTATCACAACAAATTTCGCAGCTAATGCCTTGTTTTTGACCGATAAATTGGACAAAATATGAAAAAAAAATAAAATATGAAAGCATTCGGGAAATTGCGCCTTATTCAAATTCCTATACTCTCTACATTTTAGTAAATTCTTACTCCTTCCTCATTATTACACATCGAATATAAATCGTCAATGCTTATGAATATAATATCACTAATTCAAACATAAATGAAACGACTCAAAACAAGAACAAAACATAATGTGATTAAAACGTCACTGAAATTTCCAGAGCCGAGAAAGCTGAGTCGATCCAGCAGCAACAACAACAGCAGCCTCAACAGCGCGTGTCCCATCAACAGCAACAGCAACAGCACCAACATCAACGCACGATTCAAAGACAATCGGTGACTGTAACTTCACCTTCGGTCTCACCAGCTTCGATCTCCGAACGTCAACAACTCCGTCATCGTCAATCTCATCAACGTATCTACCAAGACGAAGAGTACGAGCCCGCATCTGAAATCGAAAGCGATAGGCAGCAACGAGTCTACAGAGGACAACCCTCAACTGTTGGACAGGTGGCTCGCGATCGCGATGGTCTCAGGAGGAACATTATCTCGGTGAGAAATTGTTTCACTACTTTGGAATTCAAAACATATTTAATTTTAACATGAAAAACATGTACAACCGAATTAGTACTCGTTTTCCTCATTTATAGGTATATAAATATTGACTTCTTTTCAATTAATTGCAAAATAGGTAGGTAGCCTTCACCTAACAAAGTTAATTAAACGAAGAATTTTTTAAAAATCTTAATATAATATTTTTTCAATTGCTGGTATTGATTATCTAAATAGATTTTTTATTGGTTCGGCGATAAAAAAAGAAATCCAAGAAACGCGATTGCATACATTAACATTTTAACATTTCGACTTGAAGATAGTTGTGAATCAATCACCATGTATCATGAATTTGATAAATTTATGGATTGAACTTTCCGAACGATCCAAGCAAGGTCTGCGAGATAATCAATATAAGATATCAAAGTCAATGTTAAATTAACCATTATACTTTTCATATATAAACACACACATCTTCTCGTCTCAAATGAAAATAAACACCTCGCCGGAATGTAAAGCATAAATGAATTATATACATTTATACACTTACCGAGAAAAGTGCAGGGCTCTACGCTGCTCTACATACTCATCGTCTGTATTAATCTAGAAATAAAGAGTAACAAATGTTTCGAAAGCGATACAAAATAATAGATGACCAAGTTTGATCGATCATCATTGCGCATTTTATGATACCGCAGGTGAACCTATATAACAACGTGTCTTCGTTACAAATCATTAACCTCGCGTTTATATATATATAGTACCGGATCGTGACGCTTGGTCTATCGATTTCATTTCTTCTCCTTTCGGATGTAAAACGTATTATATCTGTATGTGCATCGGTGATTACCGATCGTAAAGAAGCATAAATCTATATATCTGTATTGATCGTTGTACAAATTAAAGTTCATTGAATCTATAATATAACTCATTTTGTTACAAAAAGATATCGCGTTTGAGTTTCAGGGACTTTGATCGATATGTTTTTTCACGATTGTTTGGTGGTCTCGTGTATACTTATACACCGTCTGAGTTACTCGAATTAATTACTTTTTAATAGTATCCGTGTACACTTTTTGTGATTATTCTTTTCTTTTAAATATGCATGCAGTACATACGCGGAATAAAGTAAGATAATTATTCAAAGTATCCAGTAGTAAATGCAATGCATTGTGATCTAATTAACGTTCGTTATTATATTCGAATTATCCGAAAGAAATATGTACATCGCGTCAATAATCAGTCAATAGAGCGATCTTCGGTATGCGTGTCGCGAATAAAAAAAGTACCAAGTTTTACATTCGAGGTTAACGAGTTTGGTCTAAAAGATCGATAAATAACCGTGAAATTTTTCGTTATTCATTCGGTTTTACTATGCGGAAGTCAATAACACGGTTCTTTAAAGTTACAACCGACGCGAAATTCGATAGTAAATTTAGTTCAAGGCTCTCATTATACATCGTACCATCGTACATTAGCGTATACAAGAAAAGAAGACGTGCGATTTTTATAGATTTTGCGTGCTCGCGCGGTATCTCCAGTACTCACGTTAATATAGATAAATTAAAAATCATCTTCTCCGGTTTAACTTACGAAATAAAGTATACATATACCTGTATAAAAATATATAAAAGTTACGGCATCGAGAAACTGTATCACTCTAATTAATGCACCAAATCGCGGAGTGATTTTCCGATTTGCGAACCGCGACATTTTGGTGTGCTTCTTGAAATTTATAGGATCCGTTGCACGTGATTTGATAAATGTGCTTTTCTACTTTCAGGAGAGAGAGAAGGATAGGTTGGTGAGCTCTCGTGCCCAGACGGAAACTCATTACAGGTTAGTATGCTCGATGGATGATGAATGTATCGACGGCTGACCGCGCTACTAGAAAACTCTGTCTATAATCTGTCAAAATTTTACTTTTATCCATATACACTTCTTACATCTTGAATACGAAAGCGAGACTATGTTTGTTTTATGATCCTACCTTTCACGGTTATCTTCTTTACAAATCGATTTTCCTTATTCTTTTTATATATCGTTACTTCGATATTTCATTATTACAATTTAAAGTTTATTTTAATTTTGATACGATAAACCAGCATGTATCAATCAACGGTACCGTGAATTATAAACGTAGATTTACACGTTCACTTTATTTTATACGTGTAATTAAGAAAGTTTAATTTAATTAAGTAACCGATTTATTTCTTTACTTTTTATCTGAAAAAAAAAATAAATATATTTACGTAAGACTAATTCGTACCGATCAATCTCAAACGTTTTATCTTCGCAGTTATTTTAAAGTCACGTTAACGTGTAAAACACGCTAAATCATTTTAAGAATATTTAATTCACATCCAATACAAAATAGTCTACATCGCAAAGTACTTTGTTATTTAAAAAATTTTTTTATTAAATATACATTAAATTTGTAAGTAAACGAATTTTTAAATATTCCATCAGTCGATCGATCCGAGTAGAATTTATATACCGATCTTAACTCGTCATCCCTTTGGCATGATTTTAGGAGCGTGTCATCCGAATCGCCGCAAAGAATTGCAAAGACCAGCGCCTCTACAGCGGCACCAATTATTTCGAAATCATACTACAGCGAACCAGACCAGAGTTATCCTTATTACACCATCTACGACGATGACGTCTCGATATACAAAGATGACGGTACGTACCGATACGAAAATCAGTTGCTCGTACGCACTTATATTTTTTTTCTTTCTCTCACTTACTCTCCTTCTCTATATATCTCTCTCTATTTCTCGCGAAATTAATACCATTATATAAGGATGCGAAACCCAAGCTTTGTAGAAGCCTTGATTAGGTTATTTTTTTTTTGGAAATATACCTTACGTAAGAATCGACTTTCTAAAGCAAAGCGTGCGACGCCGACATGGGAATGAGTTTTTGAGAAAGTCGATTATAATGTACTAAGAGTCCCTTTTCAGAATTTCAATGGGTTAAGAGGGTTTCTCGAACGATCGTCGCTATTTAGTATGATAGGTATCATTAAACGCGTTTTGGAAGACACCGTATTAATATCACTTGTAATCTCCTCCTGACGTTTATCTTTTGAAACTTCATATACGCACGTGTAATGTCGAGTTTCTCACCTAATCCTTTTTTTTGCAAAGATTCATTAGGAACGTCGAGCTATGTAATTTTGAAAAGTCAATGTCAGTGTTAAATTGGGGAGAGGATATTTAATTTTAAGTGCAACAAACATCTGAGTACATTTGAAAATGTGATTCTTAAATGTCTCAAGATATATGTATTACATTATAATTTATATTAAATGATGTATACTTTCTTTAGCTATTAGTTTAAGTGCATTACCATGAAAAATATAGCGGAGATTCAAATAAAACATTTACTTAGCTAAATGCAAGTCACTGGTTAATTAATTTAATATTTATAATTTTAAACGTTCATAATATTTTTCTTTACAGAGGGGTAACAAAATTATTTATATCGCAATACATTTGATAATGTAAATTAAATATAGTCTTGTTATATAATCAGGTTTTTTCTTTATTTTACAATTGATAATTAATAAAAAAAATGTAGTGTTAAATCATGTTTGCTTCTAATGATTTACTTGTCTTTATAAATATTATTATAATTGTATAACGTAAGTAATTAAATTTTAATAAAATATCTCATAAAAGTAACAATTTTTTAAGGATAATCTTTTTTTATCTATAGATCACCACGAATATTACATTAGTCCTATATCAACTAAAAGTGAATGTCATTCATTAAAAACTGTTAATATACAAAATGTCCCTTTAATTAGATTTATATCAACCATCGTTCGTGTATAGAATTTAATTGTAATACTCTACCAGGTATAACTAATAAAAAAAAAGGATAACCAAACATTAGTCAATGAATGAAAGTTCGAATCCTTACGCGAGACGTACAACAGAGCACCCAGCATGACTACGATAATTAAACATTAGTAATGAAGGTATTGTGCATGACCATTCGTTTGTGCCATTTATTTCGATCAATAATAAATTGAGCTCGAACACCGATCACCAATTTTTTAACGATTATTTCCTTAGAGCGAAATAAAGAAAATCTAGTTTAAGAGAGTCATCGTATTAAATGTCAAAATTAAAATTAATATTATCGAGCCAAACCGAGAATCATAAAAATATATGTCCACGATTTGTATATCGTTGTAGACACGTATAAATATTTATTCACTCACTTATTCATCACAGTTACGAATATCGAGTATATCCCAACGGTTAATAATATATTTTAAAAGCACAATAACATTGTTGTTAAGAATCAATTAGTTAACGTTATTGATAAATAAAAGAAAAATAAGAATGTTACACGTTGTTATACTGTATCAGTAGGAAAATAGTAAATGAATTGCCATGTCATAACAATGTTCTTTTTCTTTTTTTTTTTTTCTTCGCCCCACAGACAATCGCAAGATATATAATTTTAAATATAAGTTTCGCGTCTAACGTATATTTTATAGCTCGGCTTATTATTTTTCAGATTTCTGTAAAACGCATAAAATGTGTAAAAGAAAAGCTATTCGCAAATAGTTTATTGTTCGGTGAATAGATCACACTGTAATATTAACTGCGTTCTTTATTTGTTTTGCCATGAATATGCATGTAATTATGTTACAATGAAATATTTTCTCAAACCCCCGTTCGATATTTCGTATTTACATAAATATCCATAATTTTGTTCAATGTAAAACAAAACGTTCTATACACTTTTTCTTTTATACCCCGTTGTGGTTACGTCGTTTTGCAGCCTCTCCGTTTCCACCCGCGTTATAAATCCATGGATGTACATTCTATTATACCCAATTCGTATACTTAAGCCCAATATATCTTTTCTCAAATAAGAATTCAATCATAATGTCGAATTATAAATAACAATATTCCCAAGGTATTAATTTTAATTACGGAAACATACTTACCTAACTTTCTATTGAAAACTAATGTAATATCCTATTTTAAACAAAATCTGGAGGTATATATACATATATACACGGTCAGTAGCCATTTTAGGAATTCATAATTACTTACGTAAGGTATTATTTTATTGAAAGAGGAAATTATCTGTAATTTATAATACTATTATGCATGTATAGGAGTTCACTGTTACGCATATATATATATATATATACCTATATACAGGTAATTGTATATTGAATAAATTTTTGGAAATGATCCAATAAAACAATATATAGAATGTTTGTTGTTACGGTTCAGTATGATTAGTTATCCTTTAATAAAGTACGTATTATATATAGAAACTTATTCAAATGAGTGAATAAATGTAGATATTCGTTCTCGTAAAATTTAGTCAAATTTTAGCTCTTAATGGATTATTTACATTTCTTAAATACATATTTTTTTTCCTAATCTTATCTGGTGATTATATAGTAAAAGTTAGAAATTGTAGAAAATAAATTTTTATTTAATTTTACTTCCACCATGTATATACGTTTGTTTTTTAATCGTTGAAATGTATAAACAGTCATTAAACTCAGTCGAAAATGTTAATTCATTCTTATAAGTTGACTCTGGATAAACAAAAAAGTACTTTAATAAATTGTATAAACATTCCTAAGTATATTCGCGTAGTAAATAAAAAGAAGAAATTTACTTTCACTAAGGAAATAAAAAGAAATGGACACTTATTAATAATAAACTAACTTAAAGGAAAAAATAAATGTGTTTAATATTGATTACGTAAACAAAAGATAAACTAGATCGTGATGTGCATCGTATATATAAGTTTACTTTAAAAAGTCACGCACTACTTACGCGTAAATTTGTAGTATAAAATATATACCGACAGGTATTCGGAGAGCACTCAATTTAATAACGCATCCGAATGTTTTTCAATTAAGAAAGTGACTATCCGAAACAAAACAATCGCCAGGTCTCGAATCGACCGTCGAAACTTTTTACCGCTCAACAGATTTACAGTTGGATGAGAACGAGGAATCGATGCGTAAAATACTCAGTCATCGAAGTTTCAGTCTCGTTTACATGATTTTACGTACAATGTATAATCGATCGCTTCCTTTTATATATATATATATATCGTATACTTTTCTCGGTAGATTACAATCAATACACGGTGAACCAGTCGACGCCAATCCAACCGCCACCGCCTCCACCTCAGCAACAAAACGTGCGGGCAGAGGTGTCACCTAGCTCGAAACCATACTCCCAGAAGCCGAAGAAGGTCGCCGTTCACGAGGCAGACAAGTACAACCTCAATCAAGACGTCACCATTCAAGACTACGATATCTACGATAATCAGGTATCCGTTCGTTTCGTTCAATCAAAACACCTGATTTCCCTCGTTTTGTCGATAAGAGGAGTACTCGTTGACCCTCCTTTTATTCCTTGAATTATTCGTTACTTTCGAATGATTGATCGACAACCTCTCTTTCCTTTTAAAAATAACGTTATAATTTACACATCTGACAATGATGTTTTACATCTTTTATATTACACCAATTTGTTATTTTATGGTCTTTCAGCACATCAGCAAAAACAAATTCCGCATCACCGAGGGACAATCTCTCAGGTAATTGATTATTCACTCGTTATTGCTATGTATACCTTTTCCAAAGTTGACCGAGATTTCTTTCTTTCTCAACCGATCGATCGGCAAAATTATGCGGGACTTATATAGGAGAATACGGGATTTTTTATCCTTTGTTATTTGAATTTACTGACCACTACACCAAGTATAATTACTCGTTTTCCATTTTTTTTCTTTGTTTTATTAATTGTCTTACGATATACGTGGAACAATTACGGGACGATATAGCTTTCGATTTATACGATTAAAGCAAAACATGCAAATTCGTTACGTGTATATATATATAAAACAACAGGTTTCCTATAATCCTATAAATTTCTTTGATGATAAAACTAACTGTACGTATCGAGTAGCAATGAACGCAAAGCAAATTTTGTTTTATATAATAGCCTTTCGAAAAATTTGGATGAAAAATTTAATATTAAACTGGTAAAGAGTATGGATGTATTTTAGAAAACTTTGGCGTAAATAACAATTTACTTTTAATATGTACAATAAATTAATGTGCGATATGAATTGTTTAAACGAAATAATAAAAATCATTTTAATTGTCTATAAGATTCTTCGTATATATAAACAATACATCGTAAATCAACATGAACAATATTACGTCTAATTTTAATTTTTATATTGTTCGAAAAGTATTCACGTCTTGAGGATTCTACCTTTATAAATATATACGGGTATCTAATTATCAAAGTGATTCTCTAACACACACACACGCACGCACACATACACACACATATATATATATATATATATATATATATATATATATATATATATATATATATATATATATATATAAATATAACGAAAAAATGGATATAAATAAATGATTCGTAAGAATTTTGTCTTAGACGATATCGATAAGATATATAGTAGTTCCCAACATTCTTACAACGTATCTTTATAGTTTTTCAATTCTCACAATAAAACGAGAGATCGTTAACGCATACTTATGTAATTGAACTAAGCAATTAACAATAGTTGTCTAATTGAATTTGCCGAGAAAATAAGATTTATCGAAGTCACCGGTATATACATAGAAAAAAAGGAAGAAGAAAATGTTCTTTCAAATCTTTCTTTCTTTATATATTTTCGCAAGAGTTTATCAAAGTGTAAGAGTAGACTGCGGTTCTAAATACCTTCTGGTGGCAGAGCGCGAAATTAAAACAGCTACGATTACGTTTACCGAACGAGAGAGATCTATAGCTAATTAATCTTTTTCTTTTCTTGGGAAAAAAAGGAGATCTTTTTCTTACATAAGGGCGGCACCGCGTTACTCCAATTACATTGTCTCCTTTTGCACATCGCGGTGTAATAAAGTTTTACCGAGGAAGTTCGTATATATACGCGAGAAAAGAATAACGATAAAATAAAAGTACAATTCACTTAATTGCGTATATCAAATTAATATTATTCGCGTTTTGATTTTAACTTACGACGATTATAAATGCAATGTTTGTGCCAATTTTGTGCATATATATATATATATGTATTATACGTATATTACTTACATTGAGTAAACGCGTGGTGTGTACACGATATATATAATGAGGTTATTCCGAAGCGTTTAAATGTTACCAAGTTCCTGAAGCGTTACGTTGATGCCCACGAATTTAAACGTGCATCATCCGCACGGTAAAACGATCGTGTGTCGTGCTACGTAATCACTTGTAATTTGTATCAATCAATAACTTAATTGTGGAAAATATGAGAATAATTTTTCGTTAATGGATACTTACGTCCTTCACCCGTCAAATTAAACTTCCATTATTATACGTCTTCGCATTATTTTAGGGTTGATTGTGCACAAATTATTAACCATAAATTACATTGCAACGTTTCGCAATTAAACACCGTAAGCTTGCTTTGTGCGTATATGTGTGTCTACGGTATCTAAACATTTCACTAATTAATCGAGGGATTTTCATTTTTTAAGGCCAAATATTCTCAGCCATCCAGTCGTCCACGTGACTACGCCAAATGCCATAATCGACACTTTCATACCACTGACCACAACCACTCAAAGTCCACCGGGTACAACCGCTCGGTCTTACTCCGCCAGCATTCCACCGAAGTAAGTTTGTATTTATTAATTCAATTGCAATGCAAATTATATTATTTACTTTATAAAAATTATATATGAATAATACGGAATTTTAATTTTAATTGTTCATAATTTTGTAATTTAAGGGGATGTCGGACTCAGAAAATGGCCAATTTTTAATATTCTTTTATAAACAAAAGAATAATTTTTTGAAAAAATTCTAAATGCCATGCCCTCAGGCATGTTTTAAACAATATACTCAAATTTTTTCAGATTTTTAAATTTGTAATTTAATTCTGATTTTTGCGTTAAAGTTTCAGTCCTTTTTAGATCAATAATTACCGACCGAAAATTGTTTATTCAATTATTATTAACAAATTTATTTTTTCTTAAAATATCAAAATATCATGCCCTCGCTTTTGTTTTAAACTATCCATATGAATTTTGTTCAGATTTTTAATTCAATATTTCCAAGATAATTCTTATGTTAGAAGGCGTAGATTCCTGTAACTTGGGTCCGATATCCCGTTAAATCAAAAAGAAATTATAGTTGCACACTAAGAAGAATAATTTCTTACTTTAACAGAAATTGTTGTTAAATATGAAGAAATCAAGAAGAAATGTGGTTGATATTAAATGAATCCTCTATAAGCAAACGGTATCTCCTTATGTCCAAAACTAAGAAGGTTGATTTAAATAGACCAATATACAAAATCAACCATATTCTTTTAAATTCATTCAATATCATCCAGATTTCTTCGTTGGTTATATTTAACATCTCCGCTTGAAATATAAAGCAATTATTTTTTTCATTGCATCTAGGGTATATCTTCAAAGTCAACACTTTCAATTTACAATTTCTGTGTTAGTTACTTTTTAATTTCATCTTTCGAAAAGCATGAATCTTCCTTCATTATAAAGAGTGAATATTATAATTTGTTTGCTCGACTTAATATTAAATATACATTTATCTAAAAGGCCAATAATTTAAAAAAAGTAGTAGCACATAGTACACAGTAACATACAACTTAACCAAAAAAGAATAACGTAATAATCGATCATAATCACCAAATGACTATTCTTTATTTACACAATGCAAGAAAAGAAGACGCAAACTGCACGAGTGCATCGTAACCGTATAATGAAGCAATTCAGTTTAAACAAACCAAAAAATAAATAAGTTGCGAAGATAACCACACCGCAAAAAACACATATGTCTATATATAATATACCTATATACATTATACAATCTTGAGATGCACGCGATCGGTCTGTCTATGAAAGTGTGAAAGCTACCGCGAGCATCGTCGCTCTCTCAAGGTCGCGTTTACGGTTATATATCGACGAGCTCGTCTTATTCATTCCGGGAAGACGAGCGTAAAATCTTCGCAATGAAAAAAAAAAAAAGGTTTTACGTCGGCCGAGACCCAATTGCACGATGTATACATCGCGCATATCTAGATGCGCTCGATGTATACATAGACGTTTATGAAGCGTCGTCCGGTTACTATATATACTCTTACCACTTTCACCGGCAGCACGAAAGCGCCTTTTATTGGCGCCACGGATGTCTATTCTCTCCTTTTTTTTTAATGGTCTTTTCAACGTTGTAGCTTTACACGTGATTCTTTTTTTTCTTTTTTGGTTCTGATACCTGTCTGACGAAGCCATTGCATTTCTTTTATTTTACAGCCGGGGTCGGCAGCAGGTCAATCGTGGCACCGCACCACCGTAAGTTCTTATTTCTTTTTTCTTTCATACTTTATAATCTACTTATCACTAGTTGTTGTGTTTCGAGAGTTGCGAGGAACGCCTTGAGATTTTTTTATTTTACGTGCAATAACTGTAATTTCTTTTATATTATTTTTTTATTAAACTTTTGTTTTATTAAATAGATTGTTTAAAAAATAAACTAATTTTAATATTTAAAATTATTAATCGTTAAACTGTAAAATATTTAATTTATTACCACCACAATAAGCATTTATAAGCCTCGTATCAAGCGTTACAATTTATAAAAAAAAATATATTTTCTTTAATAGAAAACAGATTTAGTTAGAAAGCTAGTACATCTCTATAAATCGTATTTTCAATAGCTTATTAAATTAAATGTACAAAAGAAAAAAATGTATTTCTAAAGTAATTGGTTTCGAAACAACCTCTTAGAAATTGCATTTTATTTAAATCAACGTACTGATTAAAAATGTTTATTTTTTTTCAATTATTATTCTTCAATACGCATTACGAACGTCAAACAAAAAAATTTCACAAAAACTCTTTTTTACATTATAATATTTATCAACGGTTACTTTTTATCATATACAAAATATGCTTATAAAATATTTATTTAGAAAGTTTATAGAGCGCGTGAAATGTAAAACAATAAAATTTTTTACGGTAAAACTGCTTTTACATTTTTAGAAAAACTATAAAATGACTATCGACGAAGAAAGTGAATTATTAATATCGATTATTAAAAAATTGCTACGGATACTGTAAATTATTTCGCTGGATTCTTTTTTTTTCTTAAATTGCATCCAAAAAAGGACGGGCGGGTTCGGGAATTTTGAATTTTAAATATTTGAAACGCTACTTTTCACATTTGGGTTGCAGACGTATACATTAGTAATAAAATATAATTCAAATCTTTACATGCATAATTTTGTAAAATGCCTTGTAGGCTACACGCATGCGTTTATATAAACTTTAATAACTTAAAATTACCAAAAGTAAAATAATTTTATTCGAATAAATAAGTTCGTGTAATGAATATTAAAATCGTGGATAACGATCTATGGATTGTACTTTAATTAACCTGGAAATACGTATAATAACTGACGCGTATATAGAATTAAAATTAAAAGCTGTATATATATTTATGCAATATAATTATATTTTCAAAATTTACTATTAATATATTCGGTTTTCTAGTTGTTTGTACATTAAATGAAATAACAATTAAAATCCGCGATTAATCGGTAATCGAAATGAAAACCCAATACATTGAATATCGAATGTATACACACGCGAAAGAAAAAGAAAGGAGTATCGGTATAGGATAAGAAGAAGTAAAAGAAATTTGGGCAACTTTCGAGACACAATGCGCGTGGTGAAAAAACACGCGTGACACAGATCGAACGAGGAGCCGGCGTCGAACGAAGCCGAATAAATTGGCAAAGCGCATCGCGAAAGTGAAACTATCGAGTTAACCAACACCCACGCGCAATGAGGTTACGTAAACGTAAGTGAAAAATGAAAAAGAAAAATATAATGAAATTCCACAGACGGCTTCGACCGACCTTGAAACCTTCAACGGAGATCGTCTCGAAAGCCCAAGAGTTTGTGGACATATACCGATTCCCTCCGGTGAGACCAGCACCGATCTACCCAACTCCACAGGTCGACAAACCAGCAGCTAAATGTCGCAAGGACGTTTGCCTACTTCCGGATTGTAATTGCGGTGGCGCTGACATTCCAGGTATGACTCGCCCTTATACCTCCATATGTATATACACGTGTATACTCCTCTTTCATTATTTTTCTTCCTATTAGGTAACAACCACTTTGAAATAATGCATACATCTTATACATATATATATATATATATATATATATATATATATATGTGCGCACTTATGTATGTACATACATATACACTCAGTGAGTTTACTCGGTCGAGTGAGTTCAAAAAATGCGGTTTATTTCAGTATTTATGATGTGCTCAAAGACGAGCTTGAAGCTGGTTACGTTGTAGCGAATGCATGTATATACCTCTACCTCCGAATGTAACTAGACGTTTACTTCGAATTGCGAGGTTATATGGCTTTTTCTTGTGTTTAACTTAACGGTTATACTTTACAATTGAAAGTAGTGCGCCTTTGTCGTAAGAGTTTTTAATCTTTACAAATTTAGCAAGATAGGAAGATACGTTATGCTATAGGAGAGTTGGTTTATACGATTTAAAAACCTATAAGTTACCGGAATACTTTCTCGAATTTCATTATCTACCCATTAACTGCATACGTTATATTACTAAATTGCATTAATTAAATTATCAAGATTTCTTCTGGATCTTTTATTTTTTATCTTCAAAATACGAATAATAATACGCACCGTGAATATTATACTGTACATACATAATGTAATGCGTTAAATTGGAAAAATGATAATAAAAACATAAAAAAAAACGAATGAAAAGTAAAGTTGACAGATAGATTAATTACGACGATAACGGGTTATTCAAATTAAATATATCTTTAATAAAAAATATCATCGTTCTCTCGAGGTATTACAAAATTGAGGTGAACGTGACGTACACGTATTAAATTTAAGATAAAGACATAAAACCGTTCACAATTTATCGTGTTAACAATTTCTTAATTCTTATAGTGGAACCCAAAAATTTCAAAATTTTTAAATATTCAATGTGAAAATTTTCATCTTTACGAAAAAACATAAACAACGTACGTGTAAACTATTATAATTTATATTTAAGTTTCAAGACTTTATCAAAATATCCTTTTATTACACATTCAAATGAACAAAGTTATTAAAAAAAGAGATATCTATACATATTTACAAACAATAAAATAATATTCGTTACTTTCGTTTTACATAATTGAATTTTAAAGTTACGTACAACTTTTTATAAGAATGTTTGCGTGATTAATTTAGCAATGAATATACTGTTTATCATGCACCGATGTGGTTTTTCTACCATAATTTTTGGTTGCGTACTTTTCAATCGGAATTACGTAACATTTTCCACAATTGATTACAATAGGATTTCGTTCGATAAATTATCTAAATTATTCGTTAAGTTTCGACGAATTGTAAAATGTAATAAATATTACACGTTATCGTCCCACTAGTGTAGTAAATAATCTTACTATTAGCGCGGTAAACGAATTTTAGTTAAAATATCATCACGTTCGATTTGTAACGATTGCGTATTATCATTAAAGTCCATCCCTAAAAACTATCTGGATATAACTTACACGGGATATAACAGTTCGCTTCTACACTCTTACTAAATTGTCCAATAATTTTAAACTTTCCGAGATTACACGACGTTACAAAACGATGAGCAAGAGTATTACAAAGTTTGATAATTCTATCTCGTCGTGACGTCACGAGAAAATTAAAATCATTACAATACGACGTCACGATATAGATATATATATTTTAATTTTCGTCATCGAATACATATAACAATAATTATTCACCGATGTGAAATAAATAGGAAAGTGCGCGAGTGCAATTAAAACTTTAATTGTAAAAGCTTATTTACTGTGCAAAATGTCGCGTTATTTATAGAACACAGTATGTATATCGATAATTGTTACATAAACGTAATATATATACATGACGTTCAAATTATAATTAAATTCAAATGATATTGTTGATAAAAACAATAGATTGATTATACATTTACATGCACGATATATATATAATATTTCTCGTCATAGGAAAATGGTGTAGTCATCTTTTCGAAAGGCTGCACGTATATAAATATATACATAACTGTATCTCAATATAATTTTATAGATCATCAGCGTGAGAAATCATCCGACAGCACGTTCGTTTTGTTACATTCGAACCGATTTTATTACACTACGTTGTACACACATAACAAACGAAACGTAGATTTTTTTTATTTCAAACTAAATTATAAGTAATATTTCGAATTACAATACACGAAGTTTATCGAGGTGCACGAAAAAAAAAAGATAGTATCAATGCATCGTAAAATTATTGTATCTAATAAAGCCTTTTTTATCGGTTCATTCGAAAGGTTTATATACGTGCTCGTAATACGTGAAATTAAAATTTCGAGATATATACATATAGTACGTAATGTAAATTATATAAATACACGAGTTTTAAGCGTTATTTGTTATACGCACGAAAATTGTTTCCCTAACTTTTTGTCTTTTTATATGTCAATTGTTTCGAGTATTAAATGACGCTTATTAATATCTGTTTGCATTGTACAGTTTATGAGAATTTACAATAACCGACTCGATCTTTATTATATTCAGAGAATCTAGAAATTATTATATAATAATATATGTGTGTATTCTTACGAACGCTGATCGCGAGGTTCGATTTCTCATCGTATTACAACGTGTCGTATATTTTGCCACTTTAACGTATCAGCGCTGGGAAATCTTTAATTGAACTTGAATTTATCGATATATACGTACTGGAGGTGAAACGTAAAATAAATGTATATCCATCTAATGACTAACAGTTTTATGAAAATATTTTTATTGGTTGATTTATTATCGAGACGTGGTTATGAAGTAGTCGATTCGATATCTCGCGCACTAATACAGTTTATAAAATTCGAACTTGATTTATTCATATATATAGGTCTCTGTGTTATAATTATCATCTTATAACGTTCTCTCGGAAAACTAATTTTAATTCGCGGATGAAGCGAATAGATATTTTCATTTAAATTATATACAGGAAAAACTATAGCTATATGTATCGTTCGGTTTTCGCTAATATTCAAATCTAATTAATGAGTTAAACAGTATATAACATCCGTAAATTAAGTTTAAATAACGAAATTCGTTAAAATAACTTTAAATTTATAAATTTTTGGAGATGCGCGCGATATGAAAATTAGTTTTCTAATAAAAATAAGTAATCCGATGATATATTTATAACCGCGATAAATTTGAATTGATAACGGTAATATAATACTAATGTAATAGAATAAAACCAGTAATATTTATACAGTCATCGTCGACATAAATTGGAACCAGGTATATATACCTATATATACAATTGAACGGTAATTGAGATTTGGTACGTAAGTGACGGCGTCTATTATACCCAAATAGACACTGAAAAAATGAAACTAATCGATCAAAACGAAATCATCGAACCACTTCCCAACCGATCGATCAATAAAGATTTCAAACGTCAAAGCTAATAACCCATAACACTGGTTAACTTTCCAACGGCAGCCGTACGAAACAAGTGCCACTTCCGAAACAATGCGTAGGCGTTTTGATTCGCTTCCTTATAATGTCCCGTTAATACCCAACAAAAGCGCGTCCTCGAAACGGAATGAAAAATATATATATATACACTGTTGCCGAAATACGTTTGTTGGGTATCCCTGTCGCAAGAGGAAAAAAAAAGGTATAGTAGGGATCGCGAGCGCGTTACGAATGTTGATTTTGTCGATCGATTTATGAGAGGCGGCTCGGAATTTCTCCGATTCTTAACGCAGACTCGAAATGTACAGTCGAAAGTGAAGCAAATGTGTACGCGTTACGATATTTGTGTCAGGACACGCGTGCGCTATACCTATTCGAAACTCTCTTTGGTCCGTTCTCTCTATATATATGCCTTTATACTTTTGTATTGTAGTTTCAATTTCGATTCCAATTGTTGATCAAATTTGCATATGGATATACGTATACTTAACCATACAAATATTGATCATATTCTATTAAACTATATATTCAATTAAATTGCAACGCCGATATTTCGAATTAAATTAAAGTAATAAAAGCGAAATAAGTTGCCGTTAACGAAACAAATAAAACACTATAAAATATTAATACGCACGTGACTCGCGTTTCCTTACAACGTGCTCACGCATACATATATAGTTTTAGTAAAAATACTCTTTCGTTATTGCTAATAAAGTTTAGAAAGTTTAAAATAAAATATATTACAGTATATACAGGATTATTTTACATAATATATCTTATACGTGCATTCTTTTATTTCGAAATTGAATATTTCCGAAATTCATGGTTATCCCATTTTGTTTCCACAGAGTCGAATCATCCGTTACAAATAAATAATGTGGGAGACGGTGTAACTCGTATATTCATACTGTTGCAAATTATTAAGTGGCATTTCACGTATCTATCTTTGTTAATTTACAACTCGAACATATACATGTATGTATATATAGAAAGGCGTTGCAATAACTTTTCGAAAAAAAGTAAAGTTGTGTGAATTTGCGTAATACAATGAACAATACACGTATATCTCTCGATTGAAACTATGTTACGAAGGCAAATGGTATATATGTTACATATGTATATATATATATACGTGTGTGTGTGTGTATGTATGTATTTTTTGTATTCACTACGTATCGGCGAGCGTTTAAATTTCAATACCTATTACAATAACTTTTATTAATGTAAAAATCTGAAGTGAGCTAGAAGAAAAATGTCAGTCTAGCCTATAGTTATGCATATTTATTGAAATTAAGGAAATCGAACGGTTTAATATAGGTGGAGACCACTATTCTTAATCTTTCGCGAAAAGGATATACAAGTGAGATATTCGTATTTATTAACATATAGTTTATTAGTATTATGAAAGCAATTTTTTTAAAACTATATGTTGTATACAATGTTATTAATTCGATATAATTTTTAAAGCAAGGTTTAAAACAAATATGCATTGTAAAGCTATAGAAAGAAATGAACATTAAAAAAAAGAGTTTTGTTAGTTAAAAATACAGTAAAAAGCAGATAATTCTAACAGTCATTTAAAACTCGATTAAATGACTTATTGATATTTTACGTTCGCCATAATAATTAGAGGCAAATTTAAAATCGCGCTCGTACAAACACGCATATAAATCAGTTTAAAAAAAAATTGGGGACCATAAGGAAACACGCGTCTAGATTAATAAATTCCGTCAAACGCTATATGTATCCGATGTATATACAACATGATTTCGCAAAGGATCGCGCGTGTCCTTCGGCCCTGGTTCTCTTTTTATAATTGGCCAGTCGAACTGTGAGAACGATATCGATCGGCTGGGAAATCGCGGGTGGAAATTACATTCTAATAATCCTGCAGTTATAAAGACGCGTGACGGAGATTTCCAAGGTAATAAAAAGAGACAGTCTCTCGAGGATAATCGAGTTTGCATAACATTTGTTCTAACAGGATCAAGTTTATTCACCTTTAAATTAAACTTTCGTCAAATATCCCAATGTCAATTTATATACGTCGTTAAAAAAAATACTGCTAAAAGAAAAAAAAAAGAAAATTATCTCCGGACGATCGAAAAGGAGAGTTAACAATGAAAAACCATTAACCGAAGTATTAAGCCGCTCCTATTAATTAACGTCATTCCCAATAAAGATAAAATAAACGTATACGTATAATATAAAGTTAAAGAAAAAAAAGAGTATAAATAAAAAGAAAAAAAAGAAAATTCCGCGATATCCTTCCTTCCTTCCCGAGAAATTCAGTGACAGTATCGTTCAACGATTCTAACGCAATCAAGCCAATTAAATTTGTCACTTGATCGGCACTGGTTGCCCGTGCACACACACACACACACACATCACACACACATATATATACGTACATAGGATATATCCAGTTAAAGTTGCGCAATCCTTTTCATTATCAGCTTACTCGGAGATCGTCGCCCGATACGCGAGTGAAAACGCGCCCGGTATTTTACTCGCGCGTCCTTTCAAAATCGCGAGCAAGCGATAACGTCGTCGCGGGAGAGAAACGCCGTGCTATAAGACTCGCCGAGAAAGTTAGCTCCTTCTTTTATTTATTTCTCTTGTTTTTTTTTTCTTCTTTTATTCTTTTTATTTTTCATTCATTTTCCGCGATATAGATTTCCGTTTTTATTAGATTCGTTTGAGTCTACTGTATATACGTTTTATAGCGCCGTACCTCTCTTTCTCAATATCTGTATATATACGTACATATACGGGAGTGATATTAATTTTATTGGGTATTATAAATCTTTCAATTTTAACATCGAATACACGTGTAATAATTTTCGTTGGTCTAGCCGCGAGTATAGAAATATATATACGCACACACGTGCACGCGCACGCACACTTTTCGATTAACACGGGTATATGTGCGTTTATTCGAGTAAGTGGAATTTTAGTTTCTGGAGTGAAAGTCTTATCTTATAGATTTGCTAAATCGTTGGAATAATAGTTTTCGTCGGATTGACTCTTATTCACCGTTTAATTGAGTAAAAGTTTGTATTGTTTCATATCCTAATTGACATTATTATCATTACACTTTTGGGTTATTATTCTATACCTCGATACAATCGTCTCGAGTTCAACAATTTGTTGTTTACAATGTCTACATAGCGGATATTTTATTTATAGAAAATTTATATTACTGTAACGTTCCCTCGAAGAATATGAAAGAGAAATTATGATATGTATATATAGCTCTATTTCAGAAAAATAGAGGTATTGATATATTTTTTTAACTAATTGTTAAACATCGTCATTTACAGCGTGAAAATGCAACCGTGGACAAAATTACAACGAAGATATTTATCTCTTACGCGTTGCTGTAATATTAAATTTAACCAATTTAACTTCTTATTACTTGACAAAATAGATATCTTATCTATACGTATCTGTTTATCTATATGCATCTAACTATAGTTGAATATCATTACTGCACGCATTTAAATTTTAAATCGCTCACGCATAATTTTAGGGTAACTCGTGAAAGTGCAGTAATGGATATTTAATATAAAACTAAAAGCCTGCATCATATTTTTTTTTTATTAACTCATTATTACTTCAACGTTGTAATAAACCAATTACTCGATCACCGGATAACCGCATCGAGACCACGATTATTACGCTTCTCTTATCCTCGTGTACTATATATATATATATACATCGGTGTCCAAATTTCGCAAAATAAGTCATACACCGGCGTACACCCGAAAGTGAGAAAAAAAAATGTAAAGTAATAAAAACTGTTAAATGATTTTAATTGCACTTTTTATCGGTGAAATCGAGCCGCAAAAGAGCTCGCGGGAGAAGCGGCTACTTGTTTTTTTTTTTTTGTTGTTGTTAGAACTCCGCAACCGTTACGTTTAATCGAGTTTCACCTTCGCTCGAGACCGGAAATCGGCAAAGGAGATTCGATTTTTCTTACGTTCTATCGTCTTATCCGTCGTTCGACGATTCGAAATTATATCGAGAGATATTTAAAAACGAAGGCGCGAGTTTTCTTGCCCATGTAGCAAGAGCTGCTTTCGACGAGTTTTTGTCACACGCGTTACATACGGATGACTCTAATTTCGCGTATGTAGGTTGCAAGAAATTGAGAGTACCGCCCATCGCTTCCTCAAGTTTTTCTTACACTCTCGGTGTGCACACGCGCATATTATCGTCGGTTAATTATGCAGGTAAATTACAACAACCGGCCTTCCTTTTTTTTCTTCTTCTTCTTCTTCTTTCTTTGATTTTTAAAATGGCGAATATGCGAAAATTGTTTTTAACTACTATAGTAACTAAGTAGATCTATCGTGACGCAAAATCGTTTTCTTTGTTGCATTATTTCTTAGTGGTGTTACCTGGTTTAAAGTAATATTATAATTAGGTTACTTAACTTTAATTAATGGAGATTTTGTGTAGTACATACATATATACATATATCTTTCCTCCTTGATAATTTAAGTTTCATATCACAGTCCTTTTCGATTACACTGATATACATTACATATTATTTAATCTTAATCAGTCTTACTTTAAACGTAATTTATAGTTTAGTTTTTGGTGGTAATTTAATAATTCATCAATATTATTGTTTTGTTAGCTGATTCGTCTATTACACAACGAATAAATTTTAATTTCGCAATTTAAATTAAAAATGTTGAACAAGTATGTATTTAATGGACAAGGACTGTTGAAACTTTCTTGTTATACACTTTGTTACACAAAAGTAAAGTAAGTAAGGGGAATTAAAGATTACAGGTGCCCTCGGTAAAAGGGGGCACTTGTAGTCGAGGGAAAGAGAAAAAAGAAAAAGTAGTTAAACGTCCAAAGGAAGTGATTAGTGTGTGATCTCGCACTTGTAAACGTCGAACCCGGGATGATTCTCGGTGCGTCGTACGTCGTTCTGATGCGTCGATCGTTTAGGTGATCTTTTACCCGACGAGACCCCACAAATCGTCTTGATGACCTTCGACGATGCAATAAACGACCTTAATCGAGAGCTGTACGTCGATCTCTTCGAGAATGGAAGGAAGAATCCAAATGGATGTCCGATCACCGCGACGTTCTACGTCTCGCACGAGTGGACCGATTACGGTCAGGTCCAGAACATGTATGCCGATGGTCACGAGATGGCCTCGCACACGGTCTCGTAAGTCGAACCGAGTGTTCTCGCCTATACCTTTCGTTCATTTACGAGTTAACACTTTTTTACACTTTTTTTTCAAGCTGATGCGAATTTTTTTGATTACTCCTTTTTTTATTTGAATATATGCATTTTATTTTGTAAATATCACTTGTTTCCCTGCGTGTGTATATATATAGGCGTAAACTATTAATAGCTATCTCTCGTCATTTTTTCATACGACAAAAGGTAAGTTTTTGTTTATGCATATTATTCGTCTTAACCATTTAATTTATGACTATATAATGAATAAATCATGATATTGTCCACTTAATGAAAATTATTATTTTGTCAAAAAAATTCGTATTCATACGCAGTTTTAAAGTGTTTAAAAGTTTAACACCAAAGTGTTAATCGTTCAAAAGCAAGCTTGGCAAAATCGTAATATTTTTAACAGTCTACAATTTAATCAGGAGAGCAAATTAATTGTGTTATACGAAAAAAGATCTTGATCATTTAATCAAGGAGAAAAAAAAAGTAATGGTTACAATTTTGTCATGCAACATTTTGATGTAACATTCACTAAACTCGAGTAATCGTGGCTTGCAAGAACCACAAATGCAGAACCACAACAACAGAAATGTGAAAAAAATATATATATATAATTCGACTGTAGCGTCATCCCCGATATAAACTGAATCCGCGATTTAATGGTTCATTAAGGGTGATCGGTTAGTCTCGCTCGATTGCAATCTCAATGGATCGCGGAAACTTTCGCATCATCTATCCGAAATCAAAGATGCAGAAAATACGCTTTTATTTTCATCGCGTAATCGCGTTACACGATATGATTTTATTCGACCAAATAATTTAATTTGTAAAACAAAATTTGTTTCGCATCAATTCACTTCTATTTTCAATATTTCAATACTATTCATTACATACCTCTGCGATAAGATTCTGAATTAATACTCTTGAAATGTGTCGCATATATATATAGATACGCAACCCTTTTTAGAAAGCTACGCTAATTACTATAAATAACTTTAATTTTTAATAATAAATTGCGTGTAAATTAACCTTATGCCTCGCTAAACCAGTAAATCAAAATGATTAATTATGTGTCGTTGTTGAAATTAACCAAATAATGAATCTTAAATGTTGATCAATTAAAAATTTAGCATCCTCGTTATTAACGACATCGCATTAAATTAACCGCAACTCTTACACCGAGTGATTTAATTATCTTGAACTTATCAGGAAGATCATAAAATCAATTTACGAGGAGCAAGTACAGAAATATATTTAAAATAGTTAATTGAACATACGGTTACAATGGATCTATTTTACGAAATATGCGCAACGACTTGACCGTATATATTTACAATTTTGTATAAGCTACAGTTAAAATTAATACGTGTTTAATAAATCCTAATCGACGTATTTCGCGAAACGTGTCTAATAAACCAAATTCATGTACATAGATATATATATATATACATACATATATGTATTTACGGTCAAGGCAAACATAATGTTACCCCCTCCTCCTCCTCCTCCTCCCCCGTCGGTAATTACCGCACACTCGGAAGTATAGAGACGCACGTGCACGGAGAAAATCGGGAATGGCGTGCGTCATTACCGAATTCCGGAAGTTGCGAAGGAGGGCTGGAAAACGTACTCGGTGCTGTTGCTGTCGCTGGTGCTACTTCTGATATATATCTTCATAATCTCGTCTCTCTCCATCAAAAACGTCTGCTATATGTAAACATTCTCTGGATCATGTACATATTTATATACATACAATGTCTATACATGTGTAATCTACGTTTAATTTCTCTATCGCACACTCGATCTATTCCTTGGGACGTTCAACATTATTTTCTTGGACGTTTCGTGTGGCTCTTCGTATACCTGTCGAATATTTTCCAACGTGTCAAATCGTCAAGCTGTCGATGATGCGTTATTGGTTGAAAGCTTGATTGAGGCCTTGACTCGATTCTCTACAATTTGTCGAACGCTAATTAACCTTTTACGATGAATTTTTATGACGTTTTAATTTAAATACGCGTATCCTTTTTTTTAATTCTTACGTTTTTTTAAATCCGTTATTGCAGTTACGGTTTATTTTTTTTTTCCATAAATCTGTAAACGTTTTACTTGCGCATCTTCTACTTTCTCTCTTGAACGCGAGTATCCAATATTTCGCGGATTTAAAAAGAACGAGACTTTCCATTTATTACTAAAAGTAGTTTAGAAAAATTTACACGCGCATAACCAACGGGACGTCTCTTAAAACCATCAGTGTACGCATCGGTCGATGCTTTTGAAAACAAAAAGTCACTTTCGAAATAATGATATTAATAGGGAAGCGTTGAAAGGAAACCTTGGAAAAATTAAAGCACATATTGTAAAGAAAGAGATGCGACAGCTGACGATTTACGCCTCGGAGAAAAAGAAATAATAATCCGGGGAGGGAAGAGCCTTCGAGACGTTGCCCATTTGAATAATCCAACCACGTCCGCTGAGGGAAACTAAAATGCACGTGACTCTGAAATGCGCCAAGTTTCTCCAGGGATAACGCACGCGCACAAGTTTTGCCGTTAAAATTCGCTTATTAAAAAAGTCAAAGTAGAAAAGAGAAGCGACTCGTCATCCTCACGAGCGTTTTCACTCAGCGGACGCGTTCTCGCAGTTTATACGGAACATACACATACTCTCACACCACGCATATGCATACATACATTCGGTATATATGTGTGTACGTACGTGTGATAGTGTGCGTGCATGTATATATTCCTTTCTTGCCACGTGATACTAATACATTGCAGCACTAACGCATCTTGTGTTTTTTTTGTCCATCCTTCTCTCTCACCCGAACACAACACAACACACACACAAACACGACTGTCGATCACTTTGTTACGCTTATCAAACTCACGTCTACACATTCGACCACCAATTTCTCTGCAACCACCACACATACATTTAACGCACCTCTCGGCGAAATCGCGTGAAAAACAACGACAACAACGACAACCAACAACAATAACAACAACGACACGACGATCCAAATAAATATAGGAGACTATCTTCCTGAGGAAATACCGCAAATCGTCCTGCTGACTTTCGACGATTCCGTCAACGATTTGAACAAGGGACTCTACGCTGATTTGTTCGAGAAAGGACGGAACAACCCGAATGGATGCCCAATTTCCGCAACGTTCTACGTATCCCACGAATGGACCGATTACAGTCAAGTGCAAAATCTGTACGCGGCTGGTCATGAGATCGCCTCGCACACGGTCTCGTAAGTAGCGGAGGATTCCGACATCTGGACAACGAGAAAACATTATTCTTTTGTCCGAATTATCTATTTCTTTTTCATTTGCATACATCCTTGAATGTGTATAATATCTCTGTATATATATGTTACATATGTGTATATTTTTTTTTTCAATGCTTATTCTCGATATTCATGTTTGGCTTTTGCTTGTGCACTTTGATGGGCTTTACTGTTACGCTTGTAAATATTTTTGCACGACTGGATCGCTAATGCGCGTTGTTTTGTACTTTGCGCTGGATGAATGGTGAGTTTATTTTGTAGTTTATCGAGTACATTGCAAATTAATCCTGGAATAGTTTTGACCGAAGATTATAAAAATAATGTATTATTTCAAGTAATGTAGTGTTTTTTATAATACGTATAGGCACCAAAGCTTCTTTAGAAATTTAAATTTCGCGCTAAAAATTGTATCGATTATTCAGAAATAATTATTTTAAATAAAAATGAAGAGTTGTCACCGCTAGGTTTCATGACAAACTACATTCCTGTCAAGGGAGTACATTATATATTCTTTATTGACAGAAATGTTGCTTGCTATAAAAGCTAGCGGGGATAACTTTTTATTTTTATTTAAAATAACTATTTTTACAATAAACACGGAATAATCGATAAAAATTTAATAACAGTATAAGAATTAAAAATCGGCAATGAGTTGTTAATGGTAATAAATAATTTAATTTATCGAACATAATTCATTTTTCATTGTAGTTGTAACATATTTTCACGACAATATCAAAGTAGATATAGCAATTTTATTAAATGTAGATCGTTGACACAAACGAAAAAGAGTAGTTAATTTTCACAAATATATAATTAAATAAAATTTTGGTGACACCGTTATTTTTAGCAACAAGGTAGAAAATCAATTTGTTTACAACGATACTACCAACAATTCTAACAGTAAAGACAAAACCACCGTGCACTAAAAATTCAGCCTGCATCGACAAAAACGAATTAACAGCTGGTCAAATCGTAGAATCTTCCTTTCCTATATGTAAATAAACGTAACGATTGATTAAAACGCGCGTATTGTAAATACGTACGACGGTGTAAAGGAAAGACGTGCATTTAGCACAGGTATAGATACACACGGTGACGGGACGAATCATCGGGATTTAGAGGCGCAAGGCGCGTCGCGCAAAAGCCTCGACTGTCATTATATACACCATCATTAAAACGTCCGCACGCGAACGTCTACATTTACTTAAATACCTATGTACATATACCCATGGTGAACTGCACGAAAGAGGCGAATCAGCATACACGAGTGTACGAGTTGTTCCTCCCACTCGATTAGTGTGTAGTCGATCCACGTACACGTCGGCGATTAATCGACCGACGGTGAGACACGGCGAATTAACAAATTAGCCCGATTAACTTGCCACGATTTCGCGCGATCCATCCCTGTGTGCATGCCTCGTATATGTTTGGATTTGTACACGCGCGTACATAATTTATACATCTATATTATTCAATGGATTATTCACGACCGATCTAATCGATATACGTTATGGGAAATCAGCCGATCAAGATTTTTTTTACTTGGTTTTTCGTACCGAAGGTATTTTATTTTTTACGGTCGTTGTATATATCATGCTAATTTACCGAATAGTTGCGTGCTACACCTACTTATACTTTAAATACATAATTAAATGATTTTCTCGTAAAGATTAATCGTTATCATCGTCCGCGTTTTATTTTACTAGGCGATATTGTGTAATTTTAACGCAATATTTATTTTTCCTTTTTTGGTCCTTTTTAACGTATTTCTCGAGTGTGTATACTTTCTTACTTCATAATAACGTGAGTTATTGTTCCAAAATTTTCGATAACTTTCAATACTTTTATGACACTGCGTTCTTCATATTTCTTTGTCAAGCCATTAAATTGTTATTATAATATATCACATCGATTTAATTACGAGTGTACATTAATATAATGTATATAAGAATTTTATTATTACGTAATAATAACATTCTTCAGAGGATACGAATGTAAAAAAAAAGAAGTTATAAATAAACGATGTAACGCGGTTGCGTAAGCCTTCTTAAAAGTATCTTGAAATATATATAAATATAACCAAAAATATAAATTTAACCGATACAATGATACCGACACACGCCGGTAAAGTGTAATTACGTAAACAAGACACATATACATTTAACTTAAAATCCCGCGAAAAGAGCAAAGAAGGAAAGAAAAAAAAAGAAAAAATCTGTACATACATCCGCGTTACTTTCAACGTGCAAACTACACGTTTTCCGATTTATTATTATCCGAATGTAACGCTGGTTTCCCGTTTCGTCGAGAATATTTTGGTCGTATTTATGAGTACTTAACGCATTCCCATAACCTTTTTTTTCTCTCTCTTTCTCCCTCCTTTTGGACGTGTAGGCACAGTTTTGGTGAACAATTCTCGCATCGAAAGTGGGCGCGCGAGGTGGCTGGACAACGTGAGATACTGTCTGCATACGGAGGTGTTAAATTGGAAGATGTCAGAGGAATGAGAGCTCCTTTCCTTTCGGTAAGTGCAACGTTCGTAATAATATTCTTTCGTAAATTATCCTAATACTCGCTTATGGCGACGCTAATTTGACGTTTATTTAAAAGTTGTAAATATTGTTAATCTATGGATTGCCGACGCTAGATACATCGAGGTCGTACGTCCAGTTATGACTTATTGCACGTTATATATATATAAATATTTTAAAAATTTACACGACGGTAAAACATCAGTTTATCTTTATTTAAATTGCATATATATATATAGTGACTTTATTGAAACTCTTTTACGGGAAAAGAAAGTATAGTCTTTAATAATTCAATTAGCACTGATATTTCAAACGTGAAATGTCTTTTGAAATTGGGTTCCTCGCGCGAAAATAGATATGGAATAAAATGAAATTAAAATAATCATTTGTTCAGTATAGTCAAATCAAATACACTGTTCGGTACGAGAATACTTGAATACTGCCATATTGATGATGCACATATATGTCTTATGTATAAAGAAGTATGATTCTCAATTCGTCAATTGTTCAAGAGCAAGTATAATTCATTTAATGTGTGCATTGAAACAAGCTTTCCAATATTCGACAAAGTAGATATAAAGTTAATAAAATATTTAATAGGTACTACAAACGCTATATTTAGTAATAGTTAAAACGATTCTTTATCTCTTTTTCTCACTTGAATAACTACATGTTAGCATAATAAAAAAGTGCCATATATATATATATATATGATCAATCTTCCTCGCGATATTTCATTGAATTTCGTTTTAATGTGAAAAACTTAGATATATTACAACCATAAAGAATTTTATGTATAATGATATTATTTAATAACCTTTTAGATAATATGGATTCTTCTTTTTATTCACTTTACGTATTATCATTTAATATACTTGACGTAATGTATATTATGCGAAATTTCTTATAAACAACTATGTTTTCACAAATTTTGTACCTTTTTTTATCTAACCGGTAAAGTATAATCTACTACTAATTTTTTACCATCAACTTTACCACTGATAATGCGGTAATGTATACATAACCTATAAACTTTAAGAATTTTAATTAATTTTCGAGTTATGCACCCGATAAATGTTAAAGCCTCCTCGCTTCAATCTTTTTCGCGCATCTGAATTTGATTAAAATACTTTCCAGCATCTCGTAAAATATTCCACTAAGCACTAGTAAAATTAATCTTAAATAATTGCATATAAATATATACAAAACCGCCCTCCCTCCTAATCCGCGTTTTACAAGCATTATATGCACACACTTACGTGTCACGTACGCATTACACGTGCGTCTGTGTGTGTGGAAGGCATTACACAAAATTATCCCATAAATCATCTTTACAAGCAATTAGCTAGAGGTAAGATGTCATAACCTTCCAAAGAAACGAAAGAATCGCGTCTACAATAATTTTCTAACTTTCGCACGCGAGAGGATCCTGTATTCGTATCGAAGACGATTTTCAAACGATCCCATTACGCAATCAAGGAGTTTGTTTATATATATACGTTCATACACCTGTGTACGTGCGCGCGCGTGTATACACATAAAAGTGCACGTATTTAGATAGCCTCGAGCGATATCGCGTGAAAATCCGCCCGAAAAAAGTAATACGAAGGAAATTGTAACCGCTTATTACCGATCGACACGCCTCGCGAAATGGGACGAAAGTTTCCCAAGCGCGAGTGTAGTATAGACGCGATTAAAAAACCCGTGGCGCAATCCGCACCTATTCGCGGTGCGCTCGAAAAAAAAAAGGATGACACCGTGCGGTGTAAGTACCATCCCGTGTAATAACCGCGATGCATGTATACGTAATAACCTGTACGTGACCTTTTGACACTCGAATCTCTCGGGCGTGTATACCGATGGCTAAACGTGGCCACGATTTAATCAATCTATTTCACTGAGAATATTTCTATATACAGGTTTTTATATTTACGCGGTGTGTGCATTTAATAAATTTTTTATTTTTTTTTTTTGTATTATATCGGTGTATTAAAAGGTAAATTTATAACGTTTACTTCTTACCTTTAACTTCTCGAATGTAAAATTCGATACCGTACTTTAACAAATCTTTTAAATATAGATTATTATACGGGTATGCATAAGTCGATTAGCACGTGAAATTAATACGTGAGTTATAGCTGATTTTGAAGAATTTTAAATACGAATTAGGAATTTTAATTACCCTCGTACCATTATGATAAAATATAAATGTTTAATTAGGTTCACCACTTAGTAACTATACATGTAGCATCGATGTACATAATTACGTACATACATATTTATTTATTATATTACATTTATTTATTGTATATCCCGCGTAAAGATATTAAATATTTTAAAAAGTTATTCACGTTATTCCTTACGTGCACTTTTATTGAAATAATTTTTATAATTTTATTAATAATTGTACGTATATTATTTATCGTACGTTTCAATTTCAATTAATCTTGAAAGAAGAAAATTATTTTATCATCGGAGTCATTAGAAAGTGTGCATAAAAATAGATTTCCAAGCAAATAAACAACTATGTATTTCGTATAATACTTGAATTATTGTATATAAAGTATGGATCTAAAGGATGATCGAAGATTCCGCAGGACTCGTAATGCATTTTAAATTACATCTTTAAGTCATTATTATTAGTTTTTTTTTATGTTTATTATCTAAATATACGTATCAATGTCATTCAAATTGCAATTAAATAATGTTAATTTATTATCTCAACTCTGAGTGCGTAAAATTAAATGTATATATATATATATATATATATATATATGCATTTATTTAAATGTAAATTGTAAATTATACATAATCTATCGTCTTATAAAATCTAGCATATTAATAGCACTGTCGCGTTCGTGATGTTAAATAGATTGTTTGCTACTTCACTCCGTGGGTGTAACGTATGTCAAGCCGGTTAACGATGAGAAAACTCATAATTCATATTTAACTGGAGGGTGCGTCGAAAGCTCATCAATCCAGAAACCGAAAAAAAACGTATATCGATTAGCGCAACAAGTCGAGGTTAAGAGGGTATAACCGTGCGTGTTACAGGTCGGTGGTAACAACATGTTCAAAATGCTTTGGGACACGAACTTCACTTACGACTCGTCGATGCCGATCTACGAAAATCGTCCGCCCAGCTGGCCGTACACCCTCGATTATAAACTGTTCCACGACTGCATGATACCACCGTGTCCAACGCGTTCGTACCCAGGACTTTGGGAAGTACCTATGGTCATGTGGCAGGATCTCAATGGCGGCAGATGCTCTATGGGTGATGCTTGCAGCAATCCTCCGACCTCTGATGGTGTTTACAAAATGTTGATCAAAAACTTTGAGAGGCACTACACTACCAACAGGTCAGCCTCGTTTATTATCTCTTGTATCCATAAGTATATTTATATATACGTAAACATGTGTGAAAAAAAAAACACGTTAACGTATATAAATTGAAAAGTTTACTTGAAACGTGTCATTTAAATATTAGAAGCAAACTGAAAGAATATTTCAAAGTTACTTTCCAAACGGTGTCATTAAACAATATTTTTAATAACCATTACATAAGAACATAAATATTTTAACGATGCATGACTTATATATAGATTTATATACGTGCAGTATAAAACTACGTTTCTTCAAGAGTGCATTTATAGTGTTGCACGGAGTTCGAAAGATGTTTCTCATTCATCGTGTCAAAATCGTCATAACCAATATTTCCCGCGATTCAAAATATTGTTTACATTAAAATTCTCGTACAGCGTTATTTCTCGAACGAGAATTTATTTTCAATATAAGTGCAGCGATTTAACGAAATACAAATGCGAACAATAGAAAGCAAAGATTGCAGTACTTATTCAATGTCGCGCGAGGTAAAGGAAAAAATTTACGAAGCCTTTGAAAGTTCGTTAAGTCTCCTTTTTCGACGGAGAATTGAATACGTACACGCAAAATGTCAAGATTTAATAAAACGTTTCAAAGACAAGATTGACACGACAAATGGAAGATTTTTTTTTATTATTTACTTTTTTTTTTATTTTTTAAATATTATATAAGCAATCGCGTAAAGATATTAAATATATAATCCGAGATGGAATTTATAAAAAGAGTGAACGTGCGCGTATATTGTAAAGGATGAATTTTAAAATTCCAGAGCTCCATTTGGTCTTTTCTATCATGCTGCATGGTTCACGCAACCTCATCACAAGGAAGGTTTCATTTCGTTCCTTGACACTATCGTTGCCATGGATGACGTTTGGATCATCACCAACTGGCAGGCACTTCAATGGGTCAGAAATCCCACGCCCCTTGCACTACTCGACAGATTCGAACCTTTTGGATGCAATTATCAGGTAACCGTATTATTTTATTTCATTTGTATACCTAATGCCGTAATTGCTCTTGAACTTTCCAACTTTTAATCCATATAATCGTTTACGTGGTATATTATATTAAACAAGAAATATAATTTACGTAATATTGTGATTACACTTTAAAACGGTATTGCATCAGAAAGTTGTAGCAAACCGTTAAGTTAAATGATATTCGGTATACATGAAAATTATTTGCCATAAGATCAAATTTATAGTATATTATTTTAAATAAGTTTGGGTAGCCTAATCAATTCCAACTAAACGCGTTTAATTACAATAAAAAGTGTACGTTTATATTTGATCGGATTATTTGACTCATATGGACTGGTTCAGCGCAACTACTAGTTGATATCGTAGAAACCGATAAGCTCAAAGAATCGCAATTATCAGTCGAATAAATACATTTTTATTATAAACAATCTATTTTCTACTATTTTCTCTCTCTGTACTTGAAACGCTTATAAAGAGCAGAGAACAATTTTTTTAATATCTTTGAAATAAGATGAACAATCGGTGAAAAATTAAAGTCTTATTACAGTTGCTTATATAAGTTTCCGGTCACTTAAATCATTTCCCATTTAAGGGGATGTCGGACTCAAAAAATGGTCATTTTTAATACTTTTTTTATAGAAAAAAGAATACATTTTTGAAAAAATCCTGAACGCCATGCCCTTAGGCATATTTTGAATAGTAAAACTAAAAGTTTCTAACTTAATTCTGATTTTTACGGTGAAAATTCATGTCTTTTTAGATAAATAATTACCGACCGAAAATTGTTTATTCATTTATTATAAACAAATTTATTTTTTCTTAAAAAAACGAAACGCCATGCCCTGGCTTTTGTTTTAAACTACCCATATGAATTTTGTTCAGAGTTTTAATTCAATATTTCCAACATTATTCTTATGTTGAGAGGGGTGGATCCCTGTAACTTGCGTCCAACATCCCGTTAAATAAAGGTATTTTATTTAAAGTTGAATTATCCATAACTTTGGAAGGATATGTTCTAAAAAAATTTTTTAATAAGCAAAAGAAAAAGTAAATATCTTTATTTTTTTATTAATATTATTCGGAATTTTCTGTATAAATGGTAAAAATAGTTGCAGAAGGTAGAATTTCCGGCAAAAATTTACATTTAATCCAATGTTAATTTTTGGTCGGAAACTTAAACCTTTGGTTCTACCTTCTGCAACTGTTTCTACCATTCATATATAAAATAAATCTGAATAATATTAATAAAAAAATAAATATATTTTCTTTCTTTTGCTGATTTTAAATTTTTTTTTAGGACATATCTTTTCATAGTTATAGATAATTCAACTGTAAATAAATTACCTTTTCACCCTGATCATCTAAAAAATCTACTTTATTAAGCTCCACAAAGGGAGTAAAATTGGATTTTATTCCTTCGATCACTTTATTCCCCGTAGACTCACTTTATTCCCTGTAGACCCATTTTATTCCCCGTAGACTCATTTTATTTATTGAAGACCCATTTTACCGATCGTAGACAGCATTTATTGATCGTTGACTTACTTTTTTGTTTTGAACACTTTTAGTTTAGCTTTCTTCTACAAATATAAAATTAAATTTATTATATTAAATTAAAAATATCAAAAAATTTAGAAATTAAAAAAAACAGAATTGTTATTGCAAAAAGTGACTTTTCAAATGATCAGGGTGAAAAATTTTGTATACACTTCGGGAGTAAAAGACGATTATTCCCTTGGATGAATTACTGCCAAAAGTTAAAGCAAGGATACAGCAACTTTCATCCCGGGAATAAATGCCTATTTATTAAGTGGCCGGAAACTTATGAACACAACTTTATATACATACATTAGTTAAAAGTATATTTAAATATAAATCCCATTTGCGATTTCCCGTGAATACAGGACCGACCCAAGAAATGCAACAACCCGAAGGTATGCAACTTATGGCACAAAAGCGGAGTGCGTTACATGAAGACGTGTCAAGCCTGCCCAGACATCTACCCTTGGACCGGTAAAACTGGGATCCGAAGCAGTCGCATCGACAATGACATCGATGGGCACGAATGAGAGAACAACTAAAACAACTCTTCCCATCGGAAGAGACTAAAAATAGAGAGCGCACTTGCCTTAATCAGAAGGTTCGTTTGCCTTTCGATATTAGAAATTTTCATGAATGAGTGACCTTTTTACTGCGTTGTCTCTCTGGTAAATGCACTTTAAAAGGACACTTGTTACGTCTAGTTAGTTCCGTAGAAAATTGTCTAGTTTTGTCTAGACGATCAGATTAATTCTGGATCAAATTAGATGATAGTTTCTAACGAGAGGTACGTGGTTGTGCAATTAAAATTAATTCATGTGATCGCTATTTGTTTGATAAATTATCCATTTCATTATTATTATTATTATTATTATTATTATTTTTATTTTTATTTTTATTTTTTTTATTTGACAGAATTTTTACGGGGGTTATCGGATTGTACGAGAAACGAGATTTTAAATAAAATACGTTGGGACACGGGTAAATCGATCAAAGTGAACAGGGAACGCGCGCATATTACTAACTTTTGTGTCATTTTTGAAGTGGTATTTTCTTTTTCATTTTCAAATCAAAACATCGAAATCATCCTTTTACATTTATACAGATCAAAGTTGACACATGACAGTTAGTTGACGCAGTGTGACAAATTTTTTTTTTTTTATCGAACGAAATTCTTTTACAAATTATGCAATTTTGACATAATGGATTTTTTAGAGTATGAATTGTAACGTTGGTTAAAGGATACACAGTACCTACTTCATTATTTAGATGATGTATAATCAAAGTGCGATTATTGTGTGATTAACCTATACGAAATTCCTAGAACTACCATCGTACAAACGTTCACTTTTATGAACCTCGAGGAATTTGTTTTATTAATTTACGCAAAAGTCACGCTTGAACTATTAACCGAAAGAAAGGTAAACTTAAAGAATTTTTTATTTCGTTATAAACGTATTGAAAATTTTTCAGTTAATTAACAACGCGAAATCTATCGCTGCTTCTAAGTAATACAGCCATTTTGCAAGCCAATTATAACATTACACGTCTACTCTGCACTTTTATAATAGATAAAAAGTTCTTACAAGTTATACTTTTATACTTATACATTTTTCACGTAGTTTAAAATCAGAGTGTATCTGTACGTGTATATTTACACGTAAATTTATTATATATTTACGTTTTTTTTTTCATATTTCACTCTGATTTTGAACCATAAGTATTCATTTTATCTAACGAACTTCATCCTATAATTATTGAGGAAATAAAGTACTCGTCTTCGCTAATGTATAGATTGTTAAGGTGGTAACTCAATGTAATACTCAATATTAGAAATTTTTGAGAAGATCGTGTAAACAATTCGCTCGGTGTAATTTTACAAAATCGTTAGGTAAATTGAACAAATAATTTATACATTCTATAATGCTTTGCCGTTACACTTTGGAAGGAGAACGATTTTGTAAAATTGGGTAGTACAACAGTGTAACAGTGTCCCTAGGTGTTGCGAAGACGGGCTTATAATAAATATAACGATGAAATATTACATATACGGTATATATATATATAATATGTGTGTGTAACTAAGAATCGGCGGGAAGTTGAGAAACGGCCGCGCCGAGTACGCTACGGATTCAAAGTGAAATTCAATAAGATGAAGAAAATAGTATTTTTTTTTTTTTTTTAAAAAGAAGGTAAATAAAAGGCATCGATCGTCCATTTGGCCGCTGATCGCGATCGTTCGATCCACGGTATATATAATAGTTCGAGATACCTTTTACCTAACAGGTGACCGCGAACTTTCAATTTTCCGATCGACACGCTGATCACCGGCCGAAAGCGCTTGCCTGGTTATTTCAACTTGATTTATAGGTATATATTTATTTGTTTTTCTTGTCTTATCGGAATATAATCATTCGGCTTAAACACCTTCGTTTCTTATTTCAATACATATATAGGTATACTTTTTTTCTCTATAATCACCGAATTTTACGATTTTTCACTTTCCTTCGATATATCTTTCTAATTTATTTTAATTTTTTAACATTTCCTATATACTTTTGTTTTATCCGTTTTTACCTTATGTAGTGCTTGTTTCGTTCTTATACACGTGTCAGGCAAATTTTTTTTTTTTATCGAACGAAATTCTTTTACAAATTATGCAATTTTGACATAATGGATTTTTTAGAGTATGAATTGTAACGTTGGTTAAAGGATACACAGTACCTACTTCATTATTTAGATGATGTATAATCAAAGTGCGATTATTGTGTGATTAACCTATACGAAATTCCTAGAACTACCATCGTACAAACGTTCACTTTTATGAACCTCGAGGAATTTGTTTTATTAATTTACGCAAAAGTCACGCTTGAACTATTAACCGAAAGAAAGGTAAACTTAAAGAATTTTTTATTTCGTTATAAACGTATTGAAAATTTTTCAGTTAATTAACAACGCGAAATCTATCGCTGCTTCTAAGTAATACAGCCATTTTGCAAGCCAATTATAACATTACACGTCTACTCTGCACTTTTATAATAGATAAAAAGTTCTTACAAGTTATACTTTTATACTTATACATTTTTCACGTAGTTTAAAATCAGAGTGTATCTGTACGTGTATATTTACACGTAAATTTATTATATATTTACGTTTTTTTTTTCATATTTCACTCTGATTTTGAACCATAAGTATTCATTTTATCTAACGAACTTCATCCTATAATTATTGAGGAAATAAAGTACTCGTCTTCGCTAATGTATAGATTGTTAAGGTGGTAACTCAATGTAATACTCAATATTAGAAATTTTTGAGAAGATCGTGTAAACAATTCGCTCGGTGTAATTTTACAAAATCGTTAGGTAAATTGAACAATAATTTATACATTCTATAATGCTTTGCCGTTACACTTTGGAAGGAGAACGATTTTGTAAAATTGGGTAGTACAACAGTGTAACAGTGTCCCTAGGTGTTGCGAAGACGGGCTTATAATAAATATAACGATGAAATATTACATATACGGTATATATATATATAATATGTGTGTGTAACTAAGAATCGGCGGGAAGTTGAGAAACGGCCGCGCCGAGTACGCTACGGATTCAAAGTGAAATTCAATAAGATGAAGAAAATAGTATTTTTTTTTTTTTTTTTTAAAAAGAAGGTAAATAAAAGGCATCGATCGTCCATTTGGCCGCTGATCGCGATCGTTCGATCCACGGTATATATAATAGTTCGAGATACCTTTTACCTAACAGGTGACCGCGAACTTTCAATTTTCCGATCGACACGCTGATCACCGGCCGAAAGCGCTTGCCTGGTTATTTCAACTTGATTTATAGGTATATATTTATTTGTTTTTCTTGTCTTATCGGAATATAATCATTCGGCTTAAACACCTTCGTTTCTTATTTCAATACATATATAGGTATACTTTTTTTCTCTATAATCACCGAATTTTACGATTTTTCACTTTCCTTCGATATATCTTTCTAATTTATTTTAATTTTTTTAACATTTCCTATATACTTTTGTTTTATCCGTTTTTACCTTATGTAGTGCTTGTTTCGTTCTTATACACGTGTCAGGCAAATCATTTTTTTTTTACTAATAATTTTTATAAATTTAATTTTTTTTTTAATGTATCTAATATTCACGTACTTATAGAGAATTTTGTATAGGAGTTGTCATATACTACTACGCAATTCGCGAGTATATACAGTCTCGCTGGAAGCGTTGAAAAGTAATTTCACGCTCTAAAGAGCCATCAATACCTGCAAATCTATGAACTCCAAACGCACTTACAGTAACATTTAATAGTTACTTTAAAACGCGTTATTGTGCATTTATTATTGCTAAAAATTGAATAATAATTAAATTATTTAAAAAAAAAAAATTAATTTTTTTAACGTTGTTTATTTGCACTTTTTGCTTGTTCTCTTTACCTCTATCTATTATTTCGAGTTACTAAAAACAAAGTAATTAACAATCTTAGCGTACTCGGCGTCGAACTTAGGTGAATTTTAATTGACTGCTTTATTCCTGCGACTATGTAAGAAAGAGAGTGAAAGAGAGAAAAAGAGAGAAAGAGAGAGAGAGCGAATGAGCTCAGAATGCGCGTAAATCACAAGTTCTTTTAGTGTCATTAAGTATATAATAACGCGCGAAATTATAGAGCCGCTATATATAAGATTCAAGTTTTCTTTTTAGAGATCGTGGAACGAGAATCAAAGAAATAGAGACACTCGAGGTAAACCGTGTGTTATCGATATATTCATTGTAATTTAATTAAACACCACATGACAATTACTATAATGAAAAAAAATGAATCTTTGTGTTTACAAAGACATATTTTTGTCATTGAGATATACATATAATATTATACGTCAATTTTTGGCTCGAGTATCTCTTGAACTTTACAAGGAAAATGACGAGGTTTTGACGATCGATAAACGTTCAGTAGGTTTTCTTTTGTATAATTAACTGCTAAGACTTACGATTATTATTACAAACTAAGTATTTTCTAAGTATTAAGCTGAAGGTTCATCAGATCTTCCTTTCAGAAAAATTCTACGTTTATTTGAGATTAATGTAAATATATATATTCGTAATAGACTGCCTGAATTTTGTACCGTGCTAGTTGTATTCGCGTATATTCTAATTGAAAAGAGAAAAAAAATAAATAAATTTACGATTTGCTGTCATAAAATAAGGTTTGGTCGAACTATATCAAATGCGCAACGCACGCTTTTGTCGATTCGAATAATATTACTCCGTTTTCTTAACTCTCATTTATCATACACGAGAATTTTATCATAATTACATATATATATATGTATGTATGTATGTATAAGATGATTATGTGTAAGTTCATTTTGCAACGTCCTTCGCGTAGTACATCGTAATATAATAGACATACCGAAATTGGAAGAAAATAGAGGAGGTTGGGACCAACGCCGTCAAAATACGTATTATAATGTATGTATATATACACATCGTATACATATATACATCAACTGCTTGCCAATATTTTCTTCTCGGTCAACGAGCCATGTTAATGTAATTTACAGCTCTCGCAAGTGTATGCGTAAAAAGTTCAACAAATCAATTTTCCATTGCCGTTCACTATGTGTATCATGCAAATCTTGTATCATAATTACATTTTAATCAATTTTTATAAATTATTACTTAATGCAAATCAAATAAATATATAAAGTATAAAATATGCAGTTGTTGTTTTCTTGCTTGTTCTAATTAATTATTTATTTTCAGAGCACTATTTTATAAATTATAGAGACGTATAATACGTATATACCTATATACGTGTGTGTTCGATTGAAAAAAAAATTTGGTTGTTTATTGGCTCAACTCAACCGAGTTATACAGCCACTGTTACAAGCCTTATTTTTCTATTTTACATTTGTCACTTTTAATTGTATCAAAGTACACATTTTTGTTTTTACAAGCACGCATTTTTTTAACTGTCTATAAGTCATTTTTTTATTTTTACTTAGTCTAATTCGGAGCTCAGGATCGATCTCCGCCACCGAAAAATCCGAGAAACACCTCTGAGCAAGTGCTCCCGAAAATTTCGGACTAAAGGAGATTCGAACCTGCGCTGTTCGCTTTGAAATTAAATCTGACGCGCAGCGGCATCTATCGATTTTTCGGCGAAGCTACGTATATCGTTTGAATTTCATAAAATTCGAATCGAATTTGAAAATTGAACAGATACGCGCATCGTGTCAAATACATTTGAATTTAATTAAACACCACATGACAATTACTATAATGAAAAAAAATGAATCTTTGTGTTTACAAAGACATATTTTTGTCATTGAGATATACATATAATATTATACGTCAATTTTTGGCTCGAGTATCTCTTGAACTTTACAAGGAAAATGACGAGGTTTTGACGATCGATAAACGTTCAGTAGGTTTTCTTTTGTATAATTAACTGCTAAGACTTACGATTATTATTACAAACTAAGTATTTTCTAAGTATTAAGCTGAAGGTTCATCAGATCTTCCTTTCAGAAAAATTCTACGTTTATTTGAGATTAATGTAAATATATATATTCGTAATAGACTGCCTGAATTTTGTACCGTGCTAGTTGTATTCGCGTATATTCTAATTGAAAGAGAAAAAAAATAAATAAATTTACGATTTGCTGTCATAAAATAAGGTTTGGTCGAACTATATCAAATGCGCAACGCACGCTTTTGTCGATTCGAATAATATTACTCCGTTTTCTTAACTCTCATTTATCATACACGAGAATTTTATCATAATTACATATATGTATGTATGTATGTATAAGATGATTATGTGTAAGTTCATTTTGCAACGTCCTTCGCGTAGTACATCGTAATATAATAGACATACCGAAATTGGAAGAAAATAGAGGAGGTTGGGACCAACGCCGTCAAAATACGTATTATAATGTATGTATATATACACATCGTATACATATATACATCAACTGCTTGCCAATATTTTCTTCTCGGTCAACGAGCCATGTTAATGTAATTTACAGCTCTCGCAAGTGTATGCGTAAAAAGTTCAACAAATCAATTTTCCATTGCCGTTCACTATGTGTATCATGCAAATCTTGTATCATAATTACATTTTAATCAATTTTTATAAATTATTACTTAATGCAAATCAAATAAATATATAAAGTATAAAATATGCAGTTGTTGTTTTCTTGCTTGTTCTAATTAATTATTTTATTTTCAGAGCACTATTTTATAAATTATAGAGACGTATAATACGTATATACCTATATACGTGTGTGTTCGATTTGAAAAAAAAATTTGGTTGTTTATTGGCTCAACTCAACCGAGTTATACAGCCACTGTTACAAGCCTTTATTTTTCTATTTTACATTTGTCACTTTTAATTGTATCAAAGTACACATTTTTGTTTTTACAAGCACGCATTTTTTTAACTGTCTATAAGTCATTTTTTTATTTTTACTTAGTCTAATTCGGAGCTCAGGATCGATCTCCGCCACCGAAAAATCCGAGAAACACCTCTGAGCAAGTGCTCCCGAAAATTTCGGACTAAAGGAGATTCGAACCTGCGCTGTTCGCTTTGAAATTAAATCTGACGCGCAGCGGCATCTATCGATTTTTCGGCGAAGCTACGTATATCGTTTGAATTTCATAAAATTCGAATCGAATTTGAAAATTGAACAGATACGCGCATCGTGTCAAATACATTTGAATCTAATTAAAATTGTAATTAACAAAATTTTAAATAATTAGATAATTATTAAAATGCCCTAATAAGTAAATTTTCAAAATAACCACTTATATATTACTTATAAATGTAAAACTACTTTTGAACTAAATACTTGGATACATATTTTATTAAAATGTATAAAGTTCATACCGAATATGCCAAGGTTTCATAAATATACGTAATAATTAAAAAGAACCTTGTTTAATGATACTAATTGCACATCTTTGGTTTCATTGCACCTTTTTGCCGGTGAAATCGTATTGCACAGGATCCGTCATGGAAAAGTACGTAAGTATGGCTGATAGCTTTTTGCTTCTAACATATATATATATATATATATATATACGCACACGCACATACACACATACCATCGAAGTAAAGCCTTTACGTTCAATTGTATTTCAGCTTTGCACTGAAGAAGAATCGGAAATTAGCGAGTCACTTTTTTCCTACATTCTATTTGCTCTACGATTTTAAAAGCAGATTAGAATTATAAACAATGTGCCTCTGCAAAAATCACGTGTTACAAAATTGTAACACAACAATTTAACATCCAACGTAATTGAATGCACTTTATGTCTGGTTTGATTGAAATGGATAATATATATATATATATATATATTTTTCTTCTTTTCAACTTTCTCTTTATATGTGTGCGTTTTGTGTGATTTATGTTAATTAACGTATTTAAAGAGAATCTTCTAATTATATTAGAATGTAAATTAGCCGGAATTAACACAAATATACCATAATATAGCTTCATTAGAATTTCTTCACATTAAAATTATATGGTTGGAACATTTCTTCTAATTATCAGCATCACGGAAATTCCGTCGAAACAAAATGTTAAATGTTGTACTAATAATATCGTGTAATTGTATTTTTTTTTCAATTTTCCATTTGAATAATCTACACATATGTTATTACGAGTAATTATGCAGTTTTGTACTTTGAATCTACATAATATAGTTTCACCTGACAGTTTTGAATAATGTATCAAGTAATACGTGCACGTTGAAATTTAATAAACTTATATATTTTGCCACTTTTGCTCAATTATATGAAATGAAAATTTGTTTCACATTTTTATTTGAATTAACAACAATTAAATAACAATCTTGAATGATTTTTAACAAACATTAGGTTACTTTCTATAAATCAATATTCAACATTATTATTATCATATAAATAAATATTTGTTAGTTTAATACAGACATTGTAATGGTCGTACAGACGGTGTACACAGCAATAAACATCAACTCACATTATTGTTAATACATACAAATAATTAACGATAAACATCTAACATCTAACAAGTTAAAAATATTAAATATATCACCTAGCGGCACGACCTATCAAATATTTACTTCGGGAATCGGAAGTGAATAAAAGAGATTAGACCAGTCGTTTAAATCAAACGTTTCAATGTCTTGCCAAACAATCGAATTTTGATAACCAATACTTTCTACCAAATACTGAGCCATATTATTGAAACTTTCAGCCTTCCACGTCTAAAAATAATCGATTATTAATTACATTTGTAAAAAATAATTAATTTTTCTTAACGGTTAACATAGATTATTACGGTTTTATTGTAATAAATCCAAGTTAAAGCCATCAAGTCGTCTTGTATTTCCGCGGTTCTTTTAGCTTTCGTCAAATAAGAATTTGCCGCTGCAGCGCGCCCATGAATTAAATTGATGTAAGCTCGAAGCAAGTAATAATTTGGTTTGATGCATTCCGACAGATTTGCAATATTATTCAAAGTGTTTAACAATTCCTCGATGTCGACTAACAATGTTTCCATTTGTTTTCCTTTCCTCATATTGATGCATCGGACCAGGAGAATCAAATGGCACTCGAGCACCTAAAAATTATTTCCACTTATAGTTATCCATCCATAACAAATTAGTATCTCTTATCGTATATTCACTTTGCATAAGGTTATGATTTGCGAGTAATCGTCGATTTGCAGATCTTCGGTGAAAAAACTTAAATTCTTGACGAACGCAGTGTTTTGTAACGTATCCTCTAAAAATAAAGTATCAATGTGTCACGTGCGTAATGGAACACCTATTAGTTTATAATATTAAATACATTACCTACGTAAATTCCATAACCACAAGTTAACCAGTAGTCGTTTAAGACTGTGACAATCCCGCGCAACGGACGCTAGCGAATTTCCTAATTCATCAAAATTATACGTCCACGTTACATACATATATAGATAATAAATCACATATTTAAGGAAACGTATGAAAGTGAAGAAACGCGTGTAATCACCTAAAATTAATGAAGCGTGATTTCCACAGACATCAACTTTTTCGACGAATATTCCAGCATCGAGTAAAAAGTCCATGCAAAGAGCGTAGTACCAAGTTATAGCTGATTTATCGACGTATTCGAGTGCAGTGTCGCGAAGCTGCTGCAACATATCCATCGCCTCGCAAATGCGTTTTAACCGAAGCTTTTCATTCAATTTAATATACGTATACGCATCGTTAATAATTAACTAAATATATTACATTATTTATACCTTAATTTGTAAAAAAAAAAAAAGAAAAATCTCACATAAATAACTTACGAACGTTCGAGTGAGCATTGGAAATATTTTGAACGTTAATCTGACCATGTGAAAGGCTTTGGCGTAACAAAGAGCTTTTACACCAATTGCGTAGCTCTCTCCGTGTGTCCCTCGTAATAAACTTTAATCCAGTGAAATTATTGGTCATTTTATGGATTATATATAATATATATATATTTTTCTTCTTTTCAACTTTCTCTTTATATGTGTGCGTTTTGTGTGATTTATGTTAATTAACGTATTTAAAGAGAATCTTCTAATTATATTAGAATGTAAATTAGCCGGAATTAACACAAATATACCATAATATAGCTTCATTAGAATTTCTTCACATTAAAATTATATGGTTGGAACATTTCTTCTAATTATCAGCATCACGGAAATTCCGTCGAAACAAAATGTTAAATGTTGTACTAATAATATCGTGTAATTGTTTTTTTTTTCAATTTTCCATTTGAATAATCTACACATATGTTATTACGAGTAATTATGCAGTTTTGTACTTTGAATCTACATAATATAGTTTCACCTGACAGTTTTGAATAATGTATCAAGTAATACGTGCACGTTGAAATTTAATAAACTTATATTTTGCCACTTTTGCTCAATTATATGAAATGAAAATTTGTTTCACATTTTTATTTGAATTAACAACAATTAAATAACAATCTTGAATGATTTTTAACAAACATTAGGTTACTTTCTATAAATCAATATTCAACATTATTATTATCATATAAATAAATATTTGTTAGTTTAATACAGACATTGTAATGGTCGTACAGACGGTGTACACAGCAATAAACATCAACTCACATTATTGTTAATACATACAAATAATTAACGATAAACATCTAACATCTAACAAGTTAAAAATATTAAATATATCACCTAGCGGCACGACCTATCAAATATTTACTTCGGGAATCGGAAGTGAATAAAAGAGATTAGACCAGTCGTTTAAATCAAACGTTTCAATGTCTTGCCAAACAATCGAATTTTGATAACCAATACTTTCTACCAAATACTGAGCCATATTATTGAAACTTTCAGCCTTCCACGTCTAAAAATAATCGATTATTAATTACATTTGTAAAAAATAATTAATTTTTCTTAACGGTTAACATAGATTATTACGGTTTTATTGTAATAAATCCAAGTTAAAGCCATCAAGTCGTCTTGTATTTCCGCGGTTCTTTTAGCTTTCGTCAAATAAGAATTTGCCGCTGCAGCGCGCCCATGAATTAAATTGATGTAAGCTCGAAGCAAGTAATAATTTGGTTTGATGCATTCCGACAGATTTGCAATATTATTCAAAGTGTTTAACAATTCCTCGATGTCGACTAACAATGTTTCCATTTGTTTTCCTTTCCTCATATTGATGCATCGGACCAGGAGAATCAAATGGCACTCGAGCACCTAAAAATTATTTCCACTTATAGTTATCCATCCATAACAAATTAGTATCTCTTATCGTATATTCACTTTGCATAAGGTTATGATTTGCGAGTAATCGTCGATTTGCAGATCTTCGGTGAAAAAACTTAAATTCTTGACGAACGCAGTGTTTGTAACGTATCCTCTAAAAATAAAGTATCAATGTGTCACGTGCGTAATGGAACACCTATTAGTTTATAATATTAAATACATTACCTACGTAAATTCCATAACCACAAGTTAACCAGTAGTCGTTTAAGACTGTGACAATCCCGCGCAACGGACGCTAGCGAATTTCCTAATTCATCAAAAATTATACGTCCACGTTACATACATATATAGATAATAAATCACATATTTAAGGAAACGTATAAAGTGAAGAAACGCGTGTAATCACCTAAAATTAATGAAGCGTGATTTCCACAGACATCAACTTTTTCGACGAATATTCCAGCATCGAGTAAAAAGTCCATGCAAAGAGCGTAGTACCAAGTTATAGCTGATTTATCGACGTATTCGAGTGCAGTGTCGCGAAGCTGCTGCAACATATCCATCGCCTCGCAAATGCGTTTTAACCGAAGCTTTTCATTCAATTTAATATACGTATACGCATCGTTAATAATTAACTAAATATATTACATTATTTATACCTTAATTTGTAAAAAAAAAAAAGAAAAATCTCACATAAATAACTTACGAACGTTCGAGTGAGCATTGGAAATATTTTGAACGTTAATCTGACCATGTGAAAGGCTTTGGCGTAACAAAGAGCTTTTACACCAAATTGCGTAGCTCTCTCCGTGTGTCCTCGTAATAAACTTTAATCCAGTGAAATTATTGGTCATTTTATGGATTACCCGTAATATATATAAATTAATTAAATTTTTAATAAAAATAAATCATACTCGTACCCGACTTTGAACATGGAGTAATACACGCGTACTAAAATAATGATGTCGTCGGAGTTGATGTTTTGTTTTCGGTTAATAGCAAATATCATGTACTTTTCAACATGGCTCAGAAACTGCAAATCTCCGAGTCGACCGTAAATTTTAACGATTGACAGATACAGTTGGCATTGCTCGTAAAAGTTGTTGGGATCGTAGCTCGAGAAACCGAACACAATACTTTGAAGAGATGCCAATTTTGCGGCCTTATGCTGATTATTTATCTGCGAGAAAGAAAGGTAAGTGCCATTTTTTACGTTGAAAAGTATCGAACGATTGTAATGTTTGTTACTTTGAAAAGAAAAAGCAAAATTAATAACAACGAAATTTCCGAAAGAAATAAGATAATCTGTGTGTAAGATGTTGGTTTTCTTTTAATCGTTTACGAATAGATAAGTACCATTAATATTTTCGACGAATATTCCAGCATCGAGTAAAAATCCATGCAAAGAGCGTAGTACCAAGTTATAGCTGATTTATCGACGTATTCGAGTGCAGTGTCGCGAAGCTGCTGCAACATATCCATCGCCTCGCAAATGCGTTTTAACCGAAGCTTTTCATTCAATTTAATATACGTATACGCATCGTTAATAATTAACTAAATATATTACATTATTTATACCTTAATTTGTAAAAAAAAAAAGAAAAATCTCACATAAATAACTTACGAACGTTCGAGTGAGCATTGGAAATATTTTGAACGTTAATCTGACCATGTGAAAGGCTTTGGCGTAACAAAGAGCTTTTACACCAAATTGCGTAGCTCTCTCCGTGTGTCCTCGTAATAAACTTTAATCCAGTGAAATTATTGGTCATTTTATGGATTACCCGTAATATATATAAATTAATTAAATTTTTAATAAAAATAAATCATACTCGTACCCGACTTTGAACATGGAGTAATACACGCGTACTAAAATAATGATGTCGTCGGAGTTGATGTTTTGTTTTCGGTTAATAGCAAATATCATGTACTTTTCAACATGGCTCAGAAACTGCAAATCTCCGAGTCGACCGTAAATTTTAACGATTGACAGATACAGTTGGCATTGCTCGTAAAAGTTGTTGGGATCGTAGCTCGAGAAACCGAACACAATACTTTGAAGAGATGCCAATTTTGCGGCCTTATGCTGATTATTTATCTGCGAGAAAGAAAGGTAAGTGCCATTTTTTACGTTGAAAAGTATCGAACGATTGTAATGTTTGTTACTTTGAAAAGAAAAAGCAAAATTAATAAAACGAAATTTCCGAAAGAAATAAGATAATCTGTGTGTAAGATGTTGGTTTTCTTTTAATCGTTTACGAATAGATAAGTACCATTAATATTTTCGACGAATATTCCAGCATCGAGTAAAAATCCATGCAAAGAGCGTAGTACCAAGTTATAGCTGATTTATCGACGTATTCGAGTGCAGTGTCGCGAAGCTGCTGCAACATATCCATCGCCTCGCAAATGCGTTTTAACCGAAGCTTTTCATTCAATTTAATATACGTATACGCATCGTTAATAATTAACTAAATATATTACATTATTTATACCTTAATTTGTAAAAAAAAAAAGAAAAATCTCACATAAATAACTTACGAACGTTCGAGTGAGCATTGGAAATATTTTGAACGTTAATCTGACCATGTGAAAGGCTTTGGCGTAACAAAGAGCTTTTACACCAAATTGCGTAGCTCTCTCCGTGTGTCCTCGTAATAAACTTTAATCCAGTGAAATTATTGGTCATTTTATGGATTACCCGTAATATATATAAATTAATTAAATTTTTAATAAAACTAAATCATACTCGTACCCGACTTTGAACATGGAGTAATACCCGCGTACTAAACTAATGATGTCGTCGGAAGTTGATGTTTTGTTTTCGGTTATAATAGCAAATATCATGTACTTTTCAACATGGCTCAGAAAACTGCAAATCTCCGAGTCGACCGTAAATTTTAACGATTGACAGATACAGTTGGCATTGCTCGTAAAAGTTGTTGGGATCGTAGCTCGAGAAACCGAACACCAATACTTTGTGAAGAGTGCCAATTTTGCGGCCTTATGCTGATTATTTATCTGCGAGAAAGAAAGGTAAGTGCCATTTTTTACGTTGAAAGTATCGAACGATTGTAATGTTTGTTACTTTGAAAAGAAAAAGCAAAACTTAATAACTAACGAAATTTCCGAAAGAAATAAGATAATCTGTGTGTAAGATGTGGTTTTCTTTTAATCGTTTACGAATAGATAAGTACCATTAATATTTTCGACGAATATTTCAAACACATTGCAACGTACTGCCTTCTGATGGTAGCTCTTTCGTAGCTCACACGACTGTCGATGGAAGGTTTGGTAAACGTCCACCGAATATTTTGACGGAATTTTTCGTACATTGTTTTGTAGCACATTAAAAATTCGGATGAATCAAAATCACGTTTGAACAATGACAAGGCTTTTGCATAATTTGTTTCTGCTTGTGGATAATTACCAAGCAACATGTACGCGTTTCCTGAACAAAATAACAATACTAATAATTATGCTATAACTTTATAAATATTAAATATTTGCAATAATTAACACTATACTTTATTTTAGAATGCAATAAGTAATAATAACTACTTCACACATTTTTTTTTTAAATTATTCAAACGATATAATATGTTTTTATGTATACCTCGTAAACAAAGTATAAAACTTTTTTTTAGTATTTTGCCATGTAATATTGGATTTTCCCAAGGATCCGTGTAGGTGTCGATGTACTATTAGTAATACAAAAAAACTATTAATCGATCTAATGGTTAATAAAACATGTTGTCATTGCATCTAATAACGTACGTCGTTTCTTGCATCCGCTTTTGCTAAGCATTTAAGGGCATAAATCGGCTGACCATAATCAACAAGAGCAGCTGCGTGTTCTATCGTAAAATTTATTATCTTGTCATTGTTATCTGTAAGAGAAATTACTGTTAGAAATAGTTGTTAAATTGGTATATATTTAGGTAGTTGATAATCGTAGTTTATGTAACGAACTGCTACCAATATGATCAATATGTTGTTGTAGCTCCGAGAGGATGCAATCGACGATTGTAAGGCAAGAACAATTATGAAAATTGATGTGACCAAAATTATTGATTTGCAAATTATCATTCGTTTCTTCGCATTGCGTAGGATAAATTTTCGATTTCCTTCCCATAAATCCTGATCTTAATTTTTGTTTGCGTACCATTATTTTACCATCGCCGTATGATTCTTAAAATGTAACAGCAAACGAAAAATATTAATATTTAATAAACAATCGTTTAATGGTAACTAATTAATCGTAGTTGACTGACCTCGAGTTACGTCATTGTCCAAAGAAGAAGGCATAATCGAGATTCCAGTTATTTCAGTAGGTCGATTCTCGATATCATTGACATCTTGAAGTAAATTTATTAAAGGACAAGTAACGACACTTTTACTTTCGGTAGGTTGTTCTTTCGTTTGATTGAAATTCTACAACAACGAATGAAAAATAATGTAAACGAATGGTTAATGAAAACAAAAAGAAAATGATTAACTCGAAGGTTTATAGTAATTGATTAACCAATATTTCCTTGCTCGGCATTTTTAAGAAAGAACCTCCACCACAAGCTTTGCACTTCCTCGCGTCTCTATTAAATATATCTACCGTTTGACTGTGACACTCCTTTTTCTCATTTTCTGGAATTTGCTCGTAGACAATGTGCTGAAAGGTGAACACTTTGAACTGCATAAAATGACAATGCGCGTATCGTGGCAAATGATTTTCCGTTGATGGAATGTCTGTGAAAATAGAAAGTCTATTCAAAACCTTGCTGACAGTAACGAATTATTTTGCTATACGTCCTAAAAATCATAAAAATATTATCATTTTTTTCCATACGAAAAATAATCCAGACAATAATATTGTTATAATAACGCGTTATTGAAAGATGAAGGAAACAACTTTTCGTACATGCGAATAAAATACAGACGGAAACAAAAACCTATAAAAAAAAAATAATAAAAAGCATCTTTATTCGGTACGATCGCATCTATAAAAATTTGTATGTACGTCAACAATATGCAATATGTAATGTGAAACTCCTTACAACGCAAGGAACACCGACACCGTACCAAGTGATGCATATCCGAGAAAGTACTTGTTGGCTTGAAGGAGCAAACGACGAGGTCACCGACCTTAGCACTGCGCCTTTGCTTCAAAGCGCACTCGAAAATTTGTAGTCGCATTAAATTTGCAATTGCTGAAATCGTTTTTTTTTTTTTTGTAATATTCTAATTAATGTAGGTCAATACATTATTTCGAAACAACAATTTCTACACTTTTATTTTAATATTATGTTATTGGAATTGATACATATTGGACGCATCATTGATTTACAATTTATTTGCAAGTAGTCAAAAAAATAATAAATTAAAATGAGTAAATCGACGTAAATGCAACCGGTTGATTGTAGCTCGATTGCGAAAAAAGAAAAAGGTGTATTGAGTTATGCATTCGGTAGGAAAGACAAAAAAAGGTAACGATAGAATTGAAGATGGTTTGTTGGAGTATGGGCGCACATAGTAGTAGTATATGATTACCTGTCGCCGTTTTTAGTGACTGGTGATTAGGAATCATTATTTCCAGCATGCTGCGCGCAAACACCTTACCGATCACGCTTCCCCGTTTAACGATATCTTGCTCGTACGTGGTAAGATTCCCGTAAATTTCCATCGCAAGCGCTGAGGAATAAAATTTAACGATATCTATAATCAGATACGCGCCGGTTGGTAAATAAA